>JAQFVV010012404.1:10431020-11010675 GCA_028023455.1 Epiperipatus broadwayi
TCAAAAAACTAACTTTTATTACTTCTTTATCAAATCTGAATAGGGATGGGGGGGGTAAAACTATTTTTATAGGACTATTATTAATAATAAGGATAAGTGTGTATATATATGTATAGGGATTGTATAGGTGTATGAGTAGAGGTTTGAATAAAAATAAAAAATAAAAGTTTAAAATAGTCTTTGTTTATAGGATTATTAATAATAATAAAATAAGTATATAAAAGGTTTAATATGTGGGTATAGGTAAAAAGGCTGCAGAAAGGAGTTTGCTATTAACAGAAAGGAGATCCTTTGATTCCTCTTGGAGGCCTTAAAGAAACCAGGCAGGGCAAATTTCTAATGTCCACTCCATACAATTTTGTCATTGCAGCTGTTATTTACTATGTGATTATTCATATAGTATACAAATATGGATGGGCTGCTCACCAACACGCATTAGCCAGTGTGGTGAGTTTATTGGCTTTTTACCTCTGAGTTTAAGACCAAGAAACACCATGGTCTTTCTTCTCAGTTGCCTGATAAGGCAGAATGAATGTTTGTGTAAATGATAAATATTTTCCCAATACATATATACAATTCTGACAAACAAAAATAAATCATGGCCCTTATTCCCAGGAAGCTGTAAAGTCACCAACCAAGGTAGCGATTGGTGGCCGAAGGTGGAGGATATTAAGAATCCCCTGATTGCGACCCAGGCTGCTATTTGATGCGACTTTTTATTTAGGTACTTACAACTGCAGATCACTTTCAAGTGAAGGAAGATTGCAAGAATTAGAAGAAGAATTGTCTTATATTAAATGGGACATTATTGGACTTTGTAAAGTTAGAAGAAAAGGTGAAGAGACAATTGATTTAAAAAGTGGACATGTACTCTATTATAAAGGCACAAATATTGGAAATACAAGTGGAGTAGGAGTCATTATAAATAAAAAGTGGAAGAACAACATTGTGGAGATTGATGGTGTATCGGACAGAATGACCAGATTAGTTATACAACTTAATAGTAGATACCAAATGCAGATAATTCAGGTTTATGCCCCAACAAGTTCTCATAGTGATGAAGTAGTAGAAGATTTTTATAAAGATTTTTGATCAGAATAAACAATATTTTAAAATTGTTATGGGAGACTTGAATGCTAGAATTGGTAAACAAATGAAAGATGAAAGTGCTGTAGGTAATTTTGGTTATGGTAATAGAAATGAGAGAGGACATAGACTTGTGGAGTTTTCAGAAAAAGAAAAACTTTATATTATGAATTCTTTTTTTGAGAAAAATGTTAAAAGGAAATTGTAATGTCTTCACCTCTTAAGTTTTTCAGAGGTGTAGAAAAACACTTATAATCCGATCGATAACATAAACGAGTCCAAAGAATTATAGTTAAAATATATGAAACTCAGCTGCAACAACTCTTAACCGTTGTGCCGTAAATAGCTCTTAACAGTTTTACGTATCCAACTTCTTCTGTTAACAAAACTGTAACAAGTACGCAATGTTTTCCTCTAGCATTTATATATCCCTCTGAGTTCTTTTGTTAAGTCTTATCTGCTACATTTCGAAATCTTAATCGCGTGTTTTCCAACTCCGTTTTGATTGTTCTTAACTTTAGTTATTTTTATCTCTGATAAAAATAATCCCCACAACTTGTTTTTAATTATAATTATTTCCATTATAATTAGTTATTTTTATTTTCAATTAAAAATAAATCTCCACAGCTTGTTTTCAATTATAATTATTTTCCATTATAATTATTTTTACTTTCAACTAAATACGCGAAAACTTCTGGAGTAAACTGTCTCTTGTAAACTCGTTATTTATTTCTCAACAACAATACAACAGAAATGGACATGGAAGCATCCAAATGAAGGTACAGTAGAATTGGATAATATTTTGACTAACAGAAAATACATATTTCAAGATTGTAATGTACTTAATAAATTTAACACAAGAAGTAATCATCGATTAGTAAGATGTAAGATACGTGTTAATGCAAAATTAGAGAGACAAAAATTATTAAGAAAATTAATATTTACAGTTGATATTCCTAATCTTTAGAAACATTCTAATGAATTTAAATTAGAACTTACAAATTGGTTTCAAGTATTAGAACATTTATGAAGAAAAGAAGGAATATGAAGATATACAAAAATGATGCATTACAAAGGATTGAATATCTCAAATTTTGTAAAATGATGTGGAAAAGAGTTGAAAATGATATAAGAAAGTATAACTGTGAACTAGCAAAAAAAAGCTGTAGAAGAAAACAAAAGTCTCAAGAATGTAAAACAACATTTTGGTATTGATACAAAATTTATATTTGCAATAAAAAAAAAAAGATGGAATTATTACTAAAAAGAGAGATGACATCATGAAATGGGTAGAAGACTTTTATCAAGAATTATATAATAATAAAAAACAAGTACCGCCTATATCTATTACATCTTTCGAATTGCCCAGAATTTTAAATGAAGAAGTGAGACATGCAATTAAATATATGAAGAAAGGAAAGGCTCCAGGTAATGATGGAATTACAATTGATCTATTAAAAGAAGCAGGTGAAGAAATAGAAAATTTGTTAGCAAAGTTATATACCAAATGCCTAAATGATAAAAATGTCCCAGATGATTGGAAGAATGCAGTATTAATATTAATATTTAAAAAAGATGATAAAGAAGATATTAGAAACTCCAGACCTATCAGTCTTTTATCAGTTTATACAAAATTTTTACCAAGATAATTACAACTTGTCTATACAGAACATTGGATTTCCACCAACCAAGAGAACAAGCTGGATTTAAAAGTGGTTTTAGTACAGTAGATCATATCCAGGTATTGAGAGAAGTTATAGAAAGGTCAAATGAATATGAGTTGCCATTATGTTTTGAATTTGTAGATTATGGAAAGGCATTTGATTCTATAAAGATTTCTTCAGTGATTAAAGCATTGGATTATCAAGGTATAGATCCAGGATATTGTCATATTTTAAAGAATATTTATAAAAATGCAACAGCAACAATTAAATTACATAATGATACTGGGAAAGTCAACATTGAGAAGGGTGTAAGACAGGGTGACTCCATATCTCCAAAACTTTTTAGAGCAGTGCTGCAAGAAGTATTTTGTGCAATAAAATGGAAAGTTAAAGGAGTGAAAGTAAATGGAGATTATTTAAATCATTTAGATTTTGCAGATGATGTAGTTGTTTTTGAAAATAATGCTTCAGAGCTGCAGGAAATGTTGCAGGAGTTATCATATGAAAGTAGGACTAAAGATAAATGTTAAAAAGACTAAAGTAATGTTTAATCAATTTTCTCAAAATATGAAAATAAAAATTGATTATGATGAGTTAGAAGAAGTTAACAGTTACAAAGACCTTGGTCAGATTATTAATACAGATGGAAACATAATGGATAAAATTAATCATAGAATTAAACTTGGTTGGAGTGCTTTTGGTAGAAATAATTTGATACTAAAAGGAAATATGCCTTTGTATTTGAAAAGGAAGGTTTTTAACAAATGTGTTTTACCAGTTCTTACATATGGATCTGAGACTTGGACACTTAATAGAAGAGCAATATGGAGACTTCAGACCACTCAAAGAAGTATGAAGAGATGCATGTTGGGAGTAACAAAAAGAAATCGAAAATGCAATGTATGGGTAAGAGAACAAACAGGTGTTACTGACCTCAATGAAAAAAATAAAAGATTGAAGTGGAGTTGGGCTGGACATATTGCTAGAAGAGATGATTGTAGATGGACAATTGACATCTTAAACTGGATTCCAAGAGATTGTAAAAGCCCAGAAAGCGACCACATTAGATGGGTGGATGAAATAAGAAAGTGTGCAAGGGTGATGTGGAGAAGAGAAGCTAAAGATTGGAGAAGATAGATTGAACTTGGAGAGACCTTCATCCTGTAGTGGATTGATAATGGTTGACGATGATGATAGGTTAAAAACTTGTAAATATATATATAAAGGTTTGTAAGATTAAATTTTCAAATAGACTTATAAGTTAAGGAAATTGATAATAGAGGGAGTTGAATTAATGGAGAGTAAAAAGAGCTTAAATATATATAGAAATAAACAGAATATTAGGTATGAGTTAATATATGATAATAGTAAGGAAAGTAATTTATTGTTTAAGGCTAAAACAGGATCTTTAGCAACAAGAGAATATACATGTATAAGGAAAAATATGGGTGATTTATTTTGTAAATTATGTAAGGAAGGAATAGAAAATATTAGGCATTTGTTAATTAAATGTAAATGCTTGAAAACAGAAACGGTACATATAATGAAGTTACGGAAGAATAAATATGAAAAAAGTGATTATACAGAAAGTGAATTATTGGTTTTTATGCTGGGTTTGGGAAAAGATAAGGGAGATTTAGATAGAAAGGCCATAGAGTTGACAAAGATTATGTTGTGGAAATGGAATGGAGTAGAATATAGGAAAACTTAGAGTGGGTAATGGAAAATAAAGTGGTTAACAGGTTTATCTGGGCATCATTGCTGAGATATTCCTGACTTCGTTTAAGGAGAAGCCACAGTACATCACATCACATAAAAAGATAAGAAATTTGAAAATAGTCAGTTATTTTAAAAGATAGAGGAGGTTAAGAGCAGTACGTTAAAATGAATAGTGGAATTATTAAAAAGAATAAAATAAAAAATATTATTAAAGAATAAGATTAGAAATAATAAAATGGTTAAAGTTAAATTTATGGGTATTAAATTAAAAAATAAAAGATGATAAAATATATTAGATAATAATGTAGAAAAGATAAAGGATAAAAAGTAGAAAATAAAGTAAAATTGATAAAGAAGTAATAAAGATTAGTTTTTTAAAAAATTAAAAATAAAATAGATTAAAAAAAAAAAAATATATATAAAAATTGTGTATTTGATATGACTTTTTGTATATATGTACTTTTATATGTAGATTATAGATGTGTGGATAAATGTATTGTAAAGGGTAGCTTAATTATTGGCCTCTCATTGAATCTAATCCATTTGAAACTTGCAGTAATAATGGAGAGATTATTTATTTATTATTAACACATATATACATGTACAACACACATATATTTATTTACATTCATAGTTAATTAGGGAACTCATAATAAATTATTATTTTGTAACAAATCATTTAGTACAAACAATATTTTAGGAACTAATATTGTATATATACGCTATTTGATTGATAAACCTTAATGGATTGTTTTAAAATCTAAATTGAATAATTATGTAATGTAATTTATAGTCAAGTGAATGAGAGCTAACCTGAGGTCAAGTTAGGTAACCATAGAAACAGAGTGTGAAAATAAAACTATGATTTATTTATTTTTTATCAATGAAGTGTATATAAACAATAGACAGTCATGTTAGTCCAACAACAAATGAAGATCTGAGTGTGTTGCAAGACCTAGGCATGAACTGCATAAAAACAGAAACATTTTAAAAATCATTCTTCTTGTCAACAAAACTTCTGCTACAGCAAAATAATAACAATTGAATTACAAATTTCAAATGCTAAAATGGAGTTTTTCTTTTTTTATTTGAATGATAAAAAATTTTAAAATCAAATATTGTATTTCAAATTTCGTCAAATTCAGCAACAAAAGTGAGATAAAAAAGTAAGAATAATTCATAGATTTTTTGGGATAATTAAATCATGTTCTGATCATGATTGAAATAATTTTAATATTTTAAATCTTTTCAAAAAAAAAAAAAAGAACGAAAATTAATTCTGCTAGTAATAGGAAACAAAAATGTAATAACTCTTTTAATATATATATGTAAAAAATTTTCTATATTATCTAACATAATTTATGATTACAAATAATTATTTAATGGTACTTTAAGATGAAGATGGGCTAAAGCAAAATGTGCTATTGTGGGATCACATTATTCTCTAACATGGTTGCATAAGACCTCTATTTTCATTCTACTTTACTGTAAAACACACAGTAAGATGCCTGCAGTCCAAATTAAGCACGCACAGAATATTTAAAGGTGAATCAGCTAAGTATCAAGATGTTTACTATACATGACGACAAGAGACACTACTGTGTAATCTATCCTTGCCAAGAAAAATGATTTACTGAGTAAAACTGCTGTTGGAAAGTAACACGTCTAACCATCAACTACTACTAGTAGGATGATTTTATGGATTACGTCGCAATTACAATTTTAATCAAGAAATTAAATGTTATAAATTTTTGTTGGATTTTTCTTTTATCTATATTGTATTTTCACACTCTGATGGGGCACTTCACAGTCTATGATGCTAGAAACCTCATTAGTTAGCAGAGAAGAGAAGGGGGGGCGGGATGATTCACTTAATTATTTTTTTATATTGTAAATAAAATCTAGGTCAGCTCAGTTTCCCCACCTGCTTAACACATGTAAATAGTAAGGTAAGATTTCCATTTATTTTTACAGGTTAAATTGCAACACTTGGTACAGAATTCACCTTATATATTTTATTTTGTTGATTAATCATCATTATATATTTTTCCAGTGTGATTGACTAATCAACTAGTGTGAATTCATATACCTATCATATATATATTTAAACTTAGATTGAGGAGGACTTAAACCAAAGAGATTGCTTTGCGGAAATCAATACATGTATAATTTAGCCTGTCAGCATCACAATCATCTTAAATTATTAATGTTTATTTTTCTTGTACAGTGCATGGTTTGCAAATAATGAGCATCTTAGAAGATTTCTACCATTGGGTAAAAGGGATGGATCTAGAGAATTATTAGCTAACAGAATGGTAGAAGTTCATATGTGACACATGTATAAATTTTTTTATTTTATTATTACTATTATTATAATACTTTATTTTCGTTTCATTTATCATCATCAATAAATGTTAAAGAGTTTATATTATTACGGTCTTTGGTTTATTGAGTTGTCCTAACATTCAACAGTTAACAAACAATTATGCATGCATACACACCTATTTCATTGTCATATAATAGTTTTATAGTAAATCAAATATTTTAAATGCTAGATGTAACTATATATAGAGGTGCAGGAGTTGCTTTGTGTATCTGTTCATACCTGTTAAGGGAGTCAAAGGCAATATTCTCCCTGGGCTCGAATATTAGGGCATAATGGAATTGGAGGGGGATAAAAAATGGAGGAACTAACCTAAATTGCATTTAAATAGGTATAGAGCTAGTCAATTAAAAGTATGTGCAATCATTGGTTAGGCATTTCATCAAATTTTCATCAGCATTCTACTCGAAGACCCAAAGTCCGACCATAGTTAGAGGCAAATTTTTCCCTTTCCAAGCTGGTAGAACTCTGCAGACCATGTCATCAGGGGCAATAAATCAGGGCACATTGAGCCATAGTCTCCAGATTGTTACATCTGCATAATATCATAGTCCACAGGTTGCTTCTACTGTCCGTTACATCTGGTATGTGGGAAGGTTCGTATCCAGGCATTTTTACCATCCATTACAGTATATATATATATATGTATGTTTTGAAGATATGTATGTATAAATTTTTGATATTCGTATGTATGTATGTATATTTTTATATGTAGATGAAGTAATGGTTATATGTTTATATCATTCAATATTGTAGCTCTGATGAAGACTGCAGGACATTCAAAGCTATCACGAACAAATTTTTGCATTTAAGTATATATAAGGAGTTACTGTAAGCAATATATATGAAGAAATGCAAAGAAAGTAAAGAAGAAGAAGAAGAATATACCTCAACATTTTTCCAAGAAGATATAATGAAGAGCTGAAGGTTTAAGATTTTCATTTTTTGAAGCTCATTAATATTTGTCTGTATATTAATATTAAATAACTAAATATTAGAAAAAATATTTTACAATGCTAAAATTAATAATAGTTAAAGCACTAATAAATGCATAAAAGGGCTAAAAAAATGCAATGCAAAATAAATAGATAAAATAAACAAACAAATAAATAAATGTTTTATAGTTTCTTAGTATGGTAAAATATTTTTTATCATATGTATTATTGTTTTAAAGCTACAATGATAGAAAATCAGCTAATAGAAAGAATTCAGAAGAACAATTAAATACTTTTAAGGAATCAAATTATAAGAATACACATATTTTAAAATACAATATTAATATTACATTAGTCAGTTAATATAATTACTATTATACTTGTCATCATTCACAATTGTAAGATTAGAATGTAAAACAGAAATTAATATTACCTGTAGAAGAGAGTATATTCTAGCTTCATAATCTGAACCACAAGTGAGAAATAATGAACGATGATATGGAGAACACTCCACAGAATAGACAGGACCAGAATGAGGAGAAAATGTTAAATTGACTGGAGAATGAAGAGGGATGACTGATTTAATAGAATCTGAAAAAATATTTATGAATACAAATTAAAAATAATAATAAACATATATTTACAATAGCTTTTGAACAACAAAGCTCACCATTAGCAGGAGTTCCTCGTGTGTTTACTGAACAGCGAAAAACACCACCTCCTTCTGAGCCAATAACAAAAGTAGACTGATCTTCAGTATTAAACGAGACGCTAGTCACTAAAATAAAAGGTGCATGAAAAATAAATATTGCTGTTTTGCAATTATCAAATTTAATTTAAAAACTATATAATCTTCTGAACTTCTTTTTTATCATTGATACTATAAACCTATTTGATAGTGTAAAAATTTTGTATTAATGACAGGGTGGCAAACTGTCTCTGGCAATAGTCAACTGATGAACATTAAATGATAGTTATGTTACTGCCATATCTGACATTGCTTTGAGAAGTGGCCTATTTCAGATTCCTTACCTGATTGGCTAGCACCCAGTTGCTATCCAAAGGGATTAAATTCTTCAATGGGGTTCGCACACCAAATCTGCATGTTTCCCAGTAAGGTAGGGGATCTGCCATTAGATAGTCAGCCTTTTGGAGGCAAGGCAGAGAGCAATTACTTCTGTCAACTTGAATGATGAAACGTGCTCTCTATTAAACTCTCTGCCATTAGCAAGGGTAGTATCTCTTTCTCATTGTCGTGACATTCACGCAGTGAGGCAAGTCCACCTATGGACTGGACACTGCTACATCTGAATTAGAATTGACTCGAGCTGGAAGAGTCTTACCAGAGTTCACGAGGCAGGCTAATCATTTAGCTAGAAGTGAGTTCCGTACTTGACTCGACTATTTCAGCATTCAATTGTATCAACTGTATTTATTCATTTAACTAATATGTATATATTTTTGGACTAATAAATTGTACATATTAATTGCTGAACAGTTATTTTTTTTGTGTCTGTTGGTTTGGAAATGAACCCGTAAGCCTAACCAAACACAGCAATTACCCAAATTCTTAGATTGGTATTTGATAAAGATCAGTTTTAAGAAACTTCTGGAGATTTGGGTATATCAACTAAAGTCTATTGATGACTCAAGTTTAAAATACATGATTTTGAAAGAGTAAATAGATGAATTACTATTCATAAAGGAAGAGAACTTAACAATCATCATCATCATCATAATAATAAAATATTAACAGCTTGATAATATATTAATGTTTAAATCAAGATTACTAATTAATTTAATCACAAAAAGAAGAAATGCATAATCAATGTATTTACAATGATAATACAGTCTAATGCTATACTAGCAATTATAAATAAAATAGAAATTCGTATAACCCTACAATAATTTACTAAAATTCTTCCACAACCATGGTTTTCACCTATTAGCAAATAGATTTTTTCAAGTAAAATTCAACTAAACATATAATATATATAAAACAAAATAGCCTTCCCATCATTCACTTCAAAAATCAACTCTCTTTAACATCAAAGAATGACTTCATGAGATTGATAGCCTCAGATTCAAAAAAAATTATCATCAAAGTTTCTTTTACTCTTCTTTTCATAAAAGATAATCTCTGCATTGCTGAATAATATTTTATGACCTATATTCAGTTCATGAATATACAAAGTTGAGTTTTGATATCTATTTTTAATTCCACTCTTATGAACTTAATTAACTCTTACATATAAAGCTTAATTTACTCTGGCCTACATAAATTTTATGACAACTATACTGATTTTTTTTACAGAGTATTAGTATTAATAATTTTGATGGTTCTTTAAAATTATTTGTTAGGTATATTGATAATTGTTTTTTTGTTATACAGAAAGATAAATTGAATGATTTTTTGATAGATTGCATGCTTTTGATTCTAATATTAAATTTACTATTGAGGAAGATACAGATGAATTTTAAAGTTGAAATTTTTAGATTTAAGTATTGATAAAGTTGATAATGTTTTATTTTTGTAGTCATTTTATTAAAGAAAAAAATTGAAGAAATATGATAAGGTCAGACAGTTAACAATCTTTTACTCATAAAAAACTTTAATTTTTGTTATAGGAAGAGAAGATTTAATAATTTTGAAATTAATAATTATACCCAGAGAAGTCAATTTGCTTCTGACAATATTGAGTTAGGATATAATCATGAATTTACTAGGAATATTTTTAATAAAAATATCTATAAATCGGTTAATAATAAAAATTTAATTGATAGTGTAAATAAAGAGTTTATTTCTTTGCTATATAAGACATCAATTAGTAAACTGATTTATAAGAATAGTTTTTTATTGGTTGGTATGAAAGTGGCTTGTAAGAAAGGCCTGAATTTAAATTCATTACCAAATAGTTCAAAATAGTCAATTCATTACAAATCTACTTTTGGTAGTTTATAAGATTCTTTGCAGTTGTCACAAAATTTATGTAGATCAGAGTAAATTAAATCTAAATAAAAAAGTTAAAGTTCATAAGAGTAGACTTAAAAATAGATATAAATAAGTTTTGTATATTCATGAATTGAAAACAGGTCATAAAATATTATTTGATAATGCAGAGGTTATCTTTTATAAAAAAAGTGAATTGAAAAGAAGAGTATGATAAATTTTTTAAATCTGAGACCATCAATCTCATGAAGATATCCTATGACGTGAAAGGAAGATGGTTTTTGAAGTGAATGATGGGAAAGCTATTTTGTATATACGTACATTGTAACGATATGCATATGCCGTTACATTATTTTAAAATTAAAATAAAGGGGAAAATAAATAAAATTGATTTATTAAAAGTAAAAGAAAATCAAAAGAATTATGTTTAACTTATATTATTGCACAGATGGAAAAGTTAAAAAAAAAGTATTTAAAAGTACATTTTTTGTAGAAAAAAATAAAGATCTAAAGATAGATTAATATTTTTGTTAAAAGTTATATAAAAAAAAATAGAAATACGTTAATTAATTTCTATTTTGAGAATCATGTTCAATCTTATTAAATGGAAATGATTGTTCTATAATTACACGTAAAGCAAACTAGCCCTTGGGGCATTTATATGATTGTAAGTCAGATAAGATATATATAAAAAAAGATTGACCAATGCAAGCAACAAGCTGCAGGGCCAGAATGGAAAACATCCTGACCTTAGGATCAGCGACGTCATGTTTGTGGATCCGTAAAAATGTGCTGATAAGAAGGCCTAATGCTATAAAAAGTAAAAAATAATATTGTTATATTACTGCTGACTATTGATGTTCTATGAACTGTAGCTCTACAGTAGATTTAATTTCCTGCATCAGCTGAGGCCTCCCTATGACAGTTCCTGACCCAAGTATTGGCAAGCAATGGTTTCATCTCCAGAGAACAATCTACACAAAATGCAAGACTTAGGATGGACTTCAATAAACCTACCACAACCAGAAGAATTTGTAAAAACTTACTCTTGGAAGTATAAACTTTTTAACATGAACTTATAATCGATCTCTTAAACAAACTTTCAATTAATAACCTCAAGTATAAACTCTTATCTGACTTAAAGAATTCTAAATCCCTTATTAATATTTTTTTTAGATATATGTTTGCTAAACATTTCCATTTTTCTTTTATTTATTTTTATCTGTTAACTAAATTATTAAATTTAAAGTTGGGTGTAGATAGCTGCATAGGTTTGTTGAAGTTTGTTATTATTAAAGGGGTTTAATTTCAGACTTTTTGTTTTGTAGTTGAATGGATGCTGATGGAGGGATATATGGTTGTTTATATCAACGTAATGTGAAGCATGTTAGCATATGAGGCAACCATACCCAAATAAATGCATGACCCCAAAGGTGTAGTCATCACGTTGCAATGGAGGCAGATGTATTTCCTGCGACATTGATTTACTTTAGCTCTATGGATAGGGACTATAAGTTGGTAAAAGTTCCACTCTTCCTCCACATGTAGCACTTCTCTTTAATACTTTATATACATGATTCCTTCATCAGACAGATGCACATTTCTGTACTGGATAAGGATCATTTCTTTTAAATAATATCATGCTGCAGACGCACATTCCTGTCAGCATGGTTTTATGCTAGCATCTTTATATTGCATTGGTTGCATCTGTATACCAGGAAGCAAGCGTTGGTTTGGCTACGAACTTTTAGCATAAGGTTGAATGTTTGCTTTTTTTTTTGAAAAGTTTTAATAGCATAATCTATATAGCCTATCTATAGTCAACATTCTACAATAAAAATATTATATAAAGTGTCAATCTGTGCGGACCTACTAAAATAATAATTTAAATTTAAAATCAATAATAAAATCTAAATTTATTCCTCAAAGTTATATGTGCATAAATAAATGTTTTGTGATAATTACTGGCAGTGGTTTATTTCTTTTAAATCTTTTTCTTTATTAAAAATATATTTTTAAGAATTTGATTATAATCTCTGCTTCTCCTTGAGCTGGTGGCATGGGCTAATGGTCAATAATAAAATAAAATTATATCTTAGCAAGAAGTATCTACCTACATTACAAAATTTCTAGGTTCGAATGGTCTAGTGTCATCCTATATGGGAGATACGGCAAGAAAAAAATATTCCCGACCGTTGTAATTGGTACCCAACAGTCAGGGAAAATGAACAGGTAAATCCAACAAGGTGTGAAGATAAATAACACAGCACATAAAAAGACTTTTGTTTTTTGCATGTAAAATAGTATAGTGTAATCCGTGAAGTAATTTGTACTTGAAATATTTTCATACTGGAATAAACACATATAATGTAAAAAATAAATGGACTGAGTATCTGTTCAATACATGATAATTACTGTATTCTCATCTCAGATTTAAAAGTAATTTAAGTTTTAAAATTCATTGTAGATTTGGTTTTTTTTTTCTTCTGTATAAACTATGATATAAAGATATGAATATGGAATTACATAAACACTGAGATAGGAAAATATGGAGATTATGTGCACATATATATATTCAAGGTCATGTTTCATAAATGTCACAAACACACGCATATATATTGTAACAATACTGTATTTGTTGGTCATTATTCTAATAAAGCATTAGCTATAAGATTACTGCTTTCACATAGACTTCATTCTTTCTTTTCTATATACTGTTTAGCAGGAAGAGATGCTCTGGACAAACAGAAGCTATCTCTTGTGAATGAAATATGGTCAGTACCTATAAAAGTTAGCCGTTAACCATTCATATTCACTCTCAACATGAAATGCAAGCTTGCAATTTAGACTCAATATTAAAAAATAATTTATTTTCAATTTATGGCAGTGATTAAATCTTTTTCAAGAGGTTTTTTTTGCTTCCTTCATATCAACAATAGTCAATAGTCTCCAAAAAGATCTGCTTCATATAGATCTATTAATAAAAAAAATTAATTTAATCTTTTGTTTCTATATAAGAAATAACTTACTATATTCATAATCTTATTAGAGATATGTTTATTACTAATAATTAAGATAAAGTTCACAAAGAAAGAAAATTTAAATAATAAAAAATGTTTCAAACTTTTTTTTTCTTTTTCCAAAGTTTAATAAGCACAAATATTTTGTTGAATAATATCTATAGTCATGCAGGACTTTATCCATATTTTATATCATTTTACACCATTAATCATACATAATAAAAAAACACACTTTAAAAACTTTATCTTCTTATTAAAGAAAATGTCTTTTAACTTTTATTAATATCAACATTGAAATATTCAAACACATGTACCATAACATTCTAGTACAGGAGTGGGTAATTGTTTTGGCTCGGGGGCCACAGAGGTTAGCAGGGTGCCGCATCGGGGCCCACATTGTGGAAGCAAAGGTTAGCAGAGGGCCACATCTTTTTTTCATGATACAATAAACACACTGCTTTATTCCCTGTATTACCAAAGAAATATTTGTTTGTCCATTCTTCATTAAACACATGACATTCATCACCGATTTTACATTTTTTCGGAGGGTTCATGATTTCACTAAATTGGAAATGTATATACTTGCTAATGCAAAGACAAAATTGATATTAACCAGATCAATTGGAAAAGCACTGCGCATCATATCTACACTGTGCATATGTATTGACGTGACCATCCTAGTGGAAAATATGAGACAAATCTTCGGTCGTGCACGGGAAGGAAATCTCAGTTCAAGGTAGATTTTTCTGATTGTCTTGGTGGGCCGCTATTTGCCCACCCTTGTTCTAGTACATAGCTTCTCACCAAAAATAAAACAAAAAATGATCAGAGGATCTAATCTACTTTGGATCCATTGTTTTTATTCATCAAACTACGGGAACTCTTCTAATCCTTTTTCTTTTTTTTTTAAAAAAAATCTATTTTCTTATTGACTTACTTTGTAACACTGGTTAATGTGATGCTACACAAACTCATGTGTATACCAACTTTCAGATCCACCATAAAACCCATATCAACAGTATGCAGATGGGTAATCTGAAAATATCCAAAATGCTCAAACAAAAATGCTGCTCACAGCAGATATATCTGATCTCTGAAAATTCTTTATTTTCTGAAATAAAGTGACATGATCATCTCAACACAAAACTCATACCAATATCATACTCAGACATCTCTACAGTGCACATCAACATGACCATCTTGAGATTTCTAGCAGCTCTAAAAGTAATCAACACGCCAAAAATGTGAGCATTGTATGGCCCCTAAATCTTTCATTAAGAAAGAATTATCACCATGCCTTTTTATAATTTCATATGGATCCTCATAAAGATTCTTGAATTTCTTTAAAATATGCTGCTTTGGGAGACTGACATTTGAAACTTTCACAAGAACTTTATCTCCAATGTTGAACACATAAGAAGAATAGTGCTGCCTATCTATTTCCTTTTATCACTTTGATATCATAATCTAGCATAAGCCTTTTCTTGATCAACCTGTCTTAATGTTTTCAGATATCACCATCAGTAGTCTTTGAGAATTGTGTCATGCCTGCCAAAATTCTAGTAGATCAGATCAAAACTGGAGGAAATTCCATGTCCACTTTATATAGTTTGCCTGACCTGTTTTACACATGCTCAATGATTATCATTAACACACTCAAAATAATCTTCCCAACTCTCATAATCCATTCACAGGGGTTAGATTGAGGCTGCATATTTTTAATATATAAAAGAAAAAAAAAATTTAAAGACATAGTAGAAGAAATCGCTCGCGGCCCGGGAACATTACATTTGATTGTTTTTGCATAGAAACAATGCCATCAAATGGCCATGCCTGGCTATCAGAAGAGTACCAAAATAATATCTATTAAAAAAATAATTCATTATATTCACTATAGGTGTCTCGCATATCCTCGCAGTCAATCGTTCTTTATCAACAATACTTTGTTTAGGCACATTACAGTAATGTTATATGATTTAACCTGAGGTATAGAGAACATGTTAATTAACCTGCCATTATTGTATATTTATTTAACAGTTTATGTCCTCAATGACACTGTCTAGCTTACACAGATAGTGAGAATATATATTGTTAAATTAATAAATGCCATTAAATTGTATTAACTTATATTTGATTTCATTTTATTTTCTGTGATCCACACCATATCACCTCAGTCCATATCACACTTTGTATATTTTGTATCATCCATAGATCTCTGTTAGCGAACCTAAGGCTGTGCTTTTAATATAGAATCTCTTGTTTCTCCCTGAACACTGGGACTGGAAAGAAGGCTATGTTATCTATAGCATCAGACATGTCATGTAGCTGACATTGTGAAGCATAAGCATTGGATTCAAAATTGATATTTCTGAGTGGCAACTCCACCCAGAATATTGAGTTTCATGTCTGGTGTTTAAATTCTGTAACATGTTAGTGAGGCATACAAGTTTGACCATTACAATATGTAGTGTTATGTGTGTAGCAATACCTTGTTGGGCAAAGTTAACCAAAGTGAACTATACAACTGTATAATATATTATGTGTGTAGCAATACCTCGACGGGAGAAGTTAATCATAGGAAATTATATATATGTGTTGCGAGTGTAGCAGACTGTTCACTATTCTTAATATTTATTATTTTTTTTGTTGGTATTCAGAATGCTTGCATTTCGAATACACAGCATGCAGGTGAAGTCGCATCTAGAACCTTTAGGTTATGAATACACAACAAGCTTAGTCACAATCAAGAGAAACCTGGTGAAAATGGAAACACTGGTTAGTAAAATGCTGGTGTACTAACCATAGAACTTGTGAGTACACAACATGCTGACAATGAAAGTGAAATTTCTAAAATATTTGCTGCAAATCTAGGAGATTCAATACGGTAAAAATTAGTAAGTAAAACACTTGCATAGTCACCATTCAACCTGTGAGTGGCAAAAAAGTTCAACAGTAATATGAAATGGACACTTCCAAACTAAAAAACAAGAAACATCAAGTGTTTCTCCAAGTGAAAAAGGGGGAAGTACCCAAGTCAGTGAGGGATCGCAACAAGGGTTTTTTTTGAATGGGGTGTGTGTGTGATGTTTTGTAAAAAATATTTACATTGACATTAGTATAAGTTTGTGAATTCCAAAAAAAGTAGAAATATATTTTAGATTGCTTAGTGTTAGATTTAATTAATGATAAAAACATTGCGACCGATAAATTCCAAGAAATATTTGCTGATTACAAATATTTCTTGATAAGAGACTAATTAATTAACGAAATAGACTTTATAAATAATCTTATATGAAAATAAGTAATTAATTGTGTGAGTAATTAAAAGTTAAGATGAATTCCATCATATGATAAAAAACTATAAATAGAGTAAGCAACAAAGTGTGTGGTTCATTTTCTGGTTCATTTTGCAGAGAGATGTAACAGTAGCTTCAGTGAGTATGCAGTGCTTTACAGTGAAAATGTGTTCATGGCCAGGAGCTGAACAGGCCCAAAGAGTTTGAGAAACTGGGGCTGGAGGAAACTGCCTGATAGCAGTTAGATGTGAAGAGTTGATTTTCAAGAGGATTTCCAGTGAGTTTGACAAGCGGATGGCTGCAGAGAGATGTAAGTAATTGCAGTTGAAAGAAGTCCATAGTGACAGTCGCAGAGCTCCACGATGAAGCCAAAACCAGTGCCAAAGTGTTTGGGAAACCGAGGCCAGTAGTAACCATCTTGAAAGTAGCCAGTCTTAAAGTCTATTAGGGGAAATGAACCAAAAAGAACTATATATATATATATAGATTGTATTAGGTGTGTAGCAATACCTTGTTGGGTGAAATTAACCATAGGGAATTATATATATATGTATGTGTTGTGAGTGCAGCAGACTGTTCGCTATTCTTAATATTTTGTTTGTTGGTATATGGAATGCTTGCATTTTGAATACACAGCAGTAATAATAAGAAAAAATTGCATTAAATCATCTTGGAAAGATTCCAAATGTGAATTCGTCTCAATAAAATATAATGGAATGAAGTGATTAGTGCATAACGAATGAGGAACTACATATGAAATGCCAAATTAAATGAATAATAATAGTAATTTTTTCATCATTTTCAAATATACTATAAAAATAATGATGATGATCAAATCAAGTTTCATTTTATTTGTAAATGAATTGCAATTCATTCCTCTTATAATATTCTATAGACATTTAAATCCAGATATATTCCAATTTATTAGCATTCCAAAAACATATCAATTTTGATATTTTTTTAGTATGTTTAAATGAAATATTCCATAATTAAAATTTTACAGCCTTAATATTGATTTATTTAAGTAACAACAATACCATTTGTCAATTTTTATCCATATATTTCTAAAAATTATATTATAGCATTTAACTTTAATATTTAATACAATGAGATGATTCTTTAACTGATATAATTATGTAGATTCTCAAAAGACATGAGATCTTTCGAGCAATTGTTTTATGAATCTAGTTCATATTCATTTTTTAAATTTCTAAATAAATCTATTTGTATACATGCACTAATTTTCCCTTGAGTCAAAAAATGGGAGTCCATTCTAAGATCTGGGGCTTAAATAATTTTCTCCCAATGATGTAATACTTAGGTTAGGTCATTGTTGCTATGATATTCTATGTCATATTCTTAAGTTTTACCTGTTAAGAGATCATAAAAATAAAATACATTCCTTTTATCTATTTATTTATTTTTAGATACTTTAATCAACATTTTTAATACCCATTTTATTTAAATTAAATATTTTAAAATAATATACTGAACATGTAACATTTAATGTTTTTTAATTATCTCAAAACATATAACACATATATATTGTAATATATAACTTTACTAGAAAACACCACTAGATAATAAATCTAGATTTCTTCCTATAACAAATTGTAATTTAGTATTGTTAACTAATATAAAAAAATATCAAAGAAAGAAGTTAAGTTTACTTGTAAAGTCACAATTACAAGCAAATATTGAGAAGTTATGAATTACAAAATGAAACTATTTCACTTAATAATACATTTTAAAATAAAAGATAAGTTTATTCAAAATGAGTTACATTTGGACACCTATTAATTTGGCATATCAATATTTTATAATTCAAGTAAAAATTAATAATAAAAGAAAAATAATATATTAAAAAAAAATTATTTAAGAAATATAAGATAACAATGTCATTGTAATAGTTACCAATATCTAAAATAATACATCAAAATCAACAAACATGTATAATCAAC
Organism: Epiperipatus broadwayi; assembly: GCA_028023455.1. NCBI lineage: Eukaryota > Metazoa > Onychophora > Udeonychophora > Euonychophora > Peripatidae > Epiperipatus > Epiperipatus broadwayi. The sequence continues at coordinate 10,450,035 of JAQFVV010012404.1, forward strand.
AATCTGAAACATTGCCAAAACAAATAAAGCTATCCTTATCTCAATATATACCAAGGGTTATAAAATTAAGTAATGGGTGAAATGTTTGTTATATATAAGCTTAACTGTCTACTACAATATTATAGGTAATGGCATAGAAATAACAACTACCCTTAAAACATCATATATAAAACATTTAAATATTAATTCATCATTATAGCTGCATTATTTATAAAGATATAAACATTACCCATGCTTAAGAAAGTATTCACTACAAAAACAAAATTATTACAAAATGAAACCATAGGAATTTATAACTGAAACTAACCAATAATATTAAGCTAAATATATCAATAATATCTCAGTTGGCAATACACATAGTGTCAGTCAAATTCTATATATATATAATAAATATTTATTACCATTTAAACAATCATTATTTAAAATTATAAATATGATTAAATAACATAGATTATATATTTCATAATCTGTATTGAAATGTGATGTCTATAAAATAAAAGAAACTATCATTTATTACATCTGTATTATTTTTGAACATTATATTTAAAATGTTTTGAAAATATTACTTGTTGTATAGCTTTGATAATTACACATATAGTGAGGATCCAATATTTAAGAACTGACAAACTAAAATAATTAATATCAGTATAAAATTATTTATGTAAAAAAATAATTTATTATAAATTAAACAAAATATTTAATAAAGACATATAAACTGTTTTATCACTTTAACTCATTTATCAGTAAATAAACTTAAATGCCTTTCTGCAAATTTATAAATATAGAAATAAAACAAATTCCTTTTTAAAACTTGCTATTTTATATGACTATAATGATGATAAAGAAATCCAACGTTTTGACTATTTCATATAGTCTTTCTCAAGGTACATTAAAATAAAATATATATAATAATAAATATCACATATTCCAAAAAAAAAAAAAAATTGAATTAAAAATTACAAAATATATTAAAAAATACAAAATATATTCAGAACCAAAAAAATTACCTTATCTGAATATATTTTGTAATTTTTAATATATTTTGTAATTTTTAATTTAATTTTTTTTTTTTGGAATATGTGATATTTATTATTATATATTTTTTATTTTAGTGTACCTTGAGAAAGACTATATGAAATAGTCAAAACATTGGATTTCTTTATCATCATTATAGTCATATAAAAAGCAAGTTTTAAAAAGAAGGGTTTGTTTTATTTCTATATTGGATATTTATAAACTATTTTGGAAAAAAAGAACTGTGTGATTGATATATTAAATTATTAAATATATAAATATAGCAGACAATCTCTTCATTATGGTACTTCATTTGAAATATACAAGATAGACCTAAATGAAGATGTAAAAAAATCATAAATTTGCAGCAGTTGATGAATATAAAGTAATCAAAATAAAATTTGCAGCAGTTGATGAATATAAAGTAATCTTATGTATGATATATAAAAATATTTGAGTCTCGGTTTCCAAATTCATGGGATAAAAATTATTTATTTACAAGTTCATTTTGAGACTAAAAGCCAATTCTTTCCTTTTTAAATTCAGTAGCAACTATTTATTCATATTGTAATGGTCAAACATGTATAATTTATTAACAAGACTGAAAGACCAATTAGGCATTCTCAACCAGCATGCATAGGGGTATCACAATCCCCACGATTCTAGTTTAAACCCCCACCTAGGCTTCCTAGTCTTCACTACATAATTAACACCCTTGACATCACACAGCTTCTCTTCTCATACAGCTTTGCTTAATTCAGGATTCTGCATAGACCCTTCTCAGCTCATGGTTCTTTCACAGAATCTTAATACCATTTTAATCACTAGTTCTAATTTATCAAATAATGCATACATTATTTATAATATATAGAGCTCACAAAAATAAGCTCTTAACAAGCTTTGAGAATATCCTTAATCCCAGACTGGTTTCTGCTTCTGGCATCATTAATGAAGTGCCAGAATATTCAGCATTAGATTAAAAATACTAGGACAAGCCCAGCACTTTATCTAATGTATAACTATTGATTAGAAAATCTGAAAATTGTCAGACATCCATATGTCTTCCAATCCAGCTAACTCAGATAGCCATATGGGACTGAACTAAGTTCAGATACACCATATATTAATAGTTTAAACAGGCTTTAACTTGTATTCAATGAAAATTCATAATAATCAAGCATATTTTGCCAATAGAGGGAACCTTCCAAACCACGACACAAGATAGCAACTTTTATAAAGATAAGAGCAGCTGTCTTATCTTTATTCTAAATGTCCACTTATATAGGCAAATCTGAATCATCTTGATTTTGGAAATGTGAAATAGTTAATTTCTCCACTGTTTAAGTCCACTATTTCCATTACAAATTAACCTATGCAAAATCTTGTGATTTACAGCAAGTTGTCAAGTGGACATTTAGGTTAAAGATAAGATGGCTGCTCTTATCTTTATAAAAATCGTTATCTTGTGTTGTGGTTTGGAAGGTTCCCTCTATCAGCAAAATATGCTTGATTATTATGAATGTTAAAGCACATTGAATACAGGTTAAAGCCTGTTTAAGGTATTTACATATTCTATCTGTGCGCTCAATAAATTAATTACTGCTCATATATAAATAGCTTTAGCAATATAAAATGTGGATGTCTGACAATTTCAGATTTTCTACTCAATAGTTATACATTAGATATAAGTGCTGGGCTTGTCCTAGTATTTTTAATCTAATGCTAAATTCCTGGCACCTCACTGACGATGCCAGAAGCAGAAACCAGTCTGGGGTTGAGGATATTCTCAACACTTGTTAAGAGCTTATTTTTGCGAGCTCTATATATAACATTTGTAAATACAAGCTTTATTAAGTTAAGTCATGTGACATGTGACTTGATTTTTTTATCATTTTAATTACTATTTATATGATTATCTATATAGCTATCCATGTGATTGTTTATCTAGTTATCTATATGGTTATTTATCTAGTTCCAACCTGCAAATGATGATAATGCACCTTATTGATAGTATAACATTTATTAACTGGAAAGAAAAATGATGAACAGAGTAGCTTACATGTTGTGGTATTTAAAATAATGTAATCTACTGGTTTTTCACATAAAGATAGTGTGGCCTATTTAATCCATAGGTAGTATGATGAATATAAATCAATCAATTATGGGTTTGACTTTAATTATATTTATTTAATCTTAAACACTAGGGGACTATTGTGCATGGGTTATATTTAGAGGTTACCTAGGGCTATGGCTAATATATAGTCAAAAGTTTACTTTAGGAAGTAACTTGGTGCCTCATGGTTCTACATTGTTTGTGGACTATTCAATGGTTAAAAGATAAAGGATTGACTTGGAGATCTTGGTGGCAGGATTTACGAGTAAACTTAGATGTCCTCAGCCGCAGGTGTGTTCCTGCTTCTAACTGAAGGCTCATCCAAGTAAGACAAATGTGCATAATCTAGTATTTAGGGTGGCTAGAAGTCTTTAGTCCATTAGCCTGACCTAATCCGATGCTAATACTTATATAGCAGGCTCTGAATGCACTGCCTATACATAAATAAATGAATCTTGCAAAAAATGGAGGCAACGAAATACTTTAAGGTAATCATTAATGCACACTTATATGTAGCAACACAATTATGGGAATGAAAATAATATTTATTTAATCTTCCACTATACTAACTTAAAAATAACAAATCTAGGCATGTATCCCCGTATAACTAAATATGAATTTTTTATTTAAAGCTTTAACCCGTCCACAATTGAATAGTACCTTTTAAAATCTAACTATAATAAATTCAAACAGGGGAAAAATATTAATCACCCATAATGCTGACTGATATTTTAGTCCGTTATTTATTATATTGATTTGAAAACTATAATTTACGGCTTTAGTTACACATATAAATGCGTGCCACACATATATAAATGAAAATGGACATTTTAAATAATTAAAATAACTTCTCCCTTATGGAAAATATAAATTATAACACAGAATTTATTTTATTCAAACATTTATAGGGCATCACTTAAATGGAGATATTTATATATAAAAGCAAATCAAATAATAAAACTATATGTCATCCTTCCCTAGTTTTTCTAAGTAAGTTTTTAGCAGAAATATATCTTTACTTGAAACAATGAGGGAAAAGAAAATGAAAATCAATCAAAACAATTTATTATTACTCTTACCTTAATTTACTATGTTACATTTAGCATCATTTCAACTAATGATATCCCTTGGGATGCCATGAGAAGAGAACTGCCAAAACATTTTTAAACTATTTAAAATTACTCCCTCCATTATTCAAGCATTGACAAGTAAACGATATAATAATAAAAAAATTGAATTTAACTAATAATTAAAACCAGCAGATTTTTACATAATTAAAATCTTTTAAAATTTCAAAAGCTAAGACTAGTACATGAATAACAATAGTTAAGTTACAGTAAATAAAATTTTAGGTTATAATTAATATGAACATTTATGTTCAGTTAATAAAGAGAGATTAAGTTTACTGTTAAAAATTAATAAGGGTTTACCATCAATGTTTATAATGGCTCTCACGCTGAATCGATGTTATCTGTGGCATGGAAAATGATTCATTTAGAAAATACTGGTCATTTCCATGGACATACATGATAGCCATTGATTCATATTCCAAATGGACAGAATATTGATTGGTAAAAAGCACCAGTGCAAAAAATGTGATAAATGTTTTAAGTGAGCTTTTTCTACACGAGTACCCTGAAACTATAGTAAATGACAATGGCACAGGATTCAGCTTCATGCAATTCAAGGATTTTCTAGCTAGGAAGGGCATACAACATGTATTAATGCCTTCATGTCACTAGAAAAGGCCATTCAACATTCTTGCTAGATAGAATGGAGTATGCTAATATCCATGAAAGGCTAACAAAAGTGATATTTAACTACCACTTCATGCCAAGTTCAGTTACAAAGAAAACTCTGGCAGAACTACTAATGAAGCACTATGTAAGGATGCATATTTAAGTACTAATTCAAGATAAGATTAAAACAAATGACTTAAATTGTGAAAACATCAAGCTTAACATAGGACAGACTGTCTGGATAAGAGATATGTTAAGAAAAAAATGGATACCTGGGAAAATAATAAGAATATTATCTACTCAAGTATGTGAAATGAAATTAGAGAACAATAGAGTAGTAAGAAGATATGTTAATCATATATTATAAAGAAACACCCAAGTGAACTCATAGAGATAATGAATAGGAATATTAGTTCTGCTACTGCTTGCATCAAAATTTTTTTGGATAAGAATAAAGATATTAAGAATAAAGCATCTACCAACCACTAAGTCAGATGTAGATCTTCAAGACAAGAAGTTGAAGAAAAAAATTCCTAGTCAAGATTTACAGAAACCATCAACTTCCTCAAACAGTGAATTACCTACTATAAAGGAAAGACCTGCGTCATAGCTAAAAAAAACTAGACATAAAAAAAAGATCTGAAAAGGTGGAAGACTATATTTGTGACTAAACTCTATGTATTCATTGAGTGAAGAAGAGGTATTGTGTGTGTTGACTAGTTGTATGTAAATAAAGATATATATGAAACCAGCCAATACAGAGTAATATTATAGTCACTCTAGAAATAATGAATACAAAATAAAAGTAAATTATGCAAATTGCAAGTAAATCTGGATATCCTAATTTGCATAAGGACAATAATGAAATATGTATGCAAATTAGTAGAGATTAAGAATGTTTGCAGAATTTTAATGAAAGATAGAAAAGGGATCAGTTAAAGCCAGTTAGACTGAATCAAAGAGAGTGAGTGAGCAGTAAGGTGTTTGTTAAATCCGATGTCAGTGATCAGTAAATATTAATGAAAACACTAATAGAAAACTAATATAAAAAACTAATAAATTAATATGAAGAACTTTTAATTAAGTCAGTGTTTCCCAACCTGTGGTATGCGTACCACTGGTGGTACGCGAGTTGCTGTTTGGTGGTACACGAAAAATAATCAATAATGGCGGACATAAAAAAAAAATTAAATCATAAAAATATAGAAACGTTTTTTCCTATAATTCATAAAAATTATTTTAATTAATATTATAGAGTAAAGTTGTTTATATGTACAGTCGATAACGATCTTTAATGTTAATGATAAAATTGAAAGTATGATTAAGAAATTAGATTTCTGGAAACAGTAATATATATATAAGTATCGAAAACAATCAACTGGAAGTATTCGAAATTCTACATATTTTTTTTGTTTGAAAATAAGGTTAGTCTGTCTCAAGATATACGAGAAAATATTTAACACGTTTAACAGGATTAAAATTGTCTTTCATGGAATGTTTTCCAAAATCCGAAAACACAAATGATAATTGGATTTCAAACCCCTTCTATGCAGAAAATTTGGAAAAAGCTACATCATTATCAATAAAGGATAAAGAAAATGTAATAGAATTATCATGTGACAGAACTTTACAAGTAGAATTCAAATGACACAATGTAATTAATTTTTGCTTAAACATTGAAGAATATGAACAACTTTCTGAGAAAGCTCTTAAATTATTATTACCGTTTACTAGTACAGAATTAATAGGAAGAGCTTTTTCTTCATATATTTTTTTAAAAAATAAGCATCAAAACAGACTGAATGCAGCTGTAGACTTAAGGGTATACCTTGCATCTTTTGAACCAAATTTCAAAAAATTATGTTGTTCGAAACAAGCACAAAGATCTCATTAAATTTATTTTATAAACATATTTGATTATGATAAGAAAATATACTAATTGTTTTTTTTATAATTTTGTGTTTTTATTAAAACCATTTATTAGTTAGTAAACGAAATATGACAAAATAGTAGATAAATAATGAGTCGGATCAAGGCAAATCAATCTAAATTATTTAATTTGAAAGAATGTATCAGAAAATGATCATACCCAGAAATTAGACTCTCATTAATTCTTGATCATCTATTGTGGATTACTAGATTAAACTAATATTTAATCATCAAAATTTTAATCCTATTAACTTCATGCTGAAAAACATAAAGAAAACAAGAACAAGAGATAGCCTGATAACCCCTGAGGTTATTTTTACCATGACTTGGGACATGCTGGATTTATCCTCTCCATGGCCCAACCAATAGCAAGATGCTCCAAAAAAGAGAAAACAGATTCAAATTCGAGAAAATCAAATGAAGGAATGAGAAAACACTTTGAACAAAATATGTACCAAATAACCTTTAATGTAATAATGTATCTTTAATAAATTATTTTGGAAAAAATATGAAACTTTGAACAAACACATACATATAAATATGTTACAGTGCGTTTATAATTTCAGTGAGTTTATAATCTGGCATGATGTTTAGGCGTGTTTCAATGTAATTTGTCTCATTATGAGATGTGAATACATACATGGTCACCCTATAATATTTATAATGCAAATAAAATAACACTCGCAATAACAAATTTCACGAAATACAATAATTTTTACGAAGTGGTACAATTTAGCGTGATGTACTACCAAGTGGTACGCGAGCCAAAAAAGGTTGGGAAACGCTGAATTAAGTATAAGAATAGAATCAAATTCTATAAAGAACTGTTCCATATGAAATTAAAACTGATTTATTACAGAGTTCAATCAACAAGCTGCTAGTTAAACATATTAATCTATTGCTAATTTATATATATATTGTAACTAGTTGGGTTACATCACACACACACTAATATAATGTATGTGAATATATATATGTAAAATAAAGGAAAAGTAGAAATAAACATAGAATAAATTTTTGTAGATATTTTTCTATATTTTCTAAAATAAAATAATAACAAGTAAAGGGCTTAAATAACTCTGGGTTTAAAATAAAATTTCATTATGAAATTAATATTTTAAAAAAGGTCTTAATAAATATAAATATTGTATTGTTATTATTATTATTATTCTGATTGTGAATGTAAAAACACAATACTTGTTTTTGAAATTTTTTTAATTAATTAAAACATATATGTTTTCAAAGGGATTAGAGAGCTAAAAATAAAGGCTCTGTTTTTAATCAAGATCTTATCACCTTAGATGATTTTATAAAAAGAGCTGATAAAAAAATATCAGCAGTCTGATTAATAGTTTTTTGTAAGAAGGTCAGCTGAAAAGTTGTTGCAATATGTGTTGCAGATTGTTGAAGTATGCAGCAGTTTGTTTTAGCTGACTGTAGAGTTGGCAGTCCATCTACCATGAATTGATATAGCTGAAGATAGGACAGCAGATTCAGAGCTGCTAATATTTTTCTTGCCAGGAGTTTTGATTTACTTGAAGCTGGGTCACTTCTAAATCAATAGCCTGAAAAAAAAAGAGGACAAAATAGCTAGCAGAGTTATACAAAGATCCTATGAAGATCTAAGGACAGTCCACTGCCTTATAATTTACTGTAGAGTTTTGATGCATGAAGCCAGGGTCACTTCAAATGGATCAACTAGCTGCTTAAATATGTTCTAGAAGACAGCTTGACATTACTTGGACTACAAAAGGAACCTCATGGTATGCCAACAAATTACCAGAATTATATACTTTTACCTGATGATGACAATTTCCTGAAATGACCAAAAAACAGCTTGCCCTAGAGAGCAGCTGAATAAAGAAGTAGTTATACGTATGCTGCTGTGTCTACATATGCGAAGAGAAGCACAGATAAACTTGTATACAAAAGTGAGTTGTTTTTCAATAATTTATTTGATGAACATTTTTAAATCTATATTTTTAAATTTAAAGACATTGATAATTCGTTAAGAGGTAACCTAATAAAAGCTTTCTAACCTCTGGAAAATTGACTATATATTTTTTGTAAAAGAAAGCTATAATAGAATTTGTTAAACTGATTTTTTTAAAATATTGATACACAAGTATAAGTGTGAAATTTATGTGTTTTCCAAATGAATTAATTATAAAAAAATATAATATTATTGTAATGAGTTGAAATAGATGAGTCAGTGTGTGTATATACACGCACACTCATATATGTAAAATTTTAATATTTTTTTGTTGATTAAATGTCAATTCATTTTTTTTTTTTAAATATTAATTGCATATTATAAATCGCGCGTTTGTGCGCACATCAATGTAACAATTTAAATGTTGAATAGTAATTATTTAAATCTCAATGTGATCATTTGAAATTTTGTATTATAATCAAAATCAGAAAATTCATGCACATATGTGTGCGTATATATGTCAATTGTATTGTAAATAACAAGGCATGCCAGATAGACACTTATATGTAAAATTTTGATCATTTTTCTAAATTAAATGTTAATTCAAACATGTTTATTTTGTATCAAGCCACATGCCTGTGTGCTGAATGGGTTTTAAATAAACCTAATTTATTAATCATGTAACTCAATGTATACTTTTCAAAATCAGAACCCTTATAAGACCTTACTTATTTTTTTATTGTTATTAATAAACTTATTTAATTGTTAAAATGGTATTCCATCATCTCTTGTTCACCTACAGTAATAGAGCCCATGTTCTCTGAGCTAGATTTCGGACACGGATAAATGGGGATGTGTTTAGTGCTTTGGGCATCCAGAGATGATCAATGATCATCCTGGTTGGCGCAAAAGAGGATACTCTTTAAAGCTCACGCACTATTATTTTTTATTTTACTTTAGTCTTATTAAAATTTAAGTTTATAGTTGTCCAGTACAAGCGGCATGAGCATTGATGATGATCCACGTTTTAATGTCCCAGTATTATTGTTTTGATTCCTGATTATTGTGTATTTTAATGGATGGGCACTAAGCTGGTGCATCCAAGTTATGTGTATATAATTGCCCAAGCTGGCAAAGGCTCAATAGTTAGCCTGGTCTACAGAAAACCCATTTTTAATCCAGTCACAAGGTTGACTGATGATTTTATTATATTTTATTCTGGATCATTCATGATGAATGGTATTTTACTTATACTGATACTTACTTATTATAATGCTGGTTGAATTTATAATTATGTTTTACTTGCTCTTCTGAGTGACTGGCTGATCTCTCAATGTTCTCAGATCACCAATGTTCTCACAGAGATTTTTAATCTCATACTCTTATATCTTATAAAATACTGTATTAATTATAGATAATTTTCAAAGTATTTTCCACCAACTTCCTCGATACCCCCCATTCCGTTACAATATATATATATTCTGAGTAATAAACTTGTTAAGTTGTTAAACCTTCTTTGTATTTACTTTCAAAAGTACAATTAATGAATGCATGACTGTTTAAACTCTGGCCCCATACATATGACATTTGGAATAGCCCCATACATATGACATTTGGAATAATCAGTGATAAAATGGATTATTGATCTCAATGCAGATGCTAAATATAAGATAGAATAACGGTGATTCTTTATTTATTAAGAGTTTTATTTTCTGATTTATGATAAACTCTTTTGCTGCTTAAATATTTCTGATTTGTGAAGGCTATAATATTAACCAATATTGAATTATTATCACCACTATTATCTTGGAAGCCTCAAATTTTGATATGGACAGCTTTGAACATTCAGATCAAATGGTATCTTAGCCTGGTGCTGAAATTCATTTTCATCAATATATTCTCCAGTTGTCAAATATTTAGAAAATATCAAATTATTAAGTTCTTCTTACAGAAAACTTCAGAAACTTTTCTCATACAGTGTTGTATATGGGAGGGGTTTTGCTAATAATAAGGAAGCGTGTGTAATGTAAATAAAGAATAAAAGATGTTGATGAATTTAGACAGAGGCAAAGCTATTAATTATGAGAGGAATGTAATCCTTAATATAAAATAAAGGAAGTAGTCAGAGTAATCAACTACTCTCATAAAGGTATATTTGTCTCCTGAAACCAAGAGAAAATGATAAATAATCTGTTCTAATAAATTAGGGGAGTTAGCAAGAAAAAATACATAGCAACACATTATAGTATGCATTGTAAGAAGTCATAATAACTATATTATACACAAAGTTCAATACAAGAAGGAAGAAGTGTGTGAGTGCTAATCACTTGAAAGTGGATTTTTGGATCAGCATAGAAGCAAATATGTGCCAGCATGGGACAGTCACACTCAAGTCTTTAGGAGTAATCAGAATAATACTATGATGAGTTTCAGAATATCTACAAGAATAGTGTGATGAGGAAGCAAGATTGCCACTGGCAATGTCAGGCAATATACTGTAAGAAGAGGACTAGAATAAATAAGATATTATGCACACATTTCAGTTATATATTATATGCACATATACATGTTTTACTTTTAGATAGAGTTCAACTTTATCCACTGCACTGGAACCAGAGAATAGATAAAAGATATCACATACTCAGAAAAATGACCCGTGTTCTAGCATTAGAAAACTCACAGAGATCAAGCCATCCATACCCACACAAAATAGAGCTACCTTAGCTGATGCGAGACCCAAAAAATAAATAGATGCACCAAACAGAATACTGATCTAGATCAGAATATTGACATTCCCAACACTCACTGTTGTGTAACCCAAGAATCTGGAGACAACAATAACTGAACCAAGGATAGCACTTAATGTATTACATTATTGATGTAACTATTAATGAGTAGCAAATTATGAAATCTAGTTAAGCATTTGTTTTTATAGACAATCACAATTGCACAATGAGTCATAACACAACAGAATCGATGATAGAATCCCCTAGAATAATAAAAAAAAATATCATAAGAAATCAAAATTAAGGAACTGTCAGGATCAAGAGGAACAAGTCAGGAAAAAGCTGAACCCATGTTAATAAATTTATTTACTTATTATTAAGTTAGTTAAAAATAGGAATGACTAATAAAAATAGTTTTGAAGAGTTTGATAGCTAAAATGAATTATGGATATATGTAGAGAAACTTTAAAATGAAATTCAAAATTAAAGGTGGTGATGTTTGTTAGTTTATGTGAAGCAGCGACATATATAATACTAGTAGTTTAGGCAGTCCTAATGGAATCATATGATCTAACATTTCAGAAAGCTATAAGTTATATTCCTGCAACCAATTGGATTGTAAAACAGTGGTAGAGTATTTTGCCAAACTAAGAAATCAGGTAAACAAATGCCACTTTGGCACTTTCTTAAATAAAGTGTTAAGGGACAAATTCATTTGTGGCATGGCAAATCACTCTCCACCTAAGATTACTAATAAATAATTAATCAACGTTTGAACTAACAGTAGCATTAGTTAAATTAAGCAATGAAGCATCACAACAGACTGCAGTTTCAATTGACAGTGATTAGGAAGTGAAATCCATGAGGCAGAATCAACCAATAACAGAAAATAATAGGAATAAGGGCTTCTTTAGGTGCAATAATAATCATAGTTATGGTACATGCACATTCAAAAAAAGGCATTTGCTTCTATTGTAGCAAGAAGAATCATATCAAATCATCCCTTGTTTAAAGGGCATGTTATTGCAACAGTCTACATATGAACAGTATAAAGAATAAAAAATTAGCATCACGATTTATGGATTTGATAAAAATTAATGGTGTATTAGCTAAAGTAGAAATAAATTAGGGATGAGCAACAACCACAGAAACAAATAACTGCTGGAAAGAGATAATTAAGATTAAGAAAATAGAATTAGTTACTACTACAATTAAAAGATATATGATTATCAAGGAAAGTTAATAAAAGTGCTGTGGCAAGCTAAAGTTAATATGAAGAGATAAACAAATATAGCATAGCAGCAATCAATGGTATCTATGAAAAATCATAGTAATCTTTTAGAAAGGAATTGGTTGAAACTTTTGCTTACATCATAATACAAACAAATGAAGATTTTGAGTAATGGTAAAGGCATTGAGACATTAAGAAGGCAATAGCCAGAGGTTTTTAAGCCAGTCACCAGTAAAATTATGTATAAATAATATGGTCAAACCAATTATGTATAAAGTCAGACAGACCTCAATTATACTTAGGAAAAAAGAAGCACATAAGTTATAATCATTGGAGAAAAAAGGCATAACAAAAATATAGATGTCTGAATGGGCAATTCCCATTGTGCCAATAAGAAAATCATGATATTAGGTTATGTGCAGACTATAATTGTACTATTATTAAAGCACTGTTACCAGAGAATTATCTTCCTCTGTTGGTTAAACAAATTTTAATGGCATTAGCAAAAGGAAAAATATTTACAAAGATAGACCTCAGGCAAATGTATCTACAATTAGCAGTTGATAATGAAATAGCTGAACAGTTAGTGTGGATTATGCCAAAGGGAACGTATAGTTAACAAACTTCCATTCAGAATAGAAACAACACCAGTAACATAGTAGACCAGTTGGCAGTAGAAATTGAGGGAGTAATTCCATACATTTGATGACTTCTAAGTGATAGGGAAAGATTTAGAATGACTAATGAAATTATTGGATATGTTTAGCAAATCAGGCATTAGCATCTATTAAGTGCAGGTTTGGATATGTTTAGCAAATCAGGCATTAGCATCTATTAAGTGCAGGTTTGAGATCAAAGAAATCAAATTCCTAGGATTTAGAATAATTAAGAGTGATATGTTTTCTACAAAAAATGAAGTAACAAATATAAATATTCTCCAGCTAGCCAATAAAAAAGAGTTACAGGCATTTTTAAGTCTTATTATTAAGAACATTTCTTTAATTGCAAACCAAATTTTCACTGTATAGTTTATTAGACAAAAAGACTCACTGGAAATGAGAAAAAAAAGTGTGTAGTAGAATTCAAGGCATAAAAAGTCTGATAATAGTAGTAGCATTCATGACATTAAAAAAGTCTAATAATAAAATTTAAAGATCATAATTCATTGTAATTAGGAAAGGGAATTAATTTTGAAATGAGACGCATCATCAGTAGAGATTGGAGAATTCTATTGTACTGGAAGAACAGGGAAAGTTCACCCAATCACATTCAGTTCATGAGCAGTATGTAACTAGTACAACCACAAGTTGCTATATTAAATGTAAAAAAAAAGACATTCCAACAGGATATAATTTGTAAAAGTTTGAATACATTAAATATAAAATTATAATATTATTAGAAAGAGAAGATAAAAAGGAATGTAATGAAGCTGAAAAAATAGTCAGTATCTTAAAAAAAAATTAGAAAAAAAAAGATTTTCAGCACCTTTAAAATGCTTATTTTTACATAGGTTCACAAATTCTATACATTTTGAGAGTTAAATATTAAAATGACATTTTTATAGATAACTTCATCACATTCCTTTTAAAATTTTAAAAAAGACTGATATATAATGTGACTTAACTGAAATAATTATTCATTTAGCTTATATATGTATTTGCTGATGACTTCTATTTTTACTAGCTGACCCAGATTTTGTCCTCCCATGAAGATTTGCTGAAAATGTGTTTATTTCTAATGGAAAAAAAAGCAAATTTGACAATAAATATTGTAAATCAGATATTATGCATTGTATATTAGATATTATATAAAGAAAACTTTACACGACCCACCACTCTCAGTGCCATCTCATATTGCTGACCCACCTGATCACACACATGTTGAAAAGATAAATAATCACCTATATACGTATTTCATGCTAAACCAGCAATCATCAGTTGGTCTAGATTATAATCTCCAAACATATATATACTAATCAATGCTCAGCTTTATATTAAGATAGCCAATCTTCATACTTTAATGGACAGGCTTCAAACTATTTCAACTCACAACTCTTCAGCCTTCCATTTCATTGAAAATCTGATGATGGAATGTTCAAAACACCTTGTTAGTGCCAAGGTTGTCATCCTACCCATGCTGACATATTAGTCATTCTGACCCCTCATGTACAGGAGAATAATCCATTTATACATACATATGTGAGGAATGGGCAGACCTTTTATACACTATTTATATAAATTAATACATTGCACAGGCTTAAACCTGCATTTATATATGTAATATAGGCGGGATTTGAACTCAGACTTTCACATGACCCACTAACTCTCAGTGCCATTTCATATTGCTGACCCACCTGATCACACACATGTTGAAAAGATAAATAATCACCAATTACGTATTTCATGCTAAACCAGCAATCATCAGTTAGTCTAGATTACTATCCTCACACATACATATAATCAGTGCTCAGCTTTATATTAAGATAGCCAATCTTCATACTTTAATGGACAGGCTTTAAACTATTCCAAGTCACAAGGGTTTTGAACGTTCCACCATCAGATTTTCAATGAAATGGAAGGCTGAAGAGTTGTGTCTTGGAATAGTTTGAAGCCTGTCCATTAAAGTATGAAGATTGGCTATCTTAATATAAAGCTGAGTACTGATTATATATATATATGTGTGAGGATAGTAATCTAGACCAACTGATGATTGCTTGTTTAGCATGAAATACGTATATTGGTGATTATTTATCTTTTCAACATGTGTGTGATCAGGTGGGTCAGCAATATGAGATGGCCCTGAGAGTGGTGAATCAAGTGAAAGTCTGAGTTCAAACCCTGCATATATTACAAATATAAATGCAGGTTTAAGCCTGTACAATGTATTAAAGAAAACTTTAGTAAACTGTAATTTATCAAAAATTAAAATTAATTTTAAAATAATTGCAAAAAAAATTAATATATATAAAAGTGCAAAGAGAAAAAGTGACAGGATAAAAGAGAAAAGTTTTTTTAGACTGCATGTACATCACATTTCTACACATGATAATAAATAAACAAGAAGGCAATTTTTTTCCAATTTAGTGCAACATAAATGATAATATTGATGATTCTTATCTGTCTTATATTTCATTTGCCTTTGTGGAAATTCCTAATAGCTTACTGTGTAGATGGTTTTATTTTAGAAAAATTATGATTGTTATAATAAACATGATTATAACCATAACTTGCAAAAAATTATATTTGTATAAAAAAGTAGAAAAAGTACTTATACATTGCAAAAATTGAAATATAATTGCTTATGTGTAAATAACAAAGTTATATGATTCAGATACATACTATACAGATATATGAGATACTGCTTGCAGCAACAGATATGACAATAAAATAAATTTGATTTTTTATTATAATCACTACTTACAAAAAAAATATTGTATTTTTATAAACAAGTAGAAAATAACTAGATTGAAAAAAATATAGAGATTAAATTGCTTTTAGAGTAGGCAGAAAACCCAAGGAGGTACATATATATGCATCGGATTGCCAGGTCCCCATCCTTAATGGAAACATTTGGATTCAACAAGTACCAATGTCTATTGCCCAATTCTCATCATTGTCTATGCATTATCTCTTTGTATATGCATTGGTTAGTGGCAATGAATGCTCAATCTGATCTAGATAAGATCAAATCTGGACTAGTTTTTCATTTAAAAGCAAGGTGAGATATGACACAAACTATTATTCCACAACATAAAACAACCATTATTATACAGCATTATATATTATTTATATAAAAAAAATATAAAAAAAATATTATATACTTATAGCTTATTATATTTACAGTTGATTAGATTCTAAATCCAAAGAGTTACATATATATACATCAGACCACAAATCAGACTTGTTATTCAACAACACCGAAATAAATCAATATTTTACAGCATTATAAATTATTTATATAAAAAAAATAAAGATTTTAAGACTTCTCATTCAATAATTTAATATACAAAATTAACAAAGCGTATGACCCACTTGAATGAGAAGCTATAAAGATACACAGAAATTATTACATGCTAAGCGCTTTCGGGGCCTTTTGCCTCATATTCATAGCGGTACTGTGAGCCAGAACACAATGTATAATTAATTAGATAATCATCCAATATTACTGAATAAATAAGAATCTAGATTTTCTAATGGAAGTACCAAGATAATCTGGATTGACCATGAAATAAAAAGCCATAATTGATGCAGGCTTTACTGATGTGGGAGATTAAAGAAAAATAGCAAGATATGTTTTTTTTTTTAAGGCAATATAGTTTTTTGGCATTTGAATCATAAATACATTTTACTATTAATTCTTTTGCCACAATAGTGCTATGACAATCAAGATAAGATTTTGAAAAATAAAGTTGAAGTTTTTTTTAAAATATTTTATTCAAAACAACTTATACTTGAGAGCATGTTAAGTCTCTATAAACCAAACATTTTGAATGTATTTATGTTTTATGACATAATTCATTTTATGAGTATAAACTTTACTAAATATATATATAATATTTTGCTTTGCTGTGAAAACAAATATGCAACTAATGAACTTGCTTCTAAATATAAAAAAAACCCTTGATATTAAGTCATTTGTTTTTCTTAATTCTTTATTTTTCTTTATTACTAGCTTTCACCTATAGTTATCCAAATAAATGCTAATTTTTTTATTCATAAACAAATTACAAAAAAATTTACAAATATGTAATAATCATTACAAAAAGATTATCTTCATATATTTGTCATAAAAATACACATACTTACCTCCAACTTCTTTATCCAATTGTGCTTTATGACTTCGTGATAAGCGAGGCACTGATTCTAAAAGTAAGACAAAGCTAAAACAAACAAATAAAAAAATTACTATAGACTATTAACTAAAGTTTATTTACTTTAATGGAATAAAAAAATCAAGAACCAATAAAGATTTGGGAATTCCAAAAAATACATAACATCAGGCGATAAAATATTTTATTATCATTGAGTATTGCTTTTCATTCATTTAATAAAAATCTACATAGATTCCTAGCTATTACTTTTTCCTTTTTAAAAAATATACTGTAAACAAATACAGTATATATATATTTTTAAAAAAAATATTTTGACTTAATATATGAAAAATTTAATAAATATCCATGAAGGAAATTAAAAAAATATATGAAATAAAAATAATCAAATTGACAGTTGCTCATAATAGAAAGATGCACTCAATCATTCTGTTCAATGGACCTAGACTTTTTTTTACTTTATTTAGTTGGTAGTTGATCCAGGAATGTTTAGCTCACCTTTGCTGTTCTATCACAGTATTAATCATACAGCACAAATAAAAAGTGACATCTATTTATTTTATTGCTATTCAACCTCTATTAAAATTAAATTAAATATAAAATTGGAGATTTATTATGCAGTACTCAAACATGATAAAAAAAACAACATACTTTTAATAATAATGACTCTGTAAAGCAAAATTGTCAGTATTCAAAGCTTGTAAGCTTAATATACAGTTCAAAACTAATTTAATCAAACTAAACTTTTCTATATTTAATAATCAACAAAATATAAATGAATTATCGATTAAGCATCTATGTGTAAATATCTTTATCACTATAATGATCACCTTGCTTTTATAATCACTATACTTGACACTCATAGGACCAATCAAATTAGACTTTTTCCCTCCATTAAAAATAGCTAGATACCATTTAATAGCTAATATTGGATAGTGATACTAAGAATGGATAAAATTGTAATGAAAAACTTGGAAGAGATTTTTAGATGTAGAAATAT
This sequence comes from Epiperipatus broadwayi, assembly GCA_028023455.1. Classification (NCBI taxonomy): domain Eukaryota; kingdom Metazoa; phylum Onychophora; class Udeonychophora; order Euonychophora; family Peripatidae; genus Epiperipatus; species Epiperipatus broadwayi. Next base: position 10,468,548 of record JAQFVV010012404.1, read on the forward strand.
GTATTTATTCAAAACAGAGATCAGAATTGTTCAAACTGTAGTATTTCCTGAGACTTTCTGTCAATGTTAAAAGCTAGTAAATGTATTAATACTTTTGAACTCTTATACTGGGAAAAATTTCAAGGAGACAAATAAATTGATATTTGCTCAAAATTACACCCTGAACATTTGCTATAAGTTATAACAGTCATATAATGAGATAATTTATTTCATTAGAAAATGCATAATTTTCAGAAAGATTCGAGATAAAAAAAGATGACCAACAACGAAGTGAATGGAGACCATGATCACAATAAAGTACATGTCTTTAAGCAACTTGAAAAACCAAACACAGACAGATCATTCTGAAAAAAGATATGATTGCCAGGAATCAACATAAGTTCTAATAATAATTTGTGTTAGTTATGGACTAACTAATTGTTAACCTCTTTATAGCATTACAAATTAATACACTAACAAATATACAAAAAATATTTTTGTTTTACTGTTAAACGAAATATAGAAACGAATGAATTTTTCATTTTTCTTTTTCAAGATATCAACATTTAGATTTATAGAGTCAATTATTATATACTGTGAGCTTCTGAATAGGCACAAGAAACAAATTTTAAGTAGATAGCACTGTATAAGTAATAACTAATTGTGTTTAGTTAAAAAAAAGTGAAATAACAATAATTTTTTTAAAAATTTTCATTAATAATCCAAAACCTTGTTTAGAAAGTATTTGCAGATATTATTTAGAAGGTTTAAGACATTTAGTCTTTCTTTGATAGGTATTTTATGATAGAAAGGGGGGTTGCTTGTCACAGAAATTGTTGGTGTATGGGTTATAATTGATCCAAATGTCTTATTTGTAAGACAATGACTGATATTGGTTTAGTGATTTTCTGATTTATCTGCTCATTGATATTCCAGTCCATAGCATAATTAGTACAGTATATATGACTCGTGGTTTAGTACTTATAGTGCAGCATATATGTGTGTGCATGTATGTTTGTGCCATCCTACAACTTCATTTTCCCCCTATGTATTTGGTTATAATACAGAATATTATGTCTTACAGTGAAATATTTAAATTTATAATAAATAACTTTGATAACCAATTTAAACACATTTTAAGTGATTAATAGGTAGATGAATCGGTGGATTTTTAGACAGACCGAATACACTATCAATTACTTTATTTGCTAAATAATTATTTTTATTTTATTAAAATAGAATGTATTTTTTTATTGATTCAATTTAAATAATATTTAGAAAACAGAATGATTTTTTTTCTTTTTCAAGAGAGAAAAAGTTAATGAATATTTTCACTAATTGTCAGTGCAAAGGGTGGGATTAACCCTTCTTAAAGTTGACCTTTGGGGGAAGTAACCTTTTGATTGGTGGAAGAAATAGATGTGTAAGCAATAATTGGTAATAAAAAGGGATAATATACAAGAAAGTGGTCTGCTTTATTTACAGTCCTCTCTCTCTCTACAAAGTGGTTCTTTCTTCCAAAATCAAGTGGTTAATATTCAATTTAAATTCAAAAGTACAACTTTCTTTAAGTATTATTTTTCTTATATGAAACTAGTTAAAAAAATTTCCTTTGGAATATAAAGAAAAGGATGAGAATGTAATCAACTTCAGCAAAGTATATCACCCTATGTTTTCAATTAACGAACTTTAGATTTAATATCATCATTTAAAAATACGTACATGCATCTATAACTCAAGTTTAACCTGTCTGATCTTAATCTTTAGTATTAGTAAAAAAATTGAATTGTATGAATTTTGTTATCTTATGGGAAAAATTATGCTGAACTTTTTAACAAAACATTTCATAAACTCTTGATTAAAAAATTCTTCTGGCTATAGAAAAGTAAAACTCAAATGGAAGGATTGTGTATCTAACTTAGTTTAATATGCTTTAATTATTATTATTGAGTGAAAATTATACCTAACCATTCATGTCTTATAGGATTAAGGAATTGAATGTGCAACTTATATAAAACTAATGGATAACTAACCTCTATTAAATGTGCATATAACTTAACATGAGTGGAAGAGCATGAATATTAAATGTGTACATTTTCTCATTGTTCTCCTCATTTATACTTAATCTATCATTAAAACATATTGTCATTTAAGGAATTATGTAGGATTAAGTGAATATCATAAAGTAATTAACTATTCACCTAATGGATGGCCTTTGATAAATTATTATAAATTCCTTGATAAATGTAATTGTAGTCAATGTTAGTTGGTGGAAAACTAGTGTTCCCTTTTGAAATTCACAAGAATAATTGCTGAGTTATAAACTGCAAAACCGCCAGTTAATTAAACGGTAAAATATTACTAGAAATCTGCAGCAGTAAATGTAATTTGTCATTATGAAAAAGAAAATATGCTGAATACTTGGCATGCTATATTGTCAGCAATTTCAATTAGCTATTTTGCTAAGAACTTTGGAAACTGCTTCAACTGGATCCAAAAATGCGTATTGTCCATCCTGTGAGAATTTATCTATATGTCTACTAACATCTATTCATTTTACAATTATCATTATCTTCATATATGTCTAAAAGGCATTAGTTACAGACTGTATGAATGAACTTTTATTTTCCAGCTAAAGAAGATTTAATCATTTCTTTAGTTGTTAGTGTATGGTAGATAAATAGATCAATTTATTTGCCTTTGTGCCTTTTTTTAAATTATTTTCTTTTGCTCCAAGATCGTCCTGGATATGTATAATATGAAAAGTATTATACTGGTAATTGACTGTTATTTTGATGTGATTTTTTTTATATACATGAATTCTATAAACTTATGTTAGTGGTAGAAATATTTATTTGCTATTATGAAGCTAACAGCTAATTTAAAAAGGGGTAAATGCATAAAAAGTATTATTTTATCTTTGTGTTGTCAGAGGTGATGAGGTCTATTTAATAATAATTAATATATTTCAAATTTAAAACATTTATAATACGTCATAAATTAAAATTTTATTTCGATTTATTAGTTAATATTAAATACACAAAAGTGTTGTTTTATCTTTGCGTTGTTAGTAATGATGAAGTCTGTTTAATAATGATTATTATACCTCAAAATTTGAAGCATTTATAATTCATCATGAATTAGAGATTTATTTTTGATTGATTAGTTAATGTTGGTATAATATTTATATACTGAATATGATTTAAAATTATTTTGTGCATAGTTATGCATGTGTGTGTGTGTGTTCTGTATGATTCATTTATATAATTGTTAAATTTATAGTCACTTGACTTATTTAAGAATGAATTTATTTTTTTTAATGTTTAGAATGATAAGTAGCTATGAGGAAAGAAATCGTTAAGGATATATATTATATTGTCAGGGATTGAGAGAACTCTCCCTTAGTTTATTTAAATACTTATGAGTGGAGTATATTTCCTAGATTAAGCATTTATGCATTATGATAATTATATTATATGAAGTGAAGCAGTGTATTTCCCTTGTTTTCAGAGAGACCTGAGAAACCAGTCAGCTAGTTAGAGTAATTAAAAGTATAATTATAAATTCATCAACATTGTAAATAAGTAAAAATCATCCATCATCAATGAATGATCAATAATACAATAAATCAACAGTCAATCTTGTGACTGGATTTGAAATGTGGGTCTATTATAGACCAAACTACCTATTGAGCCTTTCTTTGGCATTTAATTAAACATTAATCTGAATGCATAATCTTAAGTGCTCATTCATTAGAATACATAATCACAAACAATGATGCTGGGATATTAAAACATGCTAATCATCATCAATGCTCTGACCACTTAGTACCATTAATGTATTGGCCAACTACAAACTTAGATTCTAATAAAACTAAAATAAAATAAAATGTAGTGCATGGAATTTGAAGAATATAATCCTCACATCAAAACCAGGACAATGTCAAACTGGAATGCCCCTGCACTAATATACATCCCCACTCATATAATCAGACCATTATGCATGAATCTAGCTTAGAGAACATAAGCTCTATAATTGTTACTATGACCAAGAGATAATGATGCAATACAATTTTAACAATTGAATTCAAGTTTATTAATAACAATAAATGAAATTACAGTCTCTAGAATTCAGCTACACATATAAGTCTTCTGATTTTGAGTATTATACAAAATTGAAATTATTACCTTGATTTTACAATTCTTGTTAATGGGTTTACATATAATACATATATAGATGTGCACACAGATGCATGTTTATAGTATACAATGAATACATTTCAATGTGTTGATTACATAAATTGATATATGTACACACACACACATACATGTGTATGCGTGTAATTTCTGAACATATTTGACTTGTTACAAAGTAAACATTTTTAGTTGTCACTTTTAAATGATATAAAATATATAGGTTTACATAAATGCTTATATAGGTTTATTTAAAACACAATCAGCACACAGACATATGGCTGAACATATTTGAATTGACATTTAATAATAAAAACATTTAATAATAATAATAGTACAAAAAAAAAGATTACATTTTATATATATGTGTGGATTAGCATAAAATCAAAATTCAATTTATTACATTGTGATTTATAGATGTGTTCCATTATACAACACCTATATATCCCCACACACAAGCATGTGGTAGAATATTAAAAAAAACATATTTGAACTGTTATAAAATAATAATAAAAAAAAAAGTTATCAAATTCAATGATAACAAGTTATTACATATCATCGCACCGATGTGCAATGTAATTTATTATTTAATATAAAATATATGAATTGTCATAATCTATAAAAGAAATTCAGTTTTATACATATTTAGTAACATATTTAACATACATGTGAATGTGTACTGAATTGCAGCTTCACATTGGGTGTCTATATCATATATTTCATTTTTATCAAAATAAAATATTAATTTTATACTACTTAATTAATTCTTGATTTAACATGTATGTTGTATGTATAGGGATGTATATGCACATTGATGTTTATATTATATATTTTAATTTGTTACAAAAATAAAAGATATTCAAAATATAGTTTCCATAATTAATTCAATATTGAAAGTATATAAAAAAAAGTGAAATTAATTCCTTCATGGTCTTAATTCCTTCATGGCCTATAATAAAAATTTTCTTTTTTAATTAAACATCTTTAATAATATTTCTTCAACAAATGATTATTTTAAAATCATATTGTTCTATACATGTCTCATGATCACAGGTTGCTTCTCTAAAAGATTTTAAAATATCTTTTAAATATTAATTCTGATTCTTAGATTTCTTAAATCCAAGCAGTTATTTATTGGCATTATTCTTTTTTAAAAAATATAGAGTTTAAATAATTTAAGATAATACTGTTCTATATTATATATCTCACCTTTTATATTGTCAATTTTTAAAAAATTAATTATTTAAAACAACTCATGTATGCAATGTGATGCATTTATCTGTCTTCCTTGCATGTATAGATAAACAGCAGCATACGTTGAAGCAGTCGGATCTGAGTTCGATCCTAGCTTCATGACATGTAGCCATAAGCCCACTTCAAACCCTAGTACTAACCTTAAATTTCTGATGCAATGGGGCTTTATACGTTCAATCCACGCTAATTTCCACAAAGAATAACTTATTTTATAAATGTGTATTCAAATAACTAGTTTCACATTTAAATTGATTAATTCTATTAAATTCATGATAGAATTATTCATGAATTTATATGTATTATAACTGCGTGGATTGTGCTTATATATTTGTAAATATTTAAATATATAAAATTGTTTGAAAGTTTCATTGCGTCAGGAATGTTTGATTTATTTTTAAATAATTTGTTAAAGTTTTAATGATTAAAAGCTAAATTCTTTCAATAAGCTTTCAGATTTTCCCTTTCCAAAAACAATAGTTAAAGTTTTATTAATTAGGAAAAAAAGATAAGGATTTCCTAATTAAAATCATTTTCTGATTTTAAGAATTCATTTTCTAATTAGAAAATGAATTCAAGTTAATGAGCTTGAAAGCCTTATTGAAGGAATGTATCTAAAAACATCCAGTAAATCTAAAAACATTGATAATGAAAGAAGCGCTAGCCTGAAGGCATCAGAGGACAGTATATATAGCTCTGAAAAGTTTGGAGAAAAAAAAGCTATCTTTGTTGCATAAAAGTGCCAGTAAACTATGTGCTGTTCAAAATCATGAATTCAAAAAGTGTTCCTATCATGGTAAGGGGCTAAACGTCAGGAATCTGGCTATTGTTCCTGAAGTCCCCTAAAAATCTTCAATGGAGCTGCTAAATTCTTTCCAGACCAATCATGCTGCTAAAATCATGAAAATTCATTAAAATACTGTTCAAGTAATCGACCAAATGCATGCCTACGTTTTTATCAACCCGGATATGTAAACTAAGGGAACTAGCCCCGGAAAAAATGGGTAATATATTTCCATAATGAACCTTAAACTATCTGGCCAGTTTCTGAACTTTACTTTACACTCCCTTTAAGAGCTCTTCTCATTTATAAATGTAATAATCTGTGTAACACCTTTTATTTATGCTATTTAAAATTAGTAATTCTCTCAACTTCTAGTCTTTAAATTTAACTTTCCCTTCTCACGATGGTGGTTCATTTATTTTATTATGTGTATTTATTGAATAAATTTATTAATGTTGTTATTTTTAATTATATGCCAATAATCCTTCGACTCGATGAACTCCTTCGTTTTCTTTGCCTTACACACAAGTAATATAAACTTAATTCTGATAGTTAATTCTCGCCCTTTAGAACTAGATTTATACAGTTCGATCAATCATCGAGTCGAAAGAAATTATTAAATGATTGCTATTTTTATCATTGGCTAATAATAAATTATTAGCTCCGTTTCTAATCTATGCCACCGCTATTTCCTCATTTCACTAATATTTATTTATTTATTCATATATACTCTTAAAATGTTTTATTGCAAAAGGGTCGATAAAGGAATCAAATATATGCTAATACAAATTTCTGTTACTCGCTATTAAGATTCAGGAAGGGCACGAATTGGGGCATAATTAATATGATTTACAAATACTTTAAAATAGTTTTCGTTAAAAGCTCATTTGACTTTAATTAATTGATCAAGTCATCACGTAGAGCATTCTATATGGGTTTTAGTATTCAAACGATGACTATCAAGTCATCATCTTCGAACGTTGCTGACGTAGGGCAATCTTCCGCTCCATTAGGCTGGTCGGTGATAATATTTCTCTTATTTTAAATTATCGAGGAAGAAAGCACTTCCTCTCCTGTTCATATTAGTCAAAGGGCATAAGACTTGTCAGATGCAAGCCGCCATAGGACTTCGATCATCGACTAGCTATTATCTTTCAATTTCATTTTATAGTTCATAATTCGTCAGCACCGTTACCTCTCTGTTCCAGTAAAGCCCGCTCTGATGCTCGTAATTCGTGATGAAGTGATTTCAATTAAAGTCAAACAAATTCTCCATTATCTCAAAGTAAATAATTTTTCCAATAAAGATTAAAGTTATGCCCATCTTGCTCTTCATGAATGAATTTGCGAATGTGAAAATAAATCTCACATTCTGTCGTAATAAAATTAGAGTAATAATTTCCTTTACTAATGAATACCTTTATCTGCCTTTATTTTCTTGTTGGGGGCATAGACATAGAATTCCAATATTGCATAATACTTGTTGGCATATGATAAGGACTGCCACTCTGATTATAATTATAAATTATGTTAAAGGCTAGAGGTGATTAATATAATCATTATTTAAAATTCAAACAAAACAAATTATTATTATTAAATATTTTCTAAACACACTTGGTTTCTTAGTTCTTAATTCTTTTATAATTATTTTAATGTTGATACTCGCTGTCTGTGTTGGCAACCCAAACATATACATATGATTCAACTTAAAAAGGTATCTTAAGTTAATTAATTATCCGATATTAGTGTCAGTTCAGGGGTCTCTAATCATCACCAACCGTTGAGCTAGTTTCATGGCGTATAGCACTGTGCTGTCGATTTAGATTTCTACTAATTTGAGCTGGGGAGTTGGGTTAGAATTCAGTTTGAAACCGCCTGAGTTTGGATCCGACTTGCAGTTCTTTTGGTGGGTTTTTCGACTGGTACAACGTATAACTACTTCTTTATCAGCTGATGGTTCTCTTGGCAAGCTTGGTTTTTGGAACCATCAGGAAAGTATAATCCAGGATTGTCATCATCAGGTAAATAGGTTTGTTGGCATTCTAGGAGCTCCCTTCTGTCCAGAATGGCTCCAGGCAAGGAGCTACCCTGTCCACATTTGTGCAGGCTAATTGATCCATTAGAAATTGACCTGGACTTCAGGTAAATCAAAACTCTGTAGTAAACTATAAGACAGCCACTGGACATGTCCTTCCTTAGATCTCCATGGAAGCTCTTTTTGTATAACTCTCCAGCTAGCTATTAGCCAACTGCTTCTCAAAAATATTATAACCAAATTGAAAGCTAGACTTTGCAGCTGGCCAATTTGGTCATTGCTTCTCATAAATTTTATCAGCCAAAACTGAATTGATATTTTTATTAGCCCTTTTTATAAAAGTCATATGAGGTGATTAAAACACCTTAATTGAAAAGAGTTTTTTCTGTCTAATCCTTATCTTGATTAAAAACAATTTTAAAAATCATAAGCTACTTTTAGATTTCTACTAAAGTGTCATCTTCATGTTTTTACTTAAATTTCAAAATCAGAATTCAATAAAAATATTTATTAGACTTTTAATTGTTTATTTTATAATGAAATTTTATTTTACATTCAAAATTATTTAACCCTTGAATTACTTGTTATTATTCCAGGAAATGTAGAAAATATCTACTAAAATTTTTATTTGTGTTTATTTCTACTTTTCCTTTACTTTATATATATATATGTGCTCACATACAACTATGTTGCTGTGAGCCACATAACTCAACCAGTTACAATAGTAATCCAATATACATTTTATTTGCCAAGTCAGTCCAGGAAAGTCACACCCCAAAAAGGCTTCTAGATTTTGAATGAGTTGATTTAAAGTGATTCTGTCAGAGTACCTGCTCTCTAAAGATCAAAATGCAGCTTAGAATATTTACATAGATTTTTATTATTATTTCTGTAAGCCTCCAAATTATAATATGATTAAATATATTTATTACATATATAAACTATATTAATGTATTCATCTTACTTGCTGTAGTAATAATAAGGGCTGAAAATCACTGTAAACATAAGTAACTTCTATATTAAATAAGTACATATATTTAATTTATTATTCTTATATCTTCTCCTTTATTTTTTTTTTTTCACTTCTCTTCATATATTCATATATATTAAATTTTTTTTATCATTTTCTCTTATACATTTTAATGCAATCTTTTTTTTCTGATAAAGACTGCAGAACAGTCAAAACTATTAGCAAAATAAAGAAGAAATTTTAAAAAAAGATTGCATTAAAGTGTATAAGAGGAGATGATAAAAAAATTTTAATATTTAATTTAGAGAAGCCTCCATATTTTATTTGATTTCTCAGTGCATAGTAATATTATAATTTATTTAATTATTATAATTATAACTAATCACTATTTATTATAATAATTATGTACATATAATTACATTTAGAAATTTATATTATTATTTATTTATGGCTATTCTAATTTTTTATTTTAATGTGAATGTATAAATAGTGCCATGTGATTGTAAATAATAAGCAAGCCTAAAATAGAATATGATTTTCATTTAAAAAGAAATTTGAGAATACAATAAATTAGACTTAATAAGAAAAAAAAACAAAAATGTTTTAAAATGAATCTTACCCATCAATAAGTTTTAACTTCTGATTGACTAGCTGCCAGATGAGAATCTTGCCATCTCCTGCAACACTCACCAACTGTAATATGAAATATCAACTTTAATAAATAAATTACAATCTTTTTCTTTCAATTATATGTTGTATATATGTATTTTTGATTATCTGCTTCTTTTAAATTATTAAAGTTCTTATATAAACACTACCAATGATTAATTTCACATATCAGACTATTGGATAAATCTTTTACAATATTCAAATAATTTCCATTGAAATTCCTTTCATAATTTCATTATAATATTTTTTATCCCTTTTTTAAATATTATCAGCAATAAATGATAGTGCTTCACATGGGTGAAATTAGTTGTCTATATATATAAGTAGTATAAAATCAATTTTTAAAACAGTCTTCTATACTCAACCAGTCTATGTCACACCAGATTAGAATATTTAAACACTTTCTTTCTATTTTTAATTATTACAAATAGTATTCATATATTCTTCTCTAAGTCTTCAGCACAGCACTGACATAATATGACAATAAGTAAGATTTTATTTCATGTAATAAAATGATTATTCTCAAATAAAATATGGGGAAAAAAGTCCTCACATGCAGTGAAATTCAAATTATGCATTACTAAATAATTATTACCAAGCAACTTTTTAAATTATTTCAATAAATAAATAAACAATACTTCTGTTAAAATATAACATAAATATAATATAACAATTCGTCAATTGTTAAAACAATTTCTTTAATATAAATAAATAAAATATCTTTCATTATAGATGTTTTAAATTGGATAAGCAATGATATTGTTGCAGCACATGGTAATAACTTATATAGAATAGAAAAAGGATGGCCAATGGGTTTGGTTGTAAGTGGATTATTAAGTAGTTTGTTTGTAGATAATATAGAACAGCGAATAGTGCATCCCATATTAGTAAGAAATGAAAACACACTGTATTGTAGATATGTGGATGATGTTTTGATATATGGACAACCAGCCATTGTAAAACAAATTTTTGATAGTTTACAGAACCAAGATGGTTTAGTTTGGACAATAGAAAGATAAGACAATTCTAGTATTAAATACCTGGATTTGAAAATATCAAGGGTAGATGATAAATTAGTATATAAAATGGTTTTAAACATATAGATAATAGAAGTTATATTCATCCAACATCTAATGTTCCTTTAGTACACAAATTAGCTGGTTTTAGAGCTTTTTTAACACGTAATCAACGACTGTGTTCAAATGAAATGTTTAAGAAAGATAATATAAAATGTTATATGCAAGATTTAATACAAGTGGGTTATAATAAACAAATGCTATTATCTATTGTATTGAAGCATTATAAACAACATTATAATAGTGATCATATAAATATGAATAATAAACCATGGATGTCATTAGCTTTTATTTCCAATATTAATAAAAATATAATAAAAGTTTTAAGTCAAGATTTCCGATTAGCATGGAGAACTCCGCCTAACGTTAATAGATTAATACATAATTCTAAGGAAGTAATAAATAAGGAGGATAAAAGCAGTGTTGTATACTCTATTAGATGCCCACAAATAAATTGTAGTGCAATATATGTTGGAGAAACCAAAACAAATATTAAATATTGCCTTCAACAACATAAATATATGTATAATAGAGCAAGAGAAGATGATACAGTTTATTCAGCTTTTTATGTTCACCAAAATAGTACAGGCCATATATGTAGTCCAAAGGATTTTACAATATTAATGCATAAACACATGATAAAAAACGCAAGATTAAAGAATCATATCTTATACAAAATTCATCTTGTGCTATGAATTCAAAATTAACCAACTTTCTGATTATTTGTTTCTGGCCAATACAATGAAATGTTGAATTCATCACCAAGGAGAAAATAGAATTTTTTACACTGCCTTGATAAGGACTCGTAAGTGTTGAAAGCGCTTGGCAATAATTATTTAGTTATTATTTTATTTATTTATATTAAAGAAACTCTGTTTTAACAATTGACGAATTGTTATATTATATTTAAATTATTTAAAAAAAATTTGTAGACACAAATGTTTTGATAGTATAAAGACTAAAGTTAAGTCTTGCATTGGTGGTCGAGAAGTCAGTGCGACTGCTTTGCACTTGCAGGCAGTTGCCCGGGTTGTAGGTTCACGTCCTGGCCGATGCTATGACATTTTTTTTTTAAAAAAAGACTAAAGTTAATCACTTCCTTCAACAATAATGAAGTCCACATGACATTTTTTTTTTGTTTTTAAAATCAGTATATCTAAGACCTTTATTTCCAGCTAATAATTACTAGATATCCATTAAACAAACAATGAGTAATTACATGAATTGGCTATGGATCATTTACATGAAATAAAAATCCTAAGTTACATGTAACATGAAAAAAAAAATCCAAGGTTCAGCCAATTTAAACTTGAACTTCAGATTATGGGTATTGCAGGAATGTGTCATTACTAACCGGCTCAGCCGGCAGGGACTCTTTCTGTGTTTATTGTAGAAAGAAGCCTCTTAGATTGGGTGTAGGCCACTGAAACGGTACATTTCTAGGAATTGATCTAGAAATAGTGCCATCATATGGCCGACACTAGGGAATAGAAAACAACCTTATATTTTTATTAATATCATCAAAACTACAATATGAAGATCATTATTTTAGATTGATTTGCAGTCTTTCCGATTAAAAATTATTTTTAAACCATAAGTAAACAGGTGTTAGTTAGGTTTGAAGAATATTACTTCAGAGTAACTGCTTTAGATTTCACTTGCATAGCAATTAAATATTTAATGATCCAAGAATGGCAACCAATGCCAAATTACCATCAACAGCAATCAAATATTAGTGCTTGGTCATAATTACTCTATCTACTTAACATGTACACACATATACTGGCTCACTATGGTGATTACTCTTAGTATTAGTGAGTTATTTCATCTTTTCACATCTTGCTGGTTGGATAATGGAACACATCTGTATTGAGTAAATGATCCCATTATGCTATTATAGTTGACAATCTATTCCACTCTATTTCCCAATTATACAATAAGGAGCAGATATGTATTTACTTAAATTTGATTTCAATTCTATTAGGATGAGATGGATTAGGTTTGGTAATATATGTATTAGTAATTTATTCTCAAAATAGGAAATCAAAAGAGCAGAAATATTAACAATTTTAAGAAAGCAAATTGGGGATGTTGCCTTTTTAGTTTGTATTGCATTTATATTAAATCATGATAATTGAAATTTTTTTTTCAATATCTTTATTTGATAATAATATTATTGGCTGGAGTTATTAAGAGTGCTCAAGTTCTTTTCTCAGTGTGGCTTCCAGATGCAATAGCAGCACCAACAACCGTGTCAGCGTTGGTACATTCATCAACATTAATAACTGCTGGAGTGTTTTTAATGATTTAGTTTTCAGAATTTTTTAGTAGAGATATTGTTTAAAGTTAATTTGCTATTTATATCATTGCTAATTTTGAATATGATATTAAAAAAATTATTGCTTTATCAACTCTTAGTCAGCTTGGATTAATAATAAGAATTGTTTCATTAGGTTTTCCAGTTTTGGAATTTTTTCATTTGTTGACTAATGCAGTATTTAAAACGTTATTGTTTATTTGTTCTGGGAGAATTATTCACAATTTTAATCATATTCAAGATATTCAAATATTAGGTTTTGTAACTAATCAGTTATCAAAAGTAAGAATTTGTTTAAATTCAGCAAATTTAGTTTTATGTGGAATTCCATTTTTAGCAGGATTTTGTTCTAAGAATATAATTTTGGAAATATATTGTTATAGGAATTGGAATATGATAATGAGAATAGGCGCAATTATTAGGGGTTCTTTATTTAGGTGATTAATTTTTAGGATTCAGTTTTAATTGAATTAAAAACATTGTTCAAAATTTTGACATTAATAATTACTTTAATTGGGGAAGTTATATATTTAGAATTCAAAAGGAAGTTTTTTATTTTAATGGAAAAATACAAATATATATTTTTTCCTTTTCTCAAATAAGGTTTTTTTCTAAAATTTGATCTCAGGTTTTTATAAAGTTAGTTATAAAATGAAGTTAAATTTTCTTTTGAAAAAATTGATGTATCATGAATTGAATCAATTGGACTTCAAGGAATTTTTATTTTTACAGTCAAGAAATGTAAAATATCACAAATAATTCAAAAAAATTCAATTAAAACTTATTTGTTCAGAATGGTCTATTATTTTTTGTTTCAAGTTAGCTTTTAGCATATTACTGAAGATAAGATGCAAAAATAATTTTTTAGTTAGAAACTATTAATAAACTAAATTAGGAATCAATAAATTGTAAATTTATTTAAATCTTATGACTTGCCCTTTTTTTTGTGAGTGGATGTAATAAATAATTGGTTATAATATTTGTTGAAAGATTTTTTTAAAAAGATATTATTTATTATAAATCCTATATTGATTTAACATTCCACTTTTATACAAAGAGATAATTTTATAAGGAAATGATTCTGCTAACCATGATTTTATAGATTTTGCAGCTTTTCCAGCTTATCAATCATTGTTAACACTGAGACCTATGGCCCATTTAAATTCCATTGAATTGGGTAAAAGTTTAACTCTTTCCAAAAGCTGATAAATCCATAAAATTATATAATAAAAAAATATCATAGGTTTACAGAATTTTGTTTTGGTAATAGTGGTGGCAAATCTTTTTAAGTGCATTTGCCAAAAATTTACAATTTTTTTATATCAAATTACAAATGTGTCAAGTAATTTTTTAATAAAGAAAAAATTAGTAAAAAATTATTACAGAATTTTATAAAGATGAATTATCATAAATATATGCTTTTGAATGAGATTTTTGCTGTTGTACATTAGATGGTAAATACTTTTTATTAGAATAATATTTCTCCACTTTTAAAATTACACATGATGAAAAAGATTCATCAGTTAATCCAAATCTAAATTTGTTTTTATAAAATTAATTTCTGAAAATAATTAATCACATGCATAAACAAAGGTGGGGGGGGGGTGAGGGTGACAAAAAAAATATAGCAGTTAGTAGTGTGTTTAAATAACTACGGATTTTGGAAATGGCATTCCAAGTTTTTACAATTTCTTTTAATTTAGCATTTTTTAAAAATTATATCCAATAACTGATCACTTTCAATCATTTCTCAAATCAATAAACTTTTGTTCTCATATAGAACTAATAGAAAATCAATTAATTGCAATTCTATAACATCCAAACTCAACCATTTGAAAATTTTCAAACTGAGTTTATTGGCCAATATTGTGTCTGGTTATAAAATACACTTTGATGGGTATTTATTCTAATAACTGTAGAAAACTCTTGTGCCAATTTATTTTAATTTGGTTTCTCATGAGATTCTATATCAGCAATTTTTTTTTTTTAATTTGGAAAATATTTATAGGTATTTGAAATACTATCATAATGAAAAATTTATAATTTAGCTTTAAATGCTTTGATTAAATTAAATATGATAAGGACTATTTTATTAACATTTTGTGGTTTTAATATTTAATTCATTTAAGTTCAAGCACAAATCAGTAAAAAACATTACTTTTGAAAGCCATTTGATATCCATTCATTGATTACATTGTTGAGTGATATTTTCATGATGTAAAAAGGTCTAATTTTCAATGACTCTCAACAAATGTTTGAATAATTTTTCTATGGTTTAACCATCAGATATTATTATACAGAAGTAAATAATTGCATGACAAGTTTACCTCATTTAACTGTACCATAATTTTTCTTTTATTTAAAGTGTGTGCAGATATAAAATTGACTCATTTTACTACAAAATTCATAATGTCTTCCAGTATCTTGGAACTAACCTTGGATCTTAAAACCTGTTGATGTAAAATGCAGTAAAAATCCAATACTGTATGACCAAAATATTTGGTAAATGAAGTAAACAAACCATTTTCTTCTTCAATCATGCTGCCAGCACCATATTAATGATATAATTTTGGAGAGTGTTATTTCTTGATCAACAAATACATCTACAACTGCATTGCAAATACCTATTCTTTTTGTTATTATTGCTAGTGATGATAATTTGATTAATCATTTCTTAATATTGTTCACAACACAATAATGAATAAAAATTGCTAAATAAGCTGATCCAATTACATTATTAGTCTTATCAAGACAAAGAGAAATTAAACCAGAACATTTGATATCTATTTTTTGCCCATTTCAAGATTCTATCTTTTATCATATTTCTAGCTAAAGACAATTCAAAACTATCAAAAAAACAAAACAAAAACAGTGCACATTTTAACCCTGCTTCTTTTAGATATTCACTACTACCAAAAAGTTTCCCATGTATGATAATTATGTTTGAGACAATATAACTAGCAACACTTGTACTTGAAAGCTGATAGATTTAATTAGAAATGTTGACAGAGTATTTCTACTTTTAATGGAGTATGCAATAAATTCTTTTTGTTCTTTTTTACTTTTATCAAGAGATTTACAATTTGTTTCATAATGCCATTTTACTGATGAGTTTTTCACATATTACTGTCACAAAACATTAAACACAAACAGCTTTATCATATTCTTTTGTCCATCAACTTTAGAATTCTCTGCTACTTGATTCCAATGATTTTTACTTTTTACTTACTTTGGCCACGTTAATAAAACAGCAAAAATATTTTTTAACAAAAAAATATCGCTAAAAATTTATTTGTAAAAAATATTTTTTAAAATTCTTTATATGTATACATATAATAATTACTTTAAAATTCACCCCATCGTGATCTATGTTTCTGTAGTATGTTTAGTACACTTATGCCACTTTCTTTGAAGGCTGTAGTCATGACATATATATATAAACACATAAAATTAGGGATGGAGAGAGAGAAAGAGAGACATGTATCAACTAGAAAAGAGAGTACATTACAGTAAGGAAAATCAATTTTTAATATTTTTTCTTATAAAAACAAAATTTCATAATAATTATTAATAAATAATTTTAATAAAATATAGAATAATAACATCTGTTACCAAAACTTTCTTATACACATAAATTTGCTATATTTGATTATAATATTATTATTTGTAATGCATTGTAAAAAAATGTAGTCTATTTTAAAATTACTAATCAATACCAAAATATTTCTTCAAATTTTTTTCTACAATTTTGATAATGAAATATTAAACATGAAATGAATGTTGAAAGTATATTATAATAATTATCAGATACAAACTTATCAATTTAATTTTCTGATATTTTTTCAAGTGTACTATAGAATAACTTCATTCCTCGATTGTTAAAATAGAATTATGATTTTAAAGCATATTAAATACTATATTAAAGAAATTTAATATTTATTATCACTTACATAAAAAGTTTTTAAATATTAATTATTATTAAGCGCAATGTCTGCACGTAATACTTATATAAAGCTAAAGCTTTAGTACATGCACCTATGAGTGCTTAATTTTAGCAAGAGAGACCTCTACAAATCATAACACGAGATTCGACTTTATAAAGATAAGAGGGACCCTCTTATCTCTAACCTATTTTTCTTAATTATATAGGCAAATCTAAAGCATTTTGATTTGGGAGCATGAAGCTAATAAATTCTTCACTGATTAAGTCCACTATTTCTATTAAACAACATTCGCAATGTCTGCACATAATACGTGCAGACATTGCACTTAATAATAATTAATATTTATAACTTTAAATTGATTCAAAATATTTCTAAATTTAATATCTGAATATTGACTCATTGTAAATCGAAAGATTTCGCGAATGTTGTTTAATAGAAATAGTGGACTTAATCAGTGAAGAATTTATTAGCTTCATGCTCCCAAATCAAAATGCTTTAGATTTGCCTATATAATTAAGAAAAATAGGTTAGAGATAAGAGGGTCCCTCTTATCTTTATAAAGTCGAATCTCATGTTATGATTTGTAGAGGTCTCTCTTGCTAAAATTAAGCACTCATAGGCGCATGTACTAAAGCTTTAGCTTTATATAAAAAGTTTTTGTAAAATAGTATGGAAAAGAGGTGAAAATGATATAAGAAAGTATAACTGTAAACGAGCAAGAAAAGCTGTAGAAGAGAATAAAAGTGTCAAGAATGTAAAACAACATTTTGGTATTGGTAGGAAATTTATATCTGCAATAAGAAAAAAGATGGAATTATTACTAAAAAGAAAGACGACATCATGAAATGGGCAGAAAACTTCTATCAAGAATTATATAGTAATAAAGAATTACCTCCTGTATCTATTATATCTTCTGAATTGTCCAGAATTTTAAATGAAGAAGTGAGACATGCAATTAAATTTATAAAAAAAGGAAAGGCTCCGGGTAATGATGGAATTATAATTGATATATTAAAAGAAGTAGGTAAAGAAAAAGAAAAAATTTAAGCAAAGTTATATATCAAATGTCTAAATGATAAAGATGTACCAGATGATTGGAAGAATGCAATATTAATATTTAAAAAAGGTGATAAAGATATTAGAAATTATAGACCTATCAGCCTTTTAACAATTTTATATAAAATTTTTACCAAGATAATTATAACTCGTCTACAGAGAACATTGGATTTCCACCAACCAAGAGAACAAGCTGGATTTAAAAGTGGTTTTAGGGCAATAGATCATATCCAGGTATTGAGAGAAGTTATAAAAAGAACAAATGAATAAGAGTTGCCATTATGCTTTGGATTTGTAGATTATGAAAAGGCATTTGATTCTATAAACATTTCTTCAGTAATTAAAGCATTGGATCATCAAGGTATAGATCCAGGATATTGACATATTTTAAAGAATATTTATAAAAAATGCAACAGCAACAATTAGATTATATAATGATGCTAGGAAAGTCAACATTGAGAAGGGTGTAAGACAGTGTGACTCCATGTCTCCAAAACTTTTTACAGCAGTGCTACAAGAAATATTTTGTGGATTAAAATGGGAAACTAAAGGAGTAAAAGTAAATGGAAATTATTTAAGTCATTTAGATATTGCAGATGATGTAGTTGTTTTTGCAAATAATGCTTTAGAAACTGCAGGAAATGTTGCAGGAGTTATCAGATGAAAGTAGAACTAAAGATAAATGTTAAATAAAGTAATATTTAATGAATTTTCTCAAAATATAAAAATAAAGATTGTTAGAAGTTAACAGCTACAAATATCTTGGTCATATTATTAATACAGATGGAAATATAATAGATGAAATTAATCATAGAATTAAACTTGGTTGGAGTGCTTTTGGTAGAAATAACTTTACACTAAAAAAAAATATGCCTATGTGTTTGAAAAGGAAGGTTTTTAATAAATGTGTTTTAGACTTATGAATCTGAGACTTGGACACTTGATAGAACAACAGAGACTTCACACCACTCAAAGAAGTATGGAGAGATGTATGTTGGGAGTAATAAAAAGAGATTGAAAATGCAATAATTGGGTAAGAAAACAAATAGATGATACTGACCTCATTGAAAAAATTAAAAGACTGAAGTGGAGTTGGGCTGGACATATTGCTAGAAGAGATGATAATAGATGAACAATTGAAATCTTAAACTGGATTCCAAAAGACTGTAAAAGACCCAGAAAGAGCTCACATGTGAGTTGGATGGATGAAATAAGAAAGTGAGCAGGGGTGATGTGGAGAAGGAAAGATCGGAGAAGATGGATTGAACTTGGAGAGACCTTCATCCTGCAGTGGATTGATAATGGTTGATGATGATAATGACATAAAAAATCATTATGTGAATCAATGAATGGATTTTGTGTATCATAAAAAAAAATTGAATTGTTATGTGAATAATTAAAGCATGGAAATACGACAGATAATCACATTATCATAGTTAATGCTGAGAGATAACACTGGTATAAGAACCTCATGATAATTTGATCGTAGAACAGTTTAATTAACTAAAAAGTAAAGGAAAAAAAAAATGTAAAAAAGATTATTGAAAACAATATCTAGCCTTTGATGAGCTAGCATTTTATCCTATAAAGTATCAGGAAAATACTTATGATAAGTATTGTGTATTAGTTATATTATGGGGGTATGATATCTTCCAATTGTGAACCACATCAGATGTGTGAATTCATGTGATATTAATTATAAAATGCACAGATAAAGAAAATTGTGCATATCAATATAAACTATTCATTTCTTTGAAAATAAATATAATGATTAAAAAATATTTTTTTTGCATTTACATATTACAACTACATGTTTATACACATCTGACAAGTATAAACATGAGTGAAAAAAAGTGAAGTTGAATGATTATTTATACAATTTGTAGACTAGATTATCTATTATTCTTGAATTTTCTTTCTCAGAAAGCATTTTGATTATTTCTCATTAATAAAGCCCATTATATATGCACATAATTTTATATACAATATTATTTTTTAAAATTATCTTCCAACAAATCTTAAGATTAGCAGTAAATTATATTAACAACAAAGCAACATTACAATGATAGCTTTGTTCTCACAATACAGATGTACACTCAAAGTTTAAGATATCAAAATTTTCTTTACATATATTTTATAATAGTTAACAACTTTCTAAATAATTTTATGTAACTATCCAAATTCAATAAGTGACAAATATAATTCTGGAGGTTAATGCTTTTGTCATTATTAAAATTTCATAAATGATTACTTTGATTAAGAAAAGTATTTAATTCATTTATCTTGTTAATTAAAGATACTCTTGATTTAGAATTTAGAATAGTTTTTAATCACTAATAAAATCACTAATTAAATGTGTGTCTCAAAACAGAATTCATATACTTTTTGGATTGTGAATTTAATAGTTTACAGTTCAAATAAAAATATCCTACATATTAGAAATCAATACAAATAGCATATACTGTCAACATTTTCTGATTTTTTTTTTTTTTTTGTATTAGCATATTTTTCAGTGGTAATAAGAATCCTTTGGAAGATAGTTTTACCTGCAAATGAATATACCTTCACATACATGGAATAATTAAACAGCATGAGAAAAAGAATATTGGAAAACAGATTTTTTAATATGATATAGCCATCAAATCATATTACTGATCATTTGCTTCAGTTTTCTATGAAAATATTTATAACAGCTGTGATAATTTTTATTTTGATATATATGTATGTATGTTAGATTTTCAGTCCAAAAGCAGATTGAGTTAACTAGGCAACAGAGATTTGACCATTTGTAATTTGCCATTGATAATCATGCTCTCAACAATTTATTCTAGCATTTTAATTTTAGAGCTACATTTCAAAGTTTTATGAACTCCATATCATGAAGATGCATTTTGATATATAAATATTATTAAATGGTAATATAACTTCTTATATGGATATAATATCAAAAAGACAGCATCTAATAGTGACCAACTATTTTTCGATTAAATGACACATAATAAATAATTGCTATAAAAGTTTCAGAATACCAATGGATTACTTATGATGAGTGATACTATGATCATCTAAACAATATATTCAGAATATATTATTTGTAATTATTAGAATTTATATTAAATTTTGCTATGGCTGTGGTATAATTTTATGGTGATATCAAAAATTTTATTATTATTTATGCTTGTTAATTGATACTTAAGAATATCTTGAAAAATTAACAATAAAAATAGATGGAATATTTGAGAATTTTTAATGAAATTTCAAATACAAATTTATTAAGAAGATAATAAAATACTAACTTTAAATTTTTTTGATAGTTTGGGAACATCCGTTTCAGGTATCCAGATAAGTTTTACAACAGGTTCTCTATGAGAATCCGCTTCCAAACTTGATGATGTCATCAGCATATCTTCCTTATTAGTATCCCAAATCATAATTTCACCTAAATAAATAAATTTAATCATGAACTATTTTAGTTTGCTATTATGTTTTAATTGCTCTTTTAAAGTAATAAAACTTAAAAATGCTGATAAACAAATAAACAAAAAAGCACTTTCTTCTTGTAAATGAGTATGGATATTTTAATTCTTTAGGCTATTCTAATTCTTTTTTTTAAAAAACCAAATAAACAATAGAAAAAAAAATAACTGGTCTAGAAATGAGTTCTGATATGACTGCATACACCAATCTGTAAACCACAAATATATCCTCATGCAGTACATGATGACCCATTTTTCTATTTATTACGACATTTTACAATGGTCAATAAACATCACATGATCGTTACTTCTTATGCTTGCTCTTAACTGTTATTAAAACAGGTAAAACTCTCTATATGTATTGCCACTCAGTGCAAGCCAGAGCAATCAATGGATGCCAGAAGGCTTGTGCATAAAATCCCCATCTAGTGCCTACTCATCCAATATCACCAGACTAGTTTCTGGCATATGGTCTTTGTCGGTGAGAAGTTTTGGATCTGAGAGCGCAGCAGCTAGATCTTAGGATCTAATGCAACCCTCCAGCAGCCACCTTTTATCTCTACTTAACTACAAAACTATGAGACTTAAATTGAAAACACTATAATATTACCAATCCAAGCTCATCAGCTTATATAATCATATAGGTCTGAACTCAGTTCAGTACTCATACATTTTGGTATCTTTGGTTCTTTAATAACCATAGCCACCACTATCCTATTAGGCAGGATTGGTTTTTAGCCAATAAACATCACATGATCACTATTTCTTATGCTTGATCTTAACTGTTATTAAAACAGACAAAAACTCTCTATATGTATTGCCACTCAGTGAAGCCAGAGTAATCAATAGATGCCAGAAGGCTTGTGCATAAGAAATAGTGATCATATGATGTAGGATTGGTTTTAAGCCAATAAACATCACATGATCACTATTTCTTATGCTTGTTCTTAACTGTTATTAAAACAGACAAAAACTCTCTATATGTATTGCCACTCAATGAAGCCAGAGTAATCAATAGATGCCAGAAGGCTTGTGCATAAGAAATAGTGATCATTTGATGTTTATTGGCTTAAAACCAATCCTGCCTAATAGGATAGTGGTGGCTATGGCTATTAAAAAACCAAAAACAAACAAAAACACCAAAATGTATGGGTACTAAACTGAGTTAAGACCTATATGACTATATATGCTGATGAGTTTGAATTGGAAATATTATAGTGTTTTCAATTTAAGTCTCACAGTTTTGTAGTTAAGTAGAGATAAAAGGTTGCTTCTGGAGGGTTGCATTATATCCTAAGATCTAGCTGCAGTGCTCTCATATCGAAGGCTCCTCACTGACGAAGACTCCAAGACAGAAACTAGTTTGGATATATTGGATGAGTAGGCATTAAATGGGGATTTTAGGTGCAAGCCTTCTGGCATCCATTGATTACTCTGTCTTGCACTGAGTGGCAATACAAATAGAGAGTTTTACCTGTTTTTTATTTTACAATGGTGTATTTTAATTTACTTAACAGCAAACTTCTTTTTCTGAAATAGTTCATTATGTCTAACTGTAGCTCTCAAATGTATTCTATTTTATGCCATATCTTCTCAATGGAGAAAAATGATATTGCACTTCTTTAGAATACCTTTGAGATAATCCTTGTAATATAGACAGGGTCTGCCTTTCATATAAAAATCATGCTTGAGAGTTTGCGATAAAACATCCTTTTAATAAATCTTATTGTTCATTTGTTTTACATGTCCAATTCAAAGAAAGTGTAATTTTACAACAGTAGACTCTATGGTATCACATCCAACAAAATGAATAGCAAGATTGGATTTAGGATATTGCCATTGTATTTTTTAATATTTTATGAGCAAGCTTTAACTTCTCTAATGCCTTTATATTGTACCAATAGTATATCCAAGTCTCACTTTCATACAGTAAATTAGATGAACTTACAGCTCTATATTCAGCTAAGCCAATTGTAATAGTTATTTTGTATTATGAAATTGACTATCTTTTAATTTGTTAAAAACAGTAGCAGGACAATGGAGTTCACCTTTCTATTTATAAACCTACCAGGGTATTTACATTGATGGCCATGATATTATGGGGAATACTATTATTTTGATTTGTGTAATTAGTATCAGCAGTTAAGACAATGTCTTTCCAAAAATAATTCACTCTATAAAAGGGTATTGAATGTATTGAATATTTGTCATGCAAATGATATATAAAAGAACGGTTCTCAAAAGTTATAGGAGAGTTTGTGCAGCAGTAGTAGTCGAGAGGAAAAAAGCACTGTTGATAGTTAATGGCTTCTCTCACAATGGGGAGAAAAATATATGCAGAAAATATAATTTAAATAGATTCAATGAAGTTGTGTTTAAATGTATTAGTCATAATTGTAACTAAGTACAATTATTAATGAATTATAATTAGTAGTCATGAGTGATGAAATGTAATAGTAGACTCATTTTGCTTGTTGTTATCCCCAAATTATTACAGGCAAAATAGTTATTATTATATTATAAACTTCTTTCCATATATATTATTACTGTTAATTCAGCTTAAGAATAAATTTGCTAAAATATAAAAGTGTCTGCTTATTTCACTATTCACATTATGTTATCATGGGTGGGTAACCCTTCATGAATACAGCAGTTGGTGCAGTTAATAACAAATGGCATAATTAGTGGCTTGATGGTGAGAGGTATAATAATTAAAAAAAAAAGGTGGCATTAACCAGTCAAAGTTTAAGGGAATTTAATATATGTAACTCGTAGTAATGCAATATTTATATGGAACATGTAGATCGCTATATGAGATTTTCGAAGATAGATGAGGATAGGGGTAAAATTTTCCACATTGTTTTTTGCTGGAACAGATGTATTATTAATAGCAAAACTATTGTGTGATGCTAGGATTTTAGAAGATATACCTTACAGTTAACTACTAGAAAATCTAAACACTTATTTTCAATCAGAGAGTGGCATGTTTATATTTTCAAAATGATCAGTATTATAATTTAGCTTTAAGAACTTTAACAAAACAGTGTGAATTCACATCAGATCTTGGAAACATGCTCCTAGACGACTGCTCTATGAGATGTGGGATTATAATCTTCGAAAAATCTTGCTTAGTGAATCTGAATCAATATTTAAAGCATTCATAGAAAAGTGTATAGCACACAATTTCATGTTGAAAAATGCTTTTGAGTTTAAAAAGATTTCGGAAGGGCAAAGAAATCCAACAAGTGTAAATAAAGCTGTAATATATAAGTCCACTTAGATCTAAGCAAGTAATATGCCTACATGCTAATGATATGGTAGAGTTAGTCACATGAAGAAGTTATGTAGATTTAAAAAGAAAAATATGTGGTATTAAAAACCATTTAGTTCGTGTAAAAATTAAGCCATTCCTGAACTTCAAATCCAGGGGAGGAGGTGAATGTAGTAGGGTAGAGTTAAAGACATTAAAAAATTTGACCAATGATCAAATTACATTGGAGATTGTTATTTGTGGATTTGAATTACGATGGAAATTGGCAGTGGAGTGGAATTATTATGTCATTAAAAGAGTGTAACAGAATTAGATCCGAATCTAAGGAGAAATTAAAATTGAAGAAGACAAATGTAGTAACCAAAGATTTAAAGGGTAATAGAATATACACTTGTGAAAAAGTTTATGTTCCAGTGGATGAAAATAATAGGAAGAAGAGATTATCATTATTTATGGTAGAAAGAAATATAATTCCTCTCCCTATATGCAATTGGTTTAAACTGCTGGAAATATGTTTAATTAATATAGTAAAGTTGAAAATTGAAGTTAGAAATATATTTTCTAAATTATTTAAACAGGAAGTAGCTGAGTTACAAGTGCGTCCTGTTAATATTAAACTGTCAAGAAAAGCACAGCCAATGGTTTAAACCATGCAAAGTCCCCTATGCGCTTCTCTGAAAATGGAAGATGCAACAGAGATGGTAAAGAAAAGAGTACTTATAACATTGATGTTTTAGAAAACTGAATTGAACAATTCATTTATGCAGAGATTACTGGGCCACAGTTAACAAATGGATTAATAAAGATGTGTACCCTGTTCTAAATATGCACGATGAGTTGGCATCATGATTTAAAATCAGCTTTCCATCAAATTCTGGTTACTGAGAATACTGCTGAGTTGTTGATACTGAGAACTCAGGTTGGATTGTTCGGATGCACACAAGCAAATTATCTTATGGAATCACTGATGGTTCTAAATATCTAGCAAAAATGGATACATTACTGCAGAAAGGTGAGGGAGTTATTCCACACTTGAATATTTTGATCACAGTCCAGTCTACAGAAGAGCTAAAATTATGGATTATGAAGACATTCTCTAAATTAAATAATGTAGGAGCAAGACTGAAAGGTACCAAATGTATTTGAGCAACCTCACAAATATTAAGGCACGTGATAAATAAAAGATGGAAAATATCAAAATCTGAAAAGTTTACAGTAAGAAATGAAGTGGTTTCTCCCAAGAAAGCTTTCTTAAAGGTAAATCATATTATTTTAAGACCATTGGATGATTTATTGTGGAAGATCAATGATGGAAGTGGAATGATGAGCATATGGCAGCCTTCAGAAAAGTGAAAAGAATTACTAATATCAGACAACTTTTAGTTCATTATCTTAGCAATCTGGAATTTACTATCACTACCAATGCTTCAATGTCATAGTGAAGGGAGTTCAATTGCTTGTGCCCTCTAGAACATTGTATCAGCTGATAAAAACTATAGTCAGCTGGATAAGGAAGTTTGATAATAATATTTGTGGTAAAGAAATTTCACCAGTATGTTTATGGCCAGAAGTGTGTAATCTATACTGACTATGGTGTTGGAAATCTTTGGGAAAAATAAAAAGATAACTGATTATGCGATGAATAAACTTATTGTAGCTTATCACTATAAACAGATCTATAAAAAGGAAAAGTGATTGTGTACATGAATGTACTGTCATGTTTGCCTATTAAAAAAGGTGTGAAACAGGATTGGGTGAAAATAAATTTGATTAAATATTAATAAATAGCACAGACAATTTAAACAGTGAAAAAAATCATGAAGTCGACTTCTAATAATCCTTAAAATGGGAAGTTGATTAAATGGATATAAGAAGAATGGCAAGAAAATTGTCTAAATTTTATAGCTATGGCAATTTGGAATATGCTATGGTAATTTTGGATATGCATTATAATATGTCATTATAAAATGGATTAATTTTAAATAGTGACAAAGAGTATTGATACTTATAGAGAGAAGTACATAAGGAATTAACTTGTTGCTAAAAGATACACTGGAGTGATAAGGATAAAGGTTCTGGCTTGTTCTTATATGTGGTGACCTAAAATAAATAATGATATAGAGAAAAAAGTAAAGAAGTGTTCAGATTGTCAATCTACACTGAATCTTCCTAAGAAAAACTTCAAGCCATGACACAGAAGTGAAGAAACCATGGGAGCATTTTCACATGAATTATGCTGGACTGAAAATGGATAACAAATTTTGGTAGTTGTGGATTCATATCCAAACTGAACCAAATACAAACTAATAAAAATTGTGAACATGGAGAATACCACAAAGGCATTGCAGAAAGTTTTTGCTAACCACAGTTATACAGAGATTTTGTTATCAGATAACAGGACAGCATTTATTTCAAAGAGATTTAAAGACTATGTGATGCATAGAGGGATAAGACATGTTCTTATGCCAGCATATTGCTAAAAAAGCAATACAGAGCTTGAAAGCAACTTTGAAAAAAATTAGTATAACTGATTTAAAAGATGTCCTAGAAGAAACTATGTTTTATCAACATTTTATATCTAGTTCTTCAAAAAGTAAATTACTTGCTGATATACTATTAGGGAGAAAATGCTATATAGGGAGAAAATGCTATATACATTTATCAAAACTTTTGCCAATGGATAGATTGAAGAGAAATAATACCTGTGGTAAAAAGTATAAATCTAATTTAAGAAAAATTTGATATTGATGATGTTGTTTGGGTTTGAGATATTGTAAAAAAAAAACATGGACTTCTGATACCATTGTTGAAATTGTAACTAAAGTTATACGTGCTATTAAGTTTGAGAAAAGATTATGTTAAAAAGCCACATTAATTGTTTACATGAAAGATTTGATACACCAATCATAGCTAGGAACAATCTTTATAGCCAATTCTAAATTAGAAAATTTATGTAAGAACTTAAATGAGAATATAGTTCCTTCCACCCATGATGAAACATTACTTGTTAAAACTAGGTATGGGAAGCCAAAAGATTGCTCATAGGTGTTTGAATAAGCAATTGTTACTATAATAAAAATCAGATCAAAATGAAGGTCAAATTAATTCACTATTCTGAGAAGTCAGAGAATTAAAAGACTGTCAGACAGATATAAGGATTATTTTCTAGAGTAAGGGGAAGTGCATTGATCAGCACTGACATTATTGACAATAAATAAATAAATAATCAATCAAACAAGATTGAAATAAACAACTATTAATAAGTATATTTAAATAGTTATCAAACCGGCTTTCATCTCCATTGATTATTTATTTATGTGTTTGTGACAACATTATGGACAAGTAAATTATATTGGATATTTGACCATTGTAGTGATTATTGACAATATTGTAAATAAAGTACTATTTTGATTTATGTAATTAGTACTGGCAGCTAAGACAGTTTCCTCCAGAAATAATTCATTTGAGAAAAGTATATTAAATGTATGAATATTTGTCATGAAAATGAGATATAAAAAAAAGACAAATATCATCAAAGAGACTCTACATTGATCAATGCAAGAATAAATACCGAAGGACAAATTAAAAACAAGCTCAGGAAAAGTACACAAAGTAATTATCTAGCCAAAATCATGACAATTAAAAGCCAAAGCTTGGAAAAAAATAGGGAAAAAGTTACAGAAGCCCAGAAGTATACAGTCAAACATGCTGGTAAGAGCAATAATGTAGAACTAGCACTTCCAACGTTTGCAAAAAAGTTAAAGAAGGTTACAAAGACTTCCGAATGGCAAAATTTCAACACTCCATATGTCTGTGCTATGTATTAGTATTGCGTTATAATAATATCTGCAAGTAAAGTTAAAAGTACAGCATTATAATATATCAGCAAGTAATAGAAAGTTAAAAGTACAGCATTATAATATATCAGCAAGTAATAGAAAGTTAAATACTTTAATGTACATGTCTAAAGATAAGAAAAGAGATAAGCATTTCCAGTTTTATCCCGCCCCCTCCTCTGCGCGGGAAACGCACGAACCTCAGAGAAATAGCAGTTTGGAACGCGGACCCGAAGCAAGACAAGGCTATCCCAGACTCCTGTGCATGAATGAGAAGAGCAGTATTTAAGGCCCAGTGAGAACCAAGAAAATTGTCACGAGATAGCAGTGTAACCAGAAGACGCATGGACTGAAAGCAGAACTCGTGATCCAGTGAACTCCGCCACTGAAGGTGCCAAAGCGGACCTAGGGATTTATAGAAGCCATCCGTGCTTTATTATTATTTATCGTAAGCCGCAAGGCCAGATCATGTAAGCCTATTATTAATATATTAAACTTTTAGTAAGAATATATATGTATCCTAAATACACTAATGTCAGTTGTTGTAAATATGTTAATATCATTTTGTTGTAAATAAATATTTATTATTATTAATTATCGGTAGTTGAGATTATTTAGCTCGCATGGATTGTGAGTAGAGGGGGAGAATATTACAATGTCAATGGCTTTAAAATAGAGCAGGGCATTACAGGCCATGAGACAAAGCTAGAGCTAGTGGTCAGAGGTCATGAAATCAATCTGAACAATGCAAAGTATGCGGAAACTAATCGCGCTGGCTTCTACCATGAGAATAAGTTTGAGAATGGCTTAATATATCGTAATGTTGAGTCAAGTACAAACAACTTCGATCAGGATAGAAATAATTTAATTCCAGTGACTTTCAATCAGTCAATGATAAATTTAATAATAGAATTCCTCAGAAATTATTTTTAATTCCTTTCTTAGCTTCCAGAATCAGAATATTTTTAATATTGAGCACAACAAATAAAAAATGTGAACTTTTCATATTTCCTAAAAGGAGCTATTTGTCTTAATCAAGGACTTAAATATCATTTATTCAATAAGAAGGGTCTACTATCAGCCTAACAAAAAATATGTCACACTAGAATTTGAGAACACTTTAGCCAAAGAAAGATTCAAAAGATCTCAAATGTTTCTAGATAGAAAATATTTAGTGAAAATTGACCTGGAAAGACTAAAATTGATAACAGGTATGGTGTGGAATTGTCATGTGGCATTTGGAAAAGATGAATTGCACGGACTATTAGTACAATCTTCAATAGTTTCTCTTCCTCTTTTTTCTATTAGTACAGTTTGGCTCTATTCAACAGTTCACTTTCCTAATGGAAGGAATAGCAGGGATTCAGCTGCCATCCAACAATGCAATATTTACAATGAGATTGACTAAGGGTACCAGTCCACTGGATATACTATCGGTTCTTGAGCAGAATAAAAGCCCGATATACATAGTAATTCGAGGAATTCAACCTCAGGGTTATGGATGTGGTGACACTTGCCATTTAATTAGGGCCTGTCAAAATGATTATGCACAGAATGTGGGAAAAACTATAATGGATTCCATAAATGTACAATAATATCAAGCAATCCTTCACTAATAAATCAACTATTAGAACTGGAATTACAAGAATCTCATTTAAAGATAACAAAGCAAAAACAAATAAGCTACATTATAAGGAAAATCAAAAAACCTTGCATAGTAGATTTGAAGATGGGACAAATACAGGTCAAGCTAGAGATACGGCCAAAGAGATAAAGGAACAATCAGCACAGACAGAACTGACCAGCTTTGAATCAATACTATTTGAAGAGTCTGAAGGTACATCAGAAGTAATTGGTCAGTTAAAAAAAGCTAACCTGTTCAGTGATACTGAACAGAAAATTGTTCAACTCAAATGGATAAAATGACACAAGGTGCAAGTTTCAAAAGAAAAAATCAGAATGGCTCTGGCTCACAAAGTGATGAGCATAGTGTTGTGAGCTCAAATATTGAGCTGTGTGATGAACAAGAGAAGAAAACTGAGGGTCTCTTGAGGAGAAAGAGAAAAAAAGGAAAGAAGACGGAAGACGCTGGCTCAGCACGAGTCAGGGGATGAGATGGAAACTAAATCAGAAGGTCAGATAACCAATGACCCAGAGGTAATGAAACATGATATTTTAGCTCATCCCATGATCTTCAAATGTATTGTTGAATCTAAAGGGGCATGTCTTTTTTGGAAGGGCCATATATGTAGCAAGAGTGAAGTAGGGCAGGTAATCTCAGAAGAGGCAGACAATTCAGAGGAAGAAATCGATAACATAGAAGAGCAATGAAGTGATGAGGCTTGTAGTGACAGTTCCGGAAGCAAGGAAGTAGATATCTGTCCAAAGAAAATTCAGCAACAAATAAGTACTAGCCCTGTGTGTACTGATGAAATGATCCATCACAGATGATGAAGAAATAAGCTCACAAGAGGAAAATTTTGAAGAAAACTCGGAACAGGAAAGCAATGGAAATTCAGAAATGGTTTAAAGTATGAATTCCATAGATGTGGTTTATACAAAGATATGGCAACATGGATGAAGTTTGAAGGATCTGTGAATTAAAGGACTTGGCAATTCAAAGACTCTTATGAATCAACGAAGAAGATTAGGGTTATTGACTGTGGTATGATCTCAAGATCTCTTTAAACAAATGTATTTACATCATGAAGCGGGTGATCAGTCACCTGCATTTTTTTCCTTAATAAAAAAAAACATACCCATATTTAAAAAAAAAAAAAAACTCTCCCTCAAAGTTCTGTGCAGCAATAGCAGTCAAGAAGAAGAAAGTGCTGCTGATAGTTAATGGCTTCCCTCACAAAGGGGAGAAAACTGTACGCAGAAGATATAGTTTAAACAGGCAATGATGAATTGTGTTTAAATGTATTAGTGATAATTGCAATCAAGTACAATTATTAATGAATTGTGATTAGTAGTCATGAGTGAAGAAATGCAATAGACTCATTTGGCTAATTATTATCCCTAAATTATTATGAGGCAAATAATTATTATTGTATTATAAACTTCTTTACATATATATTATTACTGTTAATTTAGCTGAAGAATAATTTGCTGAAACATAAAAGTATCTTCTTATTTCATTATTGTTACACTATCATGGCTGGACAGAGATCCCTTCCCCAATAAATACATTAGTATTTCAATTAGTTTTTAAACTAAGTTGATAACCATCCAAACCAAAAGTTGCTGAGGATATTTCCTTCACTGGCTGATAAAGAACATGAGTTTTTTTTAACATTAATTAATAAATCAAAATATAATGTTGTATTCAAAAGATTAAGTATACTCTATAAATTGACTTTGGAACTGGAAAAATGGCACAATCCTCAGCATCTTTTGAATACAACATTATAAAGATTTTAATTTATTAATTTGTAATTAATTCAAATTAACAATTCCACTATCAAACCTGAATCAATCTTGGTCAGTTTCATCAAGCCATCCATTAAACAATTCCAAAGATCAAATTGAAAACAATGTTGGAGCAAGTACACACCTTTGTTTAACACCAGTTTTTCATTTCAAATGCATCAGATTTTCTATTTATAATAATAACATTTACTTGCATTCCATCAAATAGAAGTGTGTCATATGAATAAATTTTGATGGACACAACTAATTTAAAATAAAGCCAAAGAACTGTCCTATTAATTAAATCAAATGTCTTGATTAAAATAAAAGCAATACATAAATCACTCTTTTGTTCCTGACACTTATTGTATATTTTGTCTGTCAACAAAAATCATGTCTGTTCTTGATTCTCTAAACTTACAATGAATCTCTAGTAACCATTCATCTTTAACTAGAAGCAACTTATTCAACAAAATCACTGAAAGTACCTTGCTGCAGTGAATAATAATGATATTCCATAATAAATTACTGCATATTGTCTATTCCTTTTGTTTTTAAAAATTGGTACAATAGAAGCATCTTTAAGATCAAATGGCACAATTTCATCATGGGTTCATATCAATTCTTGTATCATTATTCAAAAGGTGATTAAAACACTCTTTCCATCTGTTCAAAATATTGTCATCATGTAAATGAGTGCCACTGCTGGATTTAATAGGAGTGTGATACCATTTCTTAGAACCATATGTTGCTTCCATCTTTCAAAGCTTCAAAAGTGAATCAAGTATCTATTTTCCAATTTTAATCTAACCATCATTTTAAAGCTTTCTTATCAGTCATTCAACTTCTGCTTTCAGGTCTCTATATTTATTATTAAATTCCATATTTAATTTATTACTGTGCTAAGCAGAAAATGTCATGCTTGCTTTAATCAAATCACAAATAAGATTATTACCAGAAAATGAATCATGATTCTTCAATGCCATATTTCTTTTCTGAAATCACTAATAATAAAATCATTGTCAGAAAACCAGTCAAGATTCTTCTTTTTAGTAAACTCAAAAATAGATTTACTTATATCTATAATAAATTCTTTAAGCAAATTCCATGCTTCAGTAACATGATTTTTCTGATGGTTCAATTAGCAATTTGAATGTTGAAATATAATATGTATAGTAAATTTTTCTAAAGACCAAACATCTTTTTTTGTTTGCGCATATGATTGGAATAATATCTATTTTTTAATGTAACTAACATTTCAAAGAGTGTTCTAATCTATAATCTGTCCAACAATCTCTTGAACTATAATGTAATCTATTAAATGCCACTATTTTGAGCATGGGTGCATCAAGTATTTGTGATATTCAATCTATATGTTGTGAAAAAATTCAATAATAACAGGCTATTTGAATTTATAGTTATCAATATCATTATTTCTAATTTGGCTAAAGTTTGCTATTTGTACCAACAAGTGCATTAAAATGTCCAAGAAAAAAAAAAAAGATTTTTTAAAGATATTACTGTAATAATCTAGCAAAAAATAAAAGCTTTACTTCTGTGAATCTAAGGTTAGAGCATAGATACTAACAAAAGGCAAATTTTACTATCATTAGTCTTTCAATGATACAATAAGGAAATCCAACAAAAGAAGATACTAAATTCAACTTTATAGCATATTCAATAGGATGCAATCTCTTTTTATTAACTGATCTGTTTTTCCAAAAAAACTTGTATTTTATTCACCTATTCAATTAAACTTTCCTTTTCTGGGAAATGAGTTTACTAAGAGCAGCTGTTTTCCTGAAGGTTTGTGATGACAGTGTTTGTATTTTTAAATTGGACTATTACCTCTTGAAATGTTGTGCATATACTAACCTGTTTGATGTGATATTACTAACAGTTGAATGTGTTTGGAATATTTAAATAAAAGTTAAATTTTTCTAAAGACATTCAATACTCATATTAGATGATGGAAATAGTCCAATATAAAAATACAACTAAGAGCAGCTATGCGGATCTTAAATCTTGGTAGATCAATAGGCATTAGCACAATCCTATAATTTATAACAAGTAAAGTTGCACATCCCATGTATGTACAGTTAAAAAAAAATTTAGATTTATAATACTTACCTTTATAACTATCACTGCCTTCTGTTTTATCACTACTACTAATATTAATATTAATATTACTATTGTTATCATTTCTATTATTGTAATGAGTATTCAACCTGCTATGAGAAAGACTTCTGTTTTTGGCCCTTTCATTTCTGTGTTATGAAGGGGATCCCTAAATAGGCCTACCTAAACATACAATATTTGCCAGCTAAAATTTCCTGATTCACTCAAATACAGCTCCAAACCGATTCAGTAGTTATTATATTACCTCAAACAAAAATCACAACTATGAACTGCCTGCCTATTAAGTCTGTCTGCATCATTGCTTTCTTAATTTTTGAGTGCTTGAATAAAAAAAAAAAGGAATTTGAAATCAAAAATGCTGTATATGTAGTTAAAGGATAGAGAGTGGCTGCAAAAACACACAATCCCATTGTCATTAGTTAGTATAAGTGATAAAAAGTTCACCATTAGGTTCTACAATGACTTAAATGACTGAAGAAGGAGACAGAAACAACTATTTGCATCAGAAATATTATTTAGCCTTTAATGAACTAACATCCTATTTTACAAGACAGCAAGACAATCTCTTGATTAACCATTGTTTATTTATTATTCATAATTGTAATTCATATCTGAAAAGCTTGTAAGTAGTCTGAGCACAGCACTCAACTTCACTATTATTTACATTATATGAATGATAAAAGTTTGTAAATTACCATTAAAGAGTCCACCAGCAACAAATGACGGCTGCTTAGGATGAAATGCAACACACATTAAACAGCTTGGTAGATCAATGATAGTATCAGGTCTTCCTTGTTTTTCACGTCTACGTTCAACATTCCATAAACAGAGTGCAGATTTGTGACTGCACCAATCTTGATGATCTAGTCGACCAAAGCTATAATAGATCATTAAGGATGTAAAACTATTAGAGATCATTTTAAAATGTTATATACATAGTGTATACTATTAAGAGAAACAAACTAAATTTCAATGGTTCTGCTGTATTTAGTGTGGATTACTCATATAAACACAAATAAGTATATATACGTTTTAATAATATATTTATTACTAATATATAGATACAAACATACTCTCATTTTCTAATATATTTACAATATTTATGAATTTAAATAATAACGACAATACTACACATGCTATTGTCTAGCGGAGTACAGCTACTAATTCTAATGTGAACTGTTGAAGAAGGAACTGTATGCGCCCTTATAGATTTCTCTACCCACTTTCAGCCATAATTGACAGCTTGCCTCATGAATAGGTATGGCTACTCTTCTGGCGGAACTATAATAGCTTGCCTTGAGTCAGCTTTATTTCTGGCAGCTTCCAGTCCTAAACATGGATTTGCCTCACTGCAAAAACCATTAGCTTAAATAGCTATAGTCCGGAGAATGATCACTGCTGTTCAGGTTAGCAGTCTTCTTTGACTGCATAGAAAAACTAGACTACTGTTCTTCAGGTTTAACAGTTGTTCTCTGGAGAATGCATACCATTTTTCAAGTGTGATAGTCATTCACTGCCTTACCTTCAAAAAGGCTGACTATTTATTGCCAGATCCCAACCTTAACAGAAACATTCAGGTTCCATGAACATCATTGCCTATTGGCCTGTTCTTGCCATTGGTTATTTATCTTTATATATATGCATTGGTTTGCAGCAATGATTGCTCAATTTTATTGTGATAAGAAAGGAATCTGGACTAGTCATTATTTGAAGGCAGGGTGACAGGTTCTTTTAACTATATAAACCATAATTATTCTATTTCCATTTTTATTTTTTTACAAATCAATTCTCTCTTTCTTTTTTAAAAACATAACTTCACAAATAAGAATACTAGTTGGACAAAGCCAATTATCATAATTTTGGATATCTCTCAGTTTTTAGCTATTCATATTATCAAAAAGAAGATATTGCCTGATCAAAGATCAAATCAAATAAAAAAAACCAGTGATAACAGATAATGTAATCACTTTATCATTCAAACAATCCAGAATTTGATAAAGTGCGTCCAAAACTTCTGAAAGTTTAGAAAGTGATTGCTAAAGTCAGACATATAATTATCAAAATTTTATGTAGTTTGTCCTATTTATTGTTCCATACATTTGGTCATAACTAGTAATTTTTCATGCCTTACATCAGTGTTTGTTCTAACATTATAATCTTTAAAGTTACAATAACTTAAAATAGCTCTCTATATAAAAATATAACAAATCATAAACATTAATAATTGTGTATAATGATTATCAATAAATAAGTTTTGCCTGAACTTTAATGGCCTACTAAATGAAAGTGAACTCTGAGAAAAATTTGAATAAAAAAATTATAAAAAGCAAAGTTGATATCAGAAGATACAATGGTAGTTAGAGAAAAACCAAATTAAAAAGGATAAAAATTTGTAAGATAATTAGAAATTTAAAGACAATGCAGGAAAGACAACAAGAAAAATTATATCAATATTTATAAAGAGAATGAAAATGTAAACAAGCTTAAAAAGCAAGTTATCATTTGGAAATTTATGACATCAAAAAAAAATTTTGTCATGAATAGGTTTTCTGAAAAAGCAAAGATCAAGCAGAGATGGAAAGTAGATATAAAAAACTTATTCCACAAAACATCATAAAAACACTTTGATGAAGATACTTATCTGACATCACGAGTAATAATTAGCTTTAATTATACATTAGTAAAATAATAAATAAAAAAAAAGAGGTTGGGAAAAATAAGGCAAAAAGAAAGTTTTTTTTTTTTTTTAAATTTGAAATATTATTAATTCAATTCTTTTCTTTTGATATAAAAGTACTACAATAAGAAAACTAAAAGTGGAGACAAAAACATCCATACTTTATTAGAAAAAATTGTCCCCAAAGACATTATAAAATGTATAGTTGAGCTAGGAGATGGTCAAATACTTAAGTCTATATAAAATGCTATTATGTTTAAACTATGTTTTGTAGAAAATGTCAGTTAGTTATGAAAAAAAGTTGTACATTCTGAAAAAAAAAAAAGTATGGAGATAAATGGAAATGCTGAAAATGATAGATTTACTTTCAGGAATAGATTTCTGTGCAAAGATAATGAAAGAACATTCATTTTTATTAGTTAATAAAGAAAGATTATGAATGTATGTGAAAGATAATTATGCCTTACATAAAATTAATAAAAATTATATATTTCTTGCTTCTTAAAATGAAATTGCATTGGTAAATTTATAAATAGTTTTTCTAATTTATTCGTAATGAATTCATGAAGATTTTTCATGATGAACAAATTTGATTATAACCACAACTTTAATATAGACATTTTTTTTAAAAATAAATTTTTATTTATTTGTTTCACAATGGGAGTATACCATAATGTGGAGTTTATAATCATTAGTTTTGGATTACAAATTTAAAAAGTATTGTCATAATTATTTAGGATTTATGCAACCAAGAAAAAAAAAATAACAGTAATTAAATCAGAACTGTTTTTTTTCCTATATGATGAGTATTTTTATTTTATAGAGTTCCAATACATAGTGCATTTGCTACTGAATTATGTTTTATGTTTATCTTATCAACTTGATTAAGTAATTTTGTTTTTATGTTAAAAATAAAATTAAGCCTATTTTTTGCTATCTATTTTCCAAATTTTGTTTATTCTGAGTGTGAAAGGTATCGTAAAATAGAATTCAATAAAGAGTTTTGGCATAAGTGTTTAAAATGAAATAAATCAAAATAAGGAGACAGTCAGAACAATACAAACTTCAATCATAAGTTTTAACAGCTAATTTGTAATTTATAGAGATTTAAAAATATGCATTATTCACATCTACATTTTATGTGCTTTGTTTTTTTTTAAATATTTATTTTATAATAATTACCCTAATAAATATACAAATGATTATTCATAGCTTATTTAAGGTGAGAAATTATTATACTTTTTTCTAACATAAGCTAGAGAATTTAAATTTATTTAACAATAAACATATATCTCTTTATATATGTGCATGACAATCTCATTTCATTTATCATTCACTTTTTATTCATTAATCTAAATGAAGAGATCTAACTGGGTCAAAATGCATATTAGAAGAATGTTTGCAATGCAAGAACATATTGTAACCATCTGGGTTATATGGCACGCAGCAACATGGATGTGTGTGTGTACATAGATGTAAAATAAAGGAAAAATAGAAATAGACACAAACATAAATTTTGTAGATATTTTCTACATTCACTGGAAATAAAAATAATAAATAAAGGATTAAATAACACTGGATTTAAAACAGAATTTTATTATAAATTAAAACATTTAAAAAGGTCTAAATATTATTATTTGTAACTCTGATTTTGAAATTTAAATACAAGCATGTCTACTGATATTGTAAAAATATCTATTTTTGAAATCCTTTAATTAATGCTTGTATACATTTCTTTATTTATTTTTAAAAATCTTTGTAGATTAAAAATTTCAAAAGTAGCTTTAAATTAAAAGTGATTTGAACAGAGTAAAAACATGTAAATCATACCTTTAATAAAATTTCAAAGTAGTGATTTGAAATCGGAGATAAAAAATTCTATTTTCAATCAAGGTATTTTTATCACACCCAGATGATTCTATAAAAGGGCTGATAAAGAAATATCAGTTCAATTTGGCTTGCAGTTTTTGTAAGATCTGGCCAGAAGGCTTGGCTTTAATATTTTGAAAAGTGGCTGGCTAAATTGGCCAGCTGCAAAATCTGGTTAGTAATATTTTGAAAAGCAGCTGACTCATAGCTAACTGCAACTTAGGCTAAAATATTTTATGAAGAGTTAGTAGCAGTAGCAGTGAGTGGTCACAGTAAAGCTATCTGCAAAGATGGCTAACAGAATTATACAAAAAACTACCATGAGGATGAAAGAATGCAAGAAAGCAGCTGGTGGAGTTTGAATTTACATGGATGAAAAGAGTCAAGATTCTTTGTAATTCATAACTACAAATGTGTTCTGATAAAACAGCTAATTTTCCTGGACTAATCCTAGCAAGAAGGAAACTGATCAATGTCAACAACCATACC
This sequence comes from Epiperipatus broadwayi, assembly GCA_028023455.1. Lineage (NCBI taxonomy): Eukaryota > Metazoa > Onychophora > Udeonychophora > Euonychophora > Peripatidae > Epiperipatus > Epiperipatus broadwayi. Next base: position 10,507,990 of record JAQFVV010012404.1, read on the forward strand.
TGAATTATTCTTTACTGATTATGACAATGAATTATACCTGTCTCACCAAGACCAACTCACAGAGAGAAGCACAGATAAATGTATATACAATGGTGAGTAGCATTATATATAATGAGAATGAAATTATAAATAAATAAATTTCTTTGATAAAAATGACATTTAAAAATCTATATTTTAAAAGATAAGAAGTAAATAATTTTGCTTGAATTGAAATAAAATTTAGAAGTAATGATTGATTTGTGGATAATTTATTTTGAAAAAGAAAAAAGAGGACTTCAAAATTTTTTTTAGATTAATTTAACTATGTAATTAATTAATTGAGATTAACCTATCATAAAAAAAAAACTTGAGTTACCTATCAAAAAATTGACTTTATTTTATTTAAAAAAAAAGGTAAAAGAAAATATTTATATTGACTGAAAAAAAGACTAATTAATAATATTAATTCATATCATCTATATGTTCATAGATGCACATATGTGTGAATTTTATGTATAGTTTTTAAATGCAATTAATTATGAAATATATTTTTAATAATTTTACTATTTTGATAAATTCAAACATGTTCATTTTATATCAAGCCACATGCCTGGATGTTGAATGGGTTTTAAGAAAAATTAATGGAGCATATATGTAAACCAATGTAATAACTTGAATTGGTTATATTATTCATGTAAATCACAATGTGATAATTTGTTATTATTGTATGTTAATCAAAATCAGAAGGTTTAATTGAAATAAACTTGTGTTCAATTATGAAAATTATTCCAGTGGTTCTAAATATTTTTAAAATCTCTGTTTCCATCATCTCTTGGTTATAGTAATAGAGCTTGTGTTCTCTAAGCTAGATTCGAGTTAAACATGAATATATGAATGGGAATGTGTATTTAGTGCTTAAGAGGCATATAGTGATGATTAATCATCATCCTGGTTGGCACATAACAGAATATTCTTTAAAGCCCCTGCGCTACATTTTCTTTTAGTTTAGTCTTATTAGAAATTAAGTTTATAGTTGTCCAGTGCATTAATGGTATTATGTGGCCAGAGCATTGATGATGATCAGCATGTTTTAATATCCCAGCATTATTGTTTTTGATTATGATGTATTCTGATGGATTAACACTTAAATGGTACATCTAAAATTATGTTTAAATAATTGCTCTAGCTGGCAAAGGCTCAAAGTTAGCCTGGTCTACAGAAGACCCATTTCCAATACAGTCACCAGATTGACTGTTGATTTGTTGTATTGATGTATTTTGATTGATCATTTATGATGATGAATGATTATTTTAAGTATTACTTTGGTAATCCTGGTAGATTTATAGTTAATCATAATTGCTCTAAGGAGTTAACTACTGATCTAGCTGGCTGATCTTTCAGAGATTTTTCTATCTCATGCTCTCATAAATATATCTTCTATAATATATAAATTTTTTTTATATATTTTTGGATATTAAAAATTACTTTAATATTAATTCTAAAATTTTGCGTTTAATATCTTTCTTAAAATCTCATTTACTATCATTAAAGTAAATTTATATTTATTTTTGACTGGGAGTGATAATGATTTTTCCATCACCCCAGATTTCCACCCATACCTCATCCTGTTACAATATTATAATTGTAATTTCTAGAAAAATATATAATGAAGTTAGTTTCTAAAAGGATACGCTGCAGCAAGAACCATTCCTGTGCAATTCCATGAAAGACCAACACACGTCATCTGAAAATATAAACAAAGTTTCTAAATCTATTAAATATAAAAAATTCAATTTGTCAAAAAAATTATCTAAACAAAAGTTGATATTTTTTAAAAGAATGGCAATCACAAAACTTATTAATATTAAGATAATAAAAAATTCCAAGAGCAATTAAGAGACAAAGAATCTGAATAAAACAGAGTTAAGGATGAAAATAAATTTAAGCCATAAATCAATTTTGATAAATGAACAAATTAAAACAAAAATTTAGAGATGCAATTAATAATAAAAAACATTAAAATGTTCACATGATTAAAAAAAAAATCATACTTGAAAGTTAAAAATAATAATAGTAGTAGTAAAAAATAAGAATGGTAAAGTAAAAAAAACCAGTCCTACACAAGTCTTGCTTTATTATGGAAACATTAAGATCTTAAATTAAAAATTGCAGGTTGATAAAGAAACATCCGTTCAAAATTGCTGTATTTTGTAAAAATATATTTACATTAGTATAAGTGGGTCCAGAAAAAGTATAAAATATTAGAGAAATATATTTAGATCATGAACCGATAAGTGATAAATTTAATTAAATAATTTACGTTAATTGCGATCGGTAAATTCCAAGAAATATTTGCTGATTACAAATATTTCTTGATAAGAGACTAAATTATACCTTATATGGAAAGAAATCCTAAAGCACGATTAATTAGTTATAGACCTAAAAACATTACTGTATAAGACAGAAAGTAATTAATTGTGACAGTAATTAAAAACTACAAATAGAGTAAACAACATAATGCATGGTTCATTTTTCCAGTTCCTTTTGCAGAGAGATGTAAGTGACAGTAGCTTCAGTTAATGTGCAGTGCACTCAGTGAAAATGTGTTCATGGACAGCAGTGAGAAAGGCCCAAAGTGTTTGGAAAACCGGCACCGTAGGAAATTGTCTGTATAGCAGCTAGTTTTGAAGAGTTGATTTTCCAGCAGATTTCAAGTGAAGTTACCAAGAGGACTGTTGCCAAGAGATAGAAGTAATTGCACCTAAAAGAAGCTCATGGTGGTGGTCATAGTACTCTACAACAAAGCCATATGTTCGCATGCAGCTGAACCAGACCAGGGCCAAAGTGTTTGGGAAACCAAGCCAATGGGAACCACCTTGAAAACAGCAAATCTTAAATTGCAGCAAGGGAAATGAACCATAGGTAACTATAGAGATATTTGTGATGTGAGTGTAGCAGACTTTTCACAATTCTCAATATGTACTATTTTGTTTGTTGGTATTCAAAATGATTGAATTTCGAATACACAGCAAAAATTAATTTCTGAAATGATTAATCAGATTTTATTTTCATGAGTGTATTTAATTAAAATAGAAAAAAAACAACAACTTATGCCTCATTTTGATTTTTAAAAAAATAATGCAAAATTCCCAAAAATATACGTCTGGTACAAATTATTCTTGAGAAATTTGCACTTTTGTGATGTAAAGTACAAAATATAAATGCAAGACTTTTTTAGTTGAAAAAAAAAAAAAAGATGTTAACTATATATTTATAACAAAAAATAAAAGCAGAATTGTTGTCACCATTATTAACATTCAATTACAAACCAGAATGGCTGTTCTAATTTTTAAAAAAAACAAACAGACAAATAATGCAAATTATAGATGAATTTTGTGATACATATACAAACTAATCCATGAAATAATAAATATAATATAAAGTATTTTTAAAATGCTAATAAAATCATTGAGTATTTAAATGTTAAAACAATAACATTCACAAATATTTGACATAATATAATTTCAAAATAAAATTGGTTGAATTTATGAAGAATTTTAACAAAAAAAAAAACAATTAAAGAAACCATGTATGATTATTAGAAATCCTTCTTTAATGCTGACAAAAGAAAGAAAATATATTTGTTAAATAATAAAATATATTTATTTAATTATAATATGTATCCTGGGAATATATGCATACCAGTCAGGTTGAAATTAAACAAACAACCCAAATAAAATAAATGTGAGTTTATTATACTCATGATAATATATATATAAATATGTTTAACCTTGGTAATATATTTTATCATTATTTATATTCCCCCCACCCCAATCCAGAGAATTCAAAAGTTTAAACAGAAATAAAAGATTTAAAACTTAGTTTAATTATGAATAATTGACAAAAAAATATCTTATCTAGAAACAAAAGATTAAAATTAATTTAATTTAAAATAAATGACTAGAATGTATGACTAAAAAAAGTTTGCTAGTTATAATTTGGTCGTTTCTCTTAATCAGTATACCATTTACGAAATCATTTGGTTAAGTACAGTCATTAAACAGTCTATTATAGTTTGCCATCTTATAAATAAACAAAAGAGCTAGCAAAGGGTTAAAACAAGTGCTAAATATGTTCACCTGACATCCAGGCATGCTAATTATAGTTTATAGTTAGCTGGCACCTGAAATTTTACCTCTAAATAAATAAAATGCTTTGGATGGCAGGAGGGGTTGAAATTTAGCAGTGAGAAGTTCTATAACCTGGAAATGTGATTACAGGCTATATTTCTTATAACTGTGATTTGGTTATAGGTGCCATTGGTGATCTTCACCTTTTGTATTTTACTTCTTCACTTGTTGAGCTAGTGTGTTGCAATATTAAAAGTGCAGCTGGAGTAGATCGAGATTATAGTTTGATTTTTTTTATTTATTTGTATTTTAAATTGTATAATCATAGCAATCTAACTCTTACCTGGTTCAGTACCTATGTATATATGCAAAGGGAACTGTAATGTGATAGATATTATGAACATTAAAACTATCTCAGTTTTAAGTTATTATAAATTTTGTGATTAATTTGCTGGTATTTACATATAAAATCTCAAATCCAGAGGTGATGGTATTACACATATATCAGAATGTTTACAAAACTTAAATCTCTTTTTTAAAAAAGGTTTACTTCTTCGAAATCATTCTGACTCTCATCTGGAAATTAGAAGCACATATTTTAAAAATAAATTTAAAAATAAATTGAAAATAAGGACAAAATCATTGGACCAGCACTATTTGGTGTATTACTCAACTGGAGCTTTTGTCTTTACTAAGAGTTAATAAAGTAGTGTTAAAATTTAAATTTTAAGATTTAAAATTGTAAACAAGTGATGGCTTGTGTAGAAAGGGAGGAGAAGGAGTTGATATAAAAACCTGCCATTTTGATTACTAAAGGTTCACTCCCTAATATTAAGAATGTGTTGCAGCCAGAGGCTATGCCCAAATTTACTATGAGAACCAGCGGCTAAAAGATCTATACTTGCAGTCTTCCTCATGGATAGAGCGGTATATGAAAATGGAGACTCAGGAGCAACCTACCGAGAAATCACCAAGAATGAAGAAGTCCGACAGTGAATATTAGTGCTATTCCATGCAAACCACCTTAGCAAGAAGATGATTGGTAATAAATTCTTCTACAGAGTTCTTAAACTAAATCTTAATAAATCATTCTAATTAATCTTATAAGCTAGCTATATTATAAATGTGCACACATTATTACTTAATCTATTCTTAGCAAATAAACTCTGATTTAAATTGTAAATTATTAAACAGATTTCTAATGTGATTCCTTTGATAATAATATTAATGTTGTAAAATCTTGCCCAATTCTTAATTTCTAAATTCAAATTTCTAATTTAAACATTAAAATAATAATATTCTGAAAATATAACTCTACCAGTTATTATCATTAATCTCTTAAATCTGCAGATATGCCTTTTTATTTTATCTTATTGTTTATTGATTATGCTAAGCCTTCACTAGAGTGGAGATTGCTATTAATATTGTTAATAAAGAGATGAGATGCTCTCTTGTATTTCATATATTGTTCTTGGCACACATACCAATCTCTGTTCAAGATACCTATTGTAATGGTATGCATATGGGTTATGTTATTTTAAAATTAAAATAAAAAAGATTGTAAATAAAAATTGATTTATTAAAAAGAAAAAAAAAGTTTAACTTAAAAACTGAAAATTAAAAGTTATATTTAACATATATATTGTCGGACAGATGGAAAACTTTAAAACTATTTTAAGAAAAAAGTATTTGAAAGTTGTTTTTTTTTTTGTAAAAAAGTAAAGATGCAAAGATTAATATTTCTCATTTAAAAGCAATGAAAAGAAAAGTGTTAATTTGATTCAATATTAAAAAAAAAATCATGTTTTAATCTTAAATTGGAAATGATTATTTTATTAATTAAATATAAAGCAAACTGGCCATTGGGGCACTTAAATAATAAAGGTTAGATAAAAGAAAGAAATTAAAGATTGACCAATGGAAGCACCAAGCCATAGCACAAACCAAAAAAAGAGACTCTAGAATTAGTGACATCTTGCTCAATGGATCTGGAAAAATGCTGATAAGAGGCTAATAAAAATATAAAAGGCAAAATAATTGTTGTTGACTTAGAGCTGACTTTTAATCTACAAATGAACTGTAGCTGTATTGCAGACTTCACGATATAGGAGTCTGCAATAGATTTAATTTTTTGACAACCAGCTGAGACCTCCCTATGACAGTTATGGACCAAAAGGAATGGCAAGTAGTAGCTTCACTTTAAAAAAAATGACAAACAATCTACATAAGTGATCACGAAAATGGACCTCTAAATCTGTAGAATCCGTAAAGTATAAACTTTTACCAATTGAACTTTCTTTTAAATAAATATATCTTCAATAAGTAATCAATCCATAAAAAAAAAAGTAATATAAATAAATGGAATTTTATCTGACCAAGAATAGAACTCTAAATTAATTATTAATATTTATTTTATATAAGTTTGTTATTTCAATCATTTCCATTTTTATTTATTTATTTATGTTTGTATTTAACTAGGTTATTTATTTCTATCTGTTAACTAAAATGTATTAAATTTAAGTTGGGTGCAGATAGCTGCATAGATTCATCAACATTTAGTTTTTTTTTTTTTGATTTTCATATGATTAATATATATATATTGGTAAATATGACACCTCATGCTGAGTGTCCAAACGTATTTATTCGTATATTTTTTTAAGTTATTGTTGTCAATGCTGCACCTTATGATGAGTACCATTGGGTTTACTTTATTGTAAATTTCCCTCAGCAATTCTCAATTAATAACTTTATATTTTAATCGTTAATGTTTATTTTGAAGGAGTTTAATTTCAGGCTATTTGTCTCATAGTTAGGTCGATGCTGGTGGCAGGATATATGGGTATTTATATCAATGTAATGTGAAGCGTGTTTAGCATACAGGGCAATGTGCCCAACCAAATGCATGACCCAAAGAATTAGTCATTGCGTTGCAATGTATGCAGATGTATTTCCTGCGACATTGACCCCTTTTAAAAAAGCTCTATGGATAGGTACTATAAGTCAGCAGATAGACCCCTCTCCCCCATATGTAGCATTTCTCTTAAATATTATATACATGATTCCTTTGCCAGACAGATGCACATTCCTGTACTGGATGATCATGTCCTTCAAATAATATCACGCTGTCAGATGCACATTCCTGTCAGCATGGTTTTATGCTAGCATCTTCATATTGCATTGGTTGCGTCCGTATATCTGGAAGTAGGCGTTGGTTTGGCTATGAACTTTTAGTCTGAGATTGAATGATTGTTTTGAAAGATTTTTAACTAAGAAATCTATGTAGCCTATCTATACTCAACATGCTAAAGTAAAATTTATTAAAATGTCCATCTGTGCAGACTTTCTTAAATAATAATTTAAATTTAAAAAATAATAACCAATTTAAAATTAATAGTGAAATCTAAATTTATTCCTCAATTTTAAATATTTATATATGTGCGTTAATAAATGTTTTTTTGTGTGTTATTACTGGCAGTGGCTTATTTTATTTTTTAATATTGAAAATATATTTTTAAGAAGTTATATATTAAATCTCTGCTTCTCCTTGAGCTAGTGGCATGGGCTAACGGTCTATAATAAAATAAAATTGGATCTTAAGTATCTGCTTACTATATAAATTTTCCAGGTTCGAATGGCCTGGTGGCACCCTTGTATGGCAAATACGGTAAGACTCAGATTGATCTCCCCGACTGTTATACTACCTTATATGGTAGTTAAGCTAATACTCACTTAACAGACAGGTTTGTATGTCTTAATAATCAGTTAAATAAATATAAGGGTGATGTTATATAGAGCATATTATAAGTAAATGATTAAGTCCCAGATATGCTTTAACCATCTTTAAATACAGTATAAACTATACAGATAACTATATAAACTAGATTATTTAAGTATTCCTTCCTTAGCATAATTTTATAGATGCTATTTTATGAACTGTGACAAATGGTTTCGCTGACTGAAACTATAGATTAGCACATAGTAATTTTAATAATTGATCTTATAGTTAGCATTGAAAATGTGTCTTTAGGAAACATATCTGTGCATTAGCCTTGCTATGCATGATATTGTAAAATGGACTTCTGATTTAAGGTTCATCCCATTCTTCTAGTTTGACAGCTCTTTTATGTAGAACTGGAACACAAGGGTTCAGATGATTTATAAGCTGCTCCGATCACCCGAATAGCAAGTCATATGGTCCATGGGAACTGATTATTTGGTAATGAATCCCATGATTAACAACACATTTGAGGCGCATTACCTTGTTAGTTATTATAGCACTGTAGTATTGGAAGTATGTTGCAAATCTCCAGTTCATCCCACCATGGTATTAGTAGTTTAGCGTTGATCTGAACACTAAATATGGTCATATATGATAATATCTGTATAGAGATCAAGTAGCTCAGTGGGTATTAGGGCTAAAAATATATGTATTAGATGATCACTCTTATATGTTAACTTTAGCAAACCACAGAGATGACATGGCATAAGTCAGGCATATTTTAACCTTAGATAAAGTTATTAATAAACTGTAATTATTCTCTATGGTATAAAGTGCAAATAAAGACGAGATCCTGTACCCAACCTACTCATCATAATATACCTGTGAGTGTAACTTAATGCACTATTGCTATATTATTACTAATTTCTTTAAATAAACACAAAATGTATTCATGTTTAGTGTATTATTCAAAGCTCATTTCCATTCAACCAATCCTTTTCTAAATAATCATGTTAATTAAGTTAAAATATATTCACGCATCTAACAAATATAGGTGTGTGTATTTATTTCAATAATTGATCTATAATTAATTCCCAGTCTCATGCTCCACTATTTGCTACTGCTGGCAGGCAAATTAAAGAAGTCTGTGTGTAGCCCAATATATGTCATTCATAAGGTATTAAATCATGGAGCATTGGCAAAGGAACTAAGGTGTGATCTGATTTGTGGTCTCAACCCCTCATCTAGATCAGCCTTGGGATAATTTGCCAAAAACTCTGGATTTTTTTGCATGAATGTACAAATATGACAGTTACAATATATATATACATTAGGTATTTATTCATATCAGGGAAAATTCATTTAATTAGTTTGAATTGAACATATGAACTCTGATATGCTTACATCCAATATAAAACAAACATAATTATGATTATTGAAATATAATATCACAAATAAAGATTGCAAAATACCAATCAATCAATAACAGATATATGTGATATATTAAATATTAATAATTGAATGGGAAATTAATTATAATTCAATTTGTTTTAGAGTCCAAAAAAAAAAAAAAATATGAAAAAAAAAATTAAATACATATTTAAGGGGAAAGCAAAACGTTAAAATTATTTAGAAAAAAATAATATTAATTTTAATATTTACTAAAAATATTTTCTTTTATAAAGGACTTATCTTAAAAATAAAAATTAATATTATAGCATAAAATTCTAATTTTATATTTAATTGATTCAGATTATAGATTCAAATCTTTTTTGAAAATAACATTAATTTATAGAAAAGTCATTATCAGAAATTAATGACTTCATTCATTTTACTTTTCTTGATATATTCTCCCAGTACAATGATGATATGATCAGATTATGCATTCATCATTGATAAGCTGCCAAAAATCATGAGAAACATGACAGGTATTGCTAGTTCAAAAATCTCAACAGTTAGTGCATGCTTTTAAAATTGGTATTTTCAGGGGGACATAATTCCAGGTTTAGTTTATTAGTGCACTAATAAAATTTTTCATTTCAGCATAAGATTTTCTGTTATTGTGTGGTTTTCCATATTAGCTGTGTTAACAATTCACAAGTTAGTTCTGTCAATCTAATCAGTTTAACTTACTGGAATGCAATCAGAGTTTTTGCTGGTTGATGTGAACAAAGTCCTTAATTAAGAAAATGTTAAAGGTTTCTTAAAAGAATAAAGTTTTCTCTCTCTAAACACCACAACTAAAAAAATAAATGGTGTGTCTCACAATATTTTTTTGTACAAATGCTATTCAAGATCATCCATAATAAATCCAGGTACTTTTATCTACTATTATAAATTAATTTCAAATAAAAAATTATATCTTTTTTTTTTCTTAATAATATATATATATATCTTGCTGGAATACATAAAAATGAAAAAAAATTAATAGCTATTTAATTTACTTATCTTATTTCTTTCCTTCTTTTTTTTTATTTACCTATGACAGTGTGTGATGAAAAGCTTGTAAAGTCAGACTAGCTTTATTTTTTAAAAAAAAAGTCTGAACTAATACACTATCCCCATGCCAAAGATATCAAATAATGAAATTGTGAGAACACATTTTCATTTCTCATTGCCACATTTAACCCTTATTTTGGGTATATATTTAACTTTTCAATGCTGTTTTATTATATATATATATCAAAATAATAATAAGAAAATTCCAATTCTCTACTTAAAATTTTTTTATTCTTGGAAGTTTGGCCAGCATTCGCCATCAAAAAAAATGAATATTGACCAGCAATTGTAGAATGTATAAGAATCCACCATGAGCCTAAAGATACCCAATGCAAGCATGAATTCCACTAAAGTTATGTCAATTTTTACACAAACAATCGAAACAACAAAAAAAAATTCATATCAATGTAACGCTCTTGCTCAAAGAGTAATCCAAAGACTTAGAGGATTATTTACATACAGAAGTGAAGCTAATGATCCAGCACATACCTGAATACTGCTTCATTAAAACTTAGTGACTAGTCTATAATTACAATTTATTTGGATTTATGAAATGCCTTGAACTTATGATTAAAGATTTAGACATCAAGAAGTAATAATACTTAAACAAAAAGTAGTTATATAGAAGTGTTGGCATAGTATCAGTTATTAAATTGAACATGGAGTACCATGCCAACATTAAGCCCTCAAGTAAAAGCTAGGATCTTCATCTCATTACAAGCAAAAAAGATGCAATTAAAGGTTATGCTTAGATGCACAACAATTGAATAAAATAATATTTGACTGTAATATTCCCCCCTCCCATTCAAGATTTGTTGAAGTTTAAAGGAAAAAGATTTTTTTCTACTTTTGATTTAATCTTCAGTTATTGGCAGATCAAACTCCATTCTGAGAATTGACAATATACAGCCTTCAGATATGATGGATATTCATATCAATTCAATTAAAAGCCCATTTGTTTAATTAATAGTGGGACTAGATTGTATTGTTAAATAAATTTTAATTATATATGTGGATGATGTACATACAATATCTAGAAATATTTTTTTTCCAAATGTTTGAAGAAAGGAATTAAGAGCGATATAAAGCAAAATACATTGGTTACTAATGAAATTGAATTTTTAGACCATATTGTGAGATGTAACAGGATCAAACTCCACCCAGAAAAAATTGTTGCAATTAAAGAATTTCTACTATCTAGATCCAAGAAATAAATTCAGTCCTTTATTTTACAACCAATTCTAGGATAGGTTTGCTGACCACCTGGAACCATTTCTGAGATTGTTAAAAAAAAAAAAAAGTCCAATGGAAATGTATAGTATAAAGATATTTAAATTGCATGAAATGATATTATTTTGATTTTGTCTCTGTGCGTGTTTGATTGATATACAAAGTGCACATTTTTAAAAATGTTTAATAAAGAAGTGGTAAGGATGCGTAGAAAGACATATATGTATATATTTTTTGATATTATATGAAATAAAAGTACTGCTTAATCTGTTTGTGTGTAGGCAGAAACTCAGACCATGTCATTCAAGAGTATTTAGATGAAAATAGGGAGGGGAGTTCCATAGGTAAATATAGATTTTCTTCATTATAACGCCTATATTAATTAAATGTTTTATTCATATGTATAAATAAATGATGGTGGGTCATTTGGGGGAAATAAATATTTGTTTTTGTTTTAAATTATTTGGTTGTGAGTGTTTCATTATCTTATTTCTCTCTCTCTCTCTCTCTCTCTCTCCAATAAGACTGTATAAATTTTCCAATCATAGCATAATCCACTATTTACCCTGAGATAGAGAGCTGACTGAGTGAAGCTTATGAGGCTTTATTGGGTTATTAAAGGTTTGTTGTTGTGCTGATATCTTTTCTTTACTTATTTGTTTTATATGTTTTGTTGGTAGTTGGATACCCTTTTGGGAGGGGTTCTTACCAAAAGTGGCGCATAAAGGCAAGGATTAAATTCTGACTTTCAAAGGTATGCTATGGCCAACATCATGGTATCAATAAGCATGGCAATAGAATTTTGGTAAGGGAGAGATCAGGAAATAAAACCAGCTTTGGTTTGATCTTTTTTATTTAAACTTCAATTAATTAGCTTTAAGCCATTAGTTTTAGAGTTTAATATTGAATTTATTAGGATGCCATATTCTGATGCATTCAATTCTATATGCATGATATTAAACCACAGGGTTGGCATTGACTGGTACAATATATATTATATGTTTGATGAATTTCACTTAAAAAGGTCTATTTGTTAATAGGTAAAACCATGGTTGTGGAAGAATTTTAGTAAAATTTTGTTTTGTGGCTAGTATTCTCATGGGTTGTCATCGACGAACCAACATATCCCACTGGATGGCGCTCTTTTCAAGCTAAAACACATAAAAATGCCATTTCCGCGGCCGACACACGTTCGAACCCGCGTTTTCTACAATACAACCTTTTATGTTGTACTACAAATTGCAGGCCGCTGTGTCGCGTCACAGTACAGCATGTATGTTTATGCAGCAAATACATTTTCCCAATTCGCACAGTTTATAAAAAGGTTACGGCTTGGGGAGAGGGTGTGTTTTTTTTAATTGGATGGAAATGTTATTTTCATTGGATTTTATTTTATTTTAAAGTATTGAAATGTTCAGATTTTGTAAAGTAATAATTAATAGACTTTTTACACCGTAGTGTATTGAAGTTTTAAGTAGTAAATGTTGACGAGATATATGTATAAAGTGAATTGGAATTAGGTAACGCGTCAAGTAAAGTACTGTTTGTAACATTTCCACGAGTGTGTATATTTTTGAAATAAAAAAGAGCGTTAACACAAAAATATCCATTAAGAAAAGTACAATTGTACACTGTTTTTTTAAATGTCATAAAAAGCATATATTATAACCATTTTATATATATATATTTGTTGTTGTTTAAAAAAGTTTTAGTTTTCTTTTCTCCGACTACTGTTATACTTTGTTGAATATAGTTTATGTTTATTGTTATCATTTATTTTATAGATGTTAGTAAAAAAAAATATTTACAAAAATATGATTTTGATATTTTTTATTTTAACCGTAAACCTAACCCTAAAACTAACCGTAACAACTTTTACTTTTAGTTGTGATTCTATTTGAAGTAAAAAATAGCGGTAAACAAAAAAAAAAGCCGTAACCCCAGAAAAAAAATCTCCGATAGAAAATTGATTTTTCTAATAAAAAGAAAATTAAAAAAGACGAATCAAATTGTAATTTGTTTATTTTATTTTACATTTGTTATTATCATTTAATTTGTATACGTTAATAAAAAATAATATTTAAAATTAAATAATATTTAAAAAAGATGATTTTCTTTTGTTTTTATTTTCGCATTACAAAAAACACATCAAAATGATTATAATTAACGGCCCGTGAATGATCATATTTTATAGTTTTAGCGTGATAACTGCGCCATCCAGTTGGATATGGTTGCTCATCGGCGAGAACCTTCTCATGTTATAAGAATTTCTGTTTTAATATTATATATATATTATTTTGACTTTTTAGTATTAAAACACAGTAATTAAAAAATCATTTATTATATTTTATATATATATTATTTTTAATTTTTTAGTACTTGCAATATTTTTTGTACTTATTTCTATTGAAAACAAAGAAGAAAAATATTGTCACAATAATACATTTTAAAAGAAATTCGCAGAACACTAAAAATCAATTCCAATATTATTTTATTTACGAAGAAGCATTTTGAAAAAAAAAAAAAAAAATTAAATCAAAATAAAATTTCATCCATCTAAAAAAAAAAAACAACAACTTTTATACAAACAACTGAAAGTAAGATGTTTTTATTTCAATTTTAATTGATCATTAATACTTGTGGTGCAACCCTTTCTTTAAATAAAAATGTTTAAAATATATACAGTCCTCTTGTATGTATCACTGGAAACTTACTGAAGTGTTATTAACATGTTCTTAATTTTATCTACCAACCCATCTACATTAAAACAAACCAAAGGACCAACCTGAAATATTTCATTGTCATATTACATTGCACCATTAATTTCCACATATATACAAAATTGTAAGGAAATTCATTTGATAAGTCTGTTAAATCTCAATTACAAAAGTTATCCTAAACAAACAAATAAAGATTTAAGTTAAATAAAAGTATTTAACAAATTAATTAAGTATTAATTATAGAAAATATATTAATAACTTTTTTATTTTTAAAGTTAGCTCTCTGTGTGATTTATCTAAGCACTTAAGTATAAAGACAAAAATTTTCTAGTAAATAAAACAAAATGCAATCATGCCTTCATTAAAGAATCAAAATAAAAGCACAAATTAATAAAATAATCATTAAAGCAAAGTAGGTTAAAGTGAATATTTAATTCAGTAATACAAAAGAATTAGATAAAGTTAAATCTGATATAAATACTTAACATATAGTATATTTTTGAATATAGAATAAACTATTTACAAATTTCTATTTGCAGACTTACAAAAAATTATAGTTTTGCCCACAATAGTCTTTTTTATATCCCTAAATTCTAATTTTAATCTTCAGCTGAGAGATATAGAAAATAATCTAGGTTCTTTTTGTTCGTCTCTCTTGCATAAGATAAATTTTAATAATTTCCAAGTATGCAAGGTCAGTTTGTGATCTCAATTATTCTACAACTCAAAGGAGAAGTAATGTTGCAAGTTTCATAACACTGACTTGTGTATTATTATAAAATATTTGTCTATACACTTTGTACACAGGCTATTCAAAGGGATTAATAATGTCAAATTCTCTGATCCCCAAATATGCTGTTGCCATATTAATTATGAGTTTATGGATAAGTGTGCTGATTTCTTTAATGGTTTAACTTAAATTTTCAATAAATATTATACTTTGTACTTTTCAGTTTTAATCTATTTTTGATAGTTTAATGCTCTGAGGAGCTGGTTAAAAAAGAACCACCAGAGCAATGTAAGTTAATATAAATATTTAATTCAATATTAATAATAAATATGAATTTGAAACAAATATTTAACTTATAATACTTTTAAATACAAAATAAATTATTTACAAGTTTCTACCTAAGAGCTGCTTACACAAATCATAATTTTAGATCAAGATGAATTTTTAGCACCCTAAAATAAACATAATTGTTATATTCATTTGGAATATCACCAGGTATTCAGGTCAGTCAGATCCTTTGTTTCTTCTAGGAATTTCTTTTTGCACAATGCATTGACATATCTTTACTTAGCAAGATTCAACTTCTCTAGAATATGAGGAAAACCTATGGACTCTATCATTATAGGTAATTACAGAATCATAGTATTAGCATTATTTGCAGAAAATAATCACATCAGCCTTGTTGATTTTGATGCTGAAATTATTTATTTTTAACTTTATTCTCTGGGAGATTTTTTGTTTGCCCTATTATTTATTAAATATAATAAACCCTGGCTAAATGGCTATACTTCTACTATAACTTTTACACTTCACACTTGCTTAATTACACTCTTGAGCAAAGTGGCAAGGATTTCCACAATCGTAACATTTTAATTTTCTCTTTCATGGTAAGGTTTTGTTATCTTAAGAATAACTTTGCTTGAAATCTGCTGTGTTAGATTGTGAAATTATTTCATGACTTTGAACTAATTCATAGACAATGCTTTACTTAATGGTTTCACTTATATAAAAATGATGAAACCCAGTCTAGTTGCTTTTCATTGGCTATGCCTCATAAAAATCGTCTTAAGAGTTTCTTCCAAATAGTCTCCATAGCATACTAATTTGACAAATCTCTCAAAGCATCACCACAATCTCTTTATTTTGCCCCTCACTTGATGTCTATTACATAAATGAAAATGAGTTATATGTTTAGAGGTTAAGTAACTGCTTAGCTCTCTGATCACTTCTGCTTAGGTTAAACTTTCAGGATCTTCATGTTTGCAAAGTTGATTGTGATCTTAATTATTCCACAATCCTTAACAATAAGTAATGGGGCATCTTTTGTAATATTGTTTTTCATGTTATTTGATAAAATATCTACATGCTTTATATGGACAGGTTAGCCAAAGGGATTGTTATCATCAAATTTCCTGATGCTATTGCTTTGTTATTAATGAATCAATGGCCAAGATGCTTTAAAATATTTCTTTATAAAATTTAACCTAAATTTGCAGTGAATATCACATTCTTTACCTTCTAGATTTAATTTTTACTCAAAGATTTGGTATTCTGGGGGTATCAGTTCTTATATTGCATCAATGAAGATAAAAAATTATATTGACTTGGAATTTTGTCTTGGGATTTAATTGTTTTGCTTTTTTATTGTTTCTTATCAAGAGAGGATTTAATTATAGTAAATTTATAACAAATTAAAAATAATAAAAGCATATTTTTGAAATTATAGTATACTGATAAAGGAATATTAAGATAAAATCTGATATATGTGTATGGATAAGTGATTTATGCTATAAAGCAGGAAAAAAAGACACTCTAATAGGTAATTATAGAAGTTGGCCATAAAATCTAAAATGACTAAAAAATTAAAATTATAGCAGCAAATAATTACTTTATTTTAAAAAAGTATTTTGAATAGAAAAAGTCTATGCTAAATGAAAAAAAAAAAAGACCAAGTAATTTAACTATTAAGTTAATTACTGCTGTCCTATTTTGTATCAGAAAAGAAAATAATGAAATAAATTTTAATTAAAAAAAATTATTTCTATTCCTAATCAAAAAATTTGATTTTATGGTATTTTATTTTCTGAAACAATCCCTATCATGGCTATAAATACTGAGACATTATTTAAACTCAAGGGCTTATACAGTGAAATAGAGAGCTGTTGCAAATAGGTTCCTATGCCAGTTAATACCATGCATGACAACCATCAGATTAATCATGGGTTATTAATAACTCATAGATGATCACTGCTTTTCTGGAGTTTGAACATGTAGCTATCTAATGTGGATGTAGACATCAGAATATTCTAGCCAGTTTCTATCCCAGTCATTGCAAGTTAATCATATATATGGAAGATATGCTGTATGTGTGAATATATTGTACTGATGTAGGTCATTTCATAATATTTCTAGTATTTATCAAGAGTGAATTTTAGTGAAAGAAGTTTTAAGAAAATATTTTTAAAGTTTGAAAAAAAAAAAGAATTTCATGAAAGTTTAAGAAAAGAAAAGAGCAAAAAAAAAGGGAGGGGAAAAGATTTCGGTAATGAATAATAATTAAAGAGAATGGTGATTAACATTATTATGTTAAATTAACGTATAACATAAATATCTCGTTTTTGTCTTATAATATAGAAGTAGTGGAATGTGTGTGTCTATAAATAAATTTAAAAAAAAGGAATTTTCTTAAAATGATAAAATTGAAAGCTAATGCAATGCAAATAAAAGAACTGAAAACTTAAAATCAAAACAAAGGAAATATAATTAACAACAAAGGGATTAAGTACTACTGTTTGATTAAAATAAAAAGCCAATGGAAAGACTATAACAAATCTTAAATAAAAGGAATATAAAACCAATAGGATTGCAGTAGACTGCTCGATTGATCCTCAGATAAGGAACACGTCTATATAAAAAAGATTTCGTATTGTTATAAAATCAATCAAAAAAAAAATCATTAATTAATCAAAATTAGTCAAAATTTGATCTTAAAATATTGAAATAGTTAAGAATGAATGTGCTGTCATATAGAATGTGTTGCTGAACCCATCGGATCGTGTAGCCAGCCTGAACCATCTCTGCAGTAACATCAATAGTTAGTTCGAGGGAGAAATCATATTCGTGTGAAAACTGGGAATCATTGGAGTGTCCATGCCAAGATCCACAAGTAATTCCTATGCACATTATAAAATAAATAAAAAAAGGCCTACGAGGAATCAACATCAACTGGATATAATCAGGGGAAAGCTACATTGCGCTACTCGCGTATGAAAGTGTTCAAATCCTAGGTAAATCATTCATTTTTTTGTCTTCAAAATCTTAATTTATAACCATAAATAAGTGACAGAAAACTTTTAAACATCTCAAAAACTATGTTGCGTATTTATTAGTACTAAATTATTACATTTTAATTTACAAACGGTAAACTTCCTCCACCCACAATTTTGACAATATCCATTTTCAGATAAATACATTAAAGATTATATTTCATCTTTTATTAAACTTGAAAAAAAAAATCCCAATGAAATATTACAGACAAAAATAAATCGACTATAACATAAGTAATAAGTATATGAATTGATAGATGACAGCACAATTTAATTTGATCTAAAACTTTCAATTTCAATTCTGAGGAATGTTAAACATCTGTGACATGAAAATATCTCCAGATAATATAAATTTATATCTTGGATTAAGCTATAAAACTAATGTAATTCTATTTCTTTTTAGTCATATTTATTAAAAAGAGTGTGTGATAAAGTTCTTAAATTTGCAAAAAATTTTAGAAATTGACATATATTTAAATGCTTTTGCAAATTTTTTCTGCCCAAAGATCAGATTTCATTTGATTAAAATGAAGTATATTCTTTGAAACATATTTATAGAAAAAATATAAAAACATGCTAACATTTGGAGATATAAGTACAAGTAATTTTTATTTTTGGATTTATAATTAAACACCAATTCATAAATTCACAATTATAATCTAATTTTAATGATCTAATTATTACTATTTAAGTTAATTTTATTATAAAAATTATTTAAATATATTTTTTCATATCATTTAAATCAATATTTTTCACCTATATATAATTCTTTTTTTTAATCCTTGAATAATAAACTCAGTTCTTGAATAAAAGGTTTCTGGATAAAAATAACTTCCGGCTATTTTACTATTCAAAAATTGCTTGATCTCTTGAGCAACTTATTATATAATACATAAATGTTTTGATTTTTTTTTTTCAACAATGATCAATTTTAATATATGAATAAAAATTAAAATGGTCTTTAAATAGCGTATGATTGTGGAAATATTTCTACAATATCTTCCCATATAGATTCAATGGAAAAGGCATTACTCATCAAGCTTATCAATTGTGGGTAGTAAGAGTTTAAGTAATTTACCATCTAAAAATAATTAGATACCATTTACTGACTAATATTAGATGAACACCAGGTTTATATGGCCTAATTATACTTAAAAAAAAGTTCTAAGCTCAATTAAAGCTTAATTTTTTAAAAATTTTTTAATCAACTTAAATTCAAACACAGGATATAAGGTTGACAGACAAATGCACTACCAATATATCCCCAAAAGGTTCAATTTAGTGGTATATTAATATAAACATTTCATATACTAAATTTTACAGAAATACAAACTTACTTCTTCATTGAAATCTGGATAGGAGAATATGTTTAGACAGATAAGTGGTGATGATTCTTCTGACCACATGACATCATACCCTAAAAATAATAATATATAAATAGTGTAAATGATATAATAATGACTTTTAGCCTTTGACTACTTTGAAGTTCAGTGAATCTATAAATCTTATAAATATGTATATTATTTGTTCAATGGAAATTTAGAAATCTAAGCAATAGAATTTTACTACCAAGCAAAAACATTTGATCTTTGGTGGCAAAAGTTTACAAACAGTAAAATCCTTACTGCATTAAAAATAACTATTATTGCAAAAGTATTGCTTTGAATTGATTTATAATGATTGATAATGTTGATATATGTAGCACATGATTCTGATAAAGAGATTTATAGACTTAGTAAAAAGCCAGTGATTATAAAAAATATAAAAATTGATCATTATCAGTAATAATATAGTTTGCCAACATTTTCCATACTGCAAAAATTATTATATCTACTGTTCTAAAATTCATTATAGAAACATAATTATATTGTTACAAGATATATATAAACATATATGAAATTACAGTAATTTATAGTAGCTCTAAACATTGGAGTTCATTAAAATTATGATGCTGCTAGATGAGTTGCAATAAGAGTTATTATCTTTAATAAAGTGTTATTTCTTGGTCATAATCTGCCATTAGCCAGACAATTAAAGTGTGAAATTTCTTTAAGATCACAAACAGGCATACATTTTTTTTTCAACTATTTGTCCCATAGCCAACCCAATTAACTAACAAATAGTGCTCAGTAAATGAAAATTTATTCTCTTATTATTCTCTTTCACATTCTTTGCATATCTTCATATATTCATATATATATATATTGCTTATAACAGTTCTTTCATATACACTTCAATGTAAACAAATTTTCTTAAAAACTTCTTTGTTTTCCTTACAGTTTCGACTGTCCAGCAGTCTTCATCAGTTGAAACTGTAAGGAAAATAACGAAGTTTTTAAAAAAATTTGTTTGCATTGAAGTGTATATGAAAGAACTGTTATAAGCAATATATATAAATGAAAATTTATCTCATTATTATCTAGAGAGTTGTTATGTATTCAACTATGAAGCTAAATGCCAACAATTATTACAAACTTATTAACTATAAGAAAATGTTAATAAAGATTAGAAAATATTTATTTACAAAAATATATATACATTATCCGGTTTAACTCCGTATTGGTTCCAGCATTGCTTAATTTACAACACAATCAGTTGAGTTCTTGATTTTAAGTTCTAAACCCTCAATGCTAATATAACCACAGACTAAGCTGCACTTCCACTCTATTAGTGGTAGACCTAAATGAATAACTAAAGTTTATACTCACAGTTCCTTTATGCACAATTCTATTTGGGCTTTCTCAAGCATATGCAAATAATATAAGACCGGTGCGGTCTGTTAAGTTTTCCTATCCTGCCATCTTTCACCTATGGAGGCATGGACACTGCAAACACATCCCTTGATGTAGAATAGTCGGTACACTTTTCCACCCAGCTTTTTTCTCTAGGTTAATTCCCGAAACAGCAACTGCAACAGCATTATGACGAGTAAAGAAAAACTAACAACAAAAACACTTGCTCTTTTCAGCACACACTATTTATACTTTTTTTTCTCCTGCTTCATGACCACTAATATCATTATTAACATTCCAATAGGGGAATGGCAAGATCCATTAGCTGAAAACAATAGAGTAGCAGCAATCCATTAGACTAATGCTTCTTTACGATTATTATCTGGCATTTAATTTATGTAAGTTCACATTCCTTTCCCTTGTAATTAGTGCTTTAGATATTTATTCCTTTGTTTGCTTTGTTAAAAATAGCTTAAGGTTTAAATTTAAACAGCAAAAGTTTTTTCTGATTTAAAAAAAATCCATTAAGCGTATCTGGTATTACAATTCACAACTCAGTTTATCTTTCAGCAATCTTTTGTGCATTTCTTTTAACCTGCAATCTCCATCTAATTTTAAGTTTATTTTATCTACATGCAATCTTTCGTCATTGCTTTTAAACTTAAAGTAATCTATCTAAAATAAAGTTTCCTTTATTTGTCAGCAATCTTTTTTTCATTGCTTTTAGAACTTAAATATCTTTTTACTTCTAAGTTTCCTTTTAACTATTAGCAATCTTTTTTATTGCTTATAAAACTTACTAGCACTATCTATTCTTAGGTTTCCATTACTATTTTTCTATGGAGTACAATCTAGCTTTATAGCTTATATCATATGGTTACTAAAACAAAAAAAGGCCCAAGATAAAATCTAGATTGATTACATGAGTTAAAAGCACTGATTATAAAATTAAACAATAAATTTGTAAAATATGCACCATTAACTTAAAAACACTGCTTATAAAAATGAAAAATAAAAGTTGTAAGCTATAATGCACCATTAGTGAAATAGATATCACTCTTCAAAATATTGCATCTATGAGTAGTTTTATCTTACAAAGTAATAATTCTGAGCTATGATTGCAGTAGAACTCATAATTATTATAAATTTATTTTAATTCCATTTAATCACCTTCTTAATATTTTAATGGAGAATATTTGCACCACAAATTTTAAGTACACCTGGGTCTCGTTTTACGTGATAGATAGGTTCCTCAGAAAACACGCGCAAATGAAATCGCGCAAAAATAGACGTAACTTACATTGAAAAAGGGGGGATGCGGTCTGTGATTTTTCAAAATTCGTGTAAAAGCAAAGCACCAACGTAAAATTACTTTACAATTCGCGCAAAAAAAAAAAAAAAAAATAAGGAAATAAAATATGACTAATAAAAAATTTCAAATTTGAAAAAAATTGATACAAGACAAACTTTTTTTAACTATAATATTTAATTTTATTCAAAATAATATATTTTTATGCATAATTTACAGTACAGTAATTTACAATTTTATACACGATTTAATTATTATAGCTATTTTCCAAAAAACACATTCGTTTGCAAACAACTAGCACCAACTTCACACTCATGTTGTAACAGTGGTTTTCTGGTGACAACGTAATTAGTAATTAATCTTTGAGACAATGATTTTATTAATTGTTTATGAAACTAACAACTAAAAATTAAATTCTTATTTTTGTATATAATTTTCAATTCCATTTAAAAATCAAATTTCACATTAATTTCAAGTCGCAGTAAGTAATTTTTAAATTGTTAATTACAATTTAAAAAATCAGATTTTAATTTTTAATTGTCAAATTTAATTGTGCCCACTGTTATTACTGACCTTTTAAAAATAAACCTGTGGACAATAAATGATTAATAATTGATTACGTTTTTTTTTTTAAAAAGCAAAAACAGAATGTGATTTAAAATGCAAAATTAACACGTACAATGTTTGAACAAATTTACATTATAATCTTGTAAAATTTAATGTGTGTATATATAAAATGTGGAAATTATGATTTTAATTTCATTATTGCATAAAATCTTACTATTATAAAGCACTGAAAATATTGAAATTACTAAGATGAAAGTCGAATTCCAATAATGTGCTATTACTTTCAATATAACGTAAGTGCGCGAAATTTATTATTTAAAGTAATATCGCATTATCGGAGTTCGACTTCCGGTGAAACACGAATCACGTAACTTTGAAATCGTGTTAAATAAGTCCGCATAAAAAGAGACCCAGGTGTATATAATTTCTTGAAAAATAAGTTCAATTAAAAGAATGTTAAGAAGAAATCATTTTATTTATGCATAAAATAAGTTATTTTACACCTAATGTTCATGCCTGCAAGATATACTCTCTAGTGATCCATTTTTGAAAATATCTTCAAAGCTATTATAGTAATCAACCCCACAATTACTACTGTGATATTTTGGTAATTATGTTTTAATAAAATAAAGATATCCAACAATATCAATAATGATAATAGAAAATTTGAGAGTTTCAAATTTCTATAAAACAATAGCAATAGAAATAATTCTTTCAAGTTTAATTTTAATTTATTCACAATGCATATTTAAATGAATACTCTTACTTTTTTCCAGACACAAGATATAGTATTTTAGAAAGAATGGAATGAATCCACCCATTCTTTCAACCCAAACATTTATGTATGGGCAAATCTTAAGTGTATGGAAATGAGAGCGTGAAGGTGTTAAGCAAGCACTTTAAATTACATTTGTTATGTTTGAACAAATGACGCCTGGGAAATCTTTACAATTTACGACACATCATTCTTTAGTTGAAATTAAACATATATAATAAAATATTATTTTATATAGCACTATGTAATTTAAAGTGATTGCTTAACACCTTCACGCTTTCATTTCCACATGCTTAAGATTTGCCCATATATAAATGTTTGGGAGGAAAGAATGGGTGGATTCATTTCATTCTTTCTAAAATACTATATCTTGTGTCTGGAAAAAAGTGAGAGTATTCATTTATAATTTATCTTTAAAGCGCATGTGCATTGGCTTAATCGCTAATATCACGATTACAGTATTAAAATATAGCGCTATATAAAATAATATCTCATTATAAATGCATATTTAAATGAATCTTTACCAATCTATTGATTTCTTTGAGAAAGTTTTCAGTAGATTTTTTTTTTTTTTGTCAATTCCTTCATATTTATAAATTAAACAGAAAGTAATGGTCAATTTACCAGATTCAACATGTGAGTAATGACAATATTAATAATTTTTAATGTAAATTTTGCTAACAATTCTTTTTATTATAACATAATATATAATAAACATCACATGACCACCTCCTCTTATGCTTGTGTATAACTGTTGATTACTCTAGCTTGCTGTGTGTGGCAATATATATAGTTAGTTTTGCCTGTTTTAATAATATATAATGTTATATCTTAGATATGTCCTGTATAACTGTACTACTAATAGTCAAATTTCTTTATATTGATAGTTTGTCTTATATTTAAGCAGATAAATCTGCATCTCAAAAGATTAGTGAAGGTCTTACAAATCTTCCATTATAGTTTTGATTTGAATTTATGTCAGGTGGAAGTAAATTGAGTTATACCTGTATTATCATATAAGTATTTTTGTGACTTTTCAAATAAATATTTATTTTATTATCCTTTAATAATAAAATATTTTTTCAAGCAAATTTTGTTTATTAAACAACATTGAATGTGTCTATAAAAACTTTTAAGATTATTTCAATTATGTTTTTAAACATCTTATAATATTAATTATCTTAATCTTACATTTTCATAGATCCATGCATGTGTCTGTAATTAATATACATTATCCTCAGAATATGGTTCCACATCTTGATACATTTCCTAGAAATATATGACTTCATTATTTTCTATTATCTTGAATGTTCAGTTGAGTTTATTCATTATACAAAACGTCATCACTTTCTTCCAGCTTGCGTTTTGCATCAGTAATAATTGACTCTATCATTTGTATTGTAAAGCCATTTATTACAAGTATGGGTAATCAATGGACATCAAATGATAGTGTCAATTAAATCATCATATTAGGTTCTGACTACTGACTTTCTTTGGTGAGGAACTATGGATTGCCCTTACATCTCCATTTTTACATCAGGTAATAACTTGAAAGTTCCAAATAGCTAGGATTCAAAGAGTATTTGAAACTTTTAAGTATAAAAGAAGTAAAAGTACTGCTGATGTGCAGTTTATTGCTTCTCATTAATGAAAGCCAATAACCAGAAACTGGTCTAGGAATTTGGTTGTTACTGCCATCTTATGTCAATTGGCTACTTTTGTTTACAATTATAGTTTGAGAGTAGCACAATAGAACACATTACTACTTTATTTTTCTTGAATAAAGGACAAATTTGTTTTTTGATCAAAGTTTTTTTTTTTCAATCATAATATTAGTTTCTCTTTATGTGACCACCTGTAAGATTCCTCTTGTATTTGTTGTAGTTATGACTAAAATTGTTGAATAAGTTGACTAATAAATATATAAGCTTAATATTCTATAAGTTCATCAGAAATTTTTATGTAACATTTATTGGATATTATATATATTTAGATTTTTTTTTAGAATCTAGTTCTACTATTGTTTTGAAAGAATATCAGTTTTGAATGTTATTTTTGTTTGAGTTTACTCTTTTGGTACCAATTTAGTCAGATTCATTCTCCTTTATTCTGTAGGTATTTCTAAGTTTCACACCTACTGCCCATCACTTTCAGAAATTTTATTGGCATAAATGTCTTTTTTTTTATAAAGTTATTTTTTTAATTATTATCTGCATTAATTATGGTCAACATAATTATTATGTAAAAGTGTTTAATATTTTAGACAGGTCTATGTATACACAAATAGAAATGAAATCTTAAAAATAATTATTGCATACAAACCTATTCAATACTTTAATTTTTTGAAATTTCTTTTAACATTGTTTACAACATCCTCACATCCCAATAATTTGCCTTTATGATATTAATTGATAACATAAAGCTTTAACCACAAATATTTTAATGCTGTTCTTGTTTTTTTGTTTTTTTTTTTCAAATTGGCACATTATAACTTTTATTACTTCATTGAAAATATTTTAAATGATTTCCATTAGTGACATCTTTTAGTAAAATTAAGCATGAATTTATCTGACACAATCAAAGAAATTATTATGCAGTGGATGATATATAGGAGTAAAAAAAAATTCACTTTCAATCATAATTTTCTTTTATATTTCTATTTAAAAATATATTAGGGATGTTATGATTCCAACTAAGTATTTATTAACTATAATAAATTAAGATAGCAAAGACATCCTTAAGTTCTATTATTCCTGCTTAATACTTTTATTTAAATTGATAAGTTATAATGCACTAAAAAACAAAAAAGTTTATATATATTTTTTGCCGCCATAATTTTGCTGGTTTTATTTAAATTAAAATAAAAGTGAGGGACATCTGAATTAATTCATCACTAGTTTTAAAATAAATAGTTATTGAATTAATTTATTTAGATACCCCACACTTTTATTTCAAGCTAAATATAACAACCAAAATTGTGGCTGAAGAAAAAAAATTATTTATGGTTTTTAATGCATCAGTTTAAATAAAAACAATTTTTTATAAAGTATTTTTAACATATATTATTTTTTACTTTTTATTATTTTGGTATTTTCTAAATAATGTCATCATATTTGTAGTATTTAAAATGAAATTGGCATGTATTAAAAATCATTTACAAGGTTTTTTTTTTTAATTTATGAAGGCAGCATAAAAAAAAACAACAACTTTTAATTAAACAATCAACAGAAATTATGATTTCACCCCCCCCCCCCATTTTAATTAACTATAGATGCTTTTTAGTGAATTAGTTATGAAATTTAATACAAGTATATTTTAAAAAATATACTGCCATCTATTGTGCATTACTAAAAATTTAGTGAACTGATATTAATTTAGTTTGAAATTTGATGATTCTGAAATATTCCATTATTATATTCTATTATCATTGATACCTAACATGTACAAAATTTGAAGAAAATTCATTTGATAGAAAAATGTTAAAAATCAATTACAAGATTTGACCCAAATAATCAAACAGAATTTCTGCATTAAATAAAAACATTTTAAAAATTGTAAAATGATTTATTTTGTGGGGTTTTATAAGAAGTTAGAGCACCCTAAATGACAGAGTTGGCCATAATCCATGGACTTCGAGCTCTAGAATCTAACATTCTATTACTACTCCGAACCATGTTCCATTATACGATTCTAATATCTAAATTAAAAATATTTTAAATCATAAAGGGTTAAAAATATATATATATGATTATTGTAATTGTAGTATAATAATAAACTATAATAAAAATGGTTTAAAATAATATTTTATAAGTTTATATTTTGATTATAATTGAAATATTTTTCTTTAAGATTGTAAAATTTCTTTATTGAAAATAAAAAAAATAATGTATGTCTTAATTTATTATTTTTATTATATATATATTGATATTTTAATTATCATATTCATGTTGTATATTATGTATAATAAAGTCAATATTGTTATCAATACCTATAATTTCCTTGATCTCAAAATTTTATTTATGACTCTATTTTACTTTGAAGTTAATGCAAATTCTGCCAGTGATGGATATTGCATTGGGTTTGTCGTATTTATTCATTGTATTACTCTTATTTTAAGATTTTAATATAAAACTCTAAATATTCACATCATGTATTTGAACATTAGTTAGAGGCTGTAAAATTATAGTAACCAGTCAGAGAAGTGGCATCCTTAAATTATAACTAGCTTGCCTGGTACTCATCATTATTTACTTTACAAATTTTTGCAGGCTAGAATATGCTTCCAATGCCACATTCAATTTATTTACTAATACCGTTACACTATATATATAAAATCCTTTCTTGGATAAAATTGTAATGCCTAATTATTATATAAACTTTTGTAAGCATGACACATATATATTTGTATATGTATTTATTTAGCTTTATTATTTCCAAATTGAATGTAATAAAAATTAACTTTATAGATAAAAGAAATGTCAAAATGATGGTATTTTCAATTCTCTGAAAGTATCATTGTTCAGAAAATTTATTATAAGTTGTTTTTTGCATAAAAACAGTTTTGTAAAATATTCTGCTTTTTTCCAAAAGTTTAAAATAAAGTTTTTTTTTATATAATAAATACATTATTACAATACCTTGTTATACGTGTGCAAACATATATGCGTATAAACAATATATTACCATCAAAAGCATGACTTCTTAAATTCTTTTCTAACTGAAAGCTGATCAGTGGTTCTACTCGCTGAAGGAAATTCAGAAGTGCTGGAGAATTTTCTTCGATGTGTTGGTAAGTCTTTTCTTCCTCTTCTTCTGTTTGAACCTGAATTAGATAACAATAGCAATGGAATAATATTTTAATATGGCCATTTTTGTTTAAATAATCTTCATAATTATATAAAATTAAAACCTTTTCCCATTAATTTAATATAAATTATAGAAAACCATTTATAGTCACTTTAAAATATAACCAACTTATTCTCAATTATATTAACCTAATATTATAGACAGTTTTCAATTTTATATATTCATACACACAAATATAAATGTAATTGTTTTTCAGAAAGTTCTTTTGAACAAAAACATGTTTTCATATGTATATAAATAAACAAAAGTATGTAAAAAAAATCTTAATCCTCTTTTTAAAATGTATAATTAATTTTATTTTCAATTACACTGACTTTTCATAAATAAAATAAAAATGTGAATATTAAAAAAAAGACGCACACACAAAAAAAAACAAATTGTAATTTTATTTTTAATTTTTTTTATTTATAAAATTGCTGTATTATGTTAATAATACTATTTAAATTTTTCAGAAAAGCTTAATTTTTTTAAAAATTTTTCAAGCTATCAATTTGGTTACAAAAAACATAAAATATAGTCTTAGTGCTTTTCATTAGTCATATTTTGTTTTTATAGTCACCATCCCCACATTCATCTGATGAATCTAGATTAAAATGGCACCATTTCATTCTAATAAATAAAGCTAAAAATACACATTTACCACTCAGTAATTAAATACATAGTTGAGTTAGCAATGTAAATTTGTTTGAAACCTAAAAAAAAAAAGATTTTATTTGGATTTGAATCCAAAATTGTATTAATTGGAGATAATTGGACAGATCATTAATTTGATTATATATTAATGTTTATTTTATAAGTTCTAATATTTTTCACAAAAGATAAACTGCATTTTATGCACTCACAAATAGACATGCTAAGAATATTTTTATAACAAAAAATTAATTGCACGCAACACAAAATAATGCAAGTTCTACAAAAAGTTTTCACAAGAAACTCAACAAAAAGGCAGAAAAATTTTTTTTAAATGTTTTACATTATAATTTGTTGTTTCTGCTCAGGAAAGCAAACAATTTGCCATAATTTTAAATATATACTTTCATAATTATCTAGAAATTTCTTGAAGGGTGACCAATACATTACTGATATAAACAGTATAAAAATGCAGAAGTACTTCCAGCTATTTGCATAACTATTTTCAAGTAAAGTCTGCCATTATTAATTAAAAAGATTTCCAGTTGAAAATGATTATGCAAATAAATGAAAATACTTCTGCATTTTATAATGTTTATTAATAATAGTTATTTTCACTATTAATATTTTACTGTTTTATTACTACTGCAGTGTCCAAACATGTCCAACTGTATGCAGTTGAGTCTTTTAGCTTTACCGGTCAGAGTTAATAAGGTGAAGCAGCATTGATTTTATATTTAATACAAGAGTGAGAGAAACAAGTTTGCTAATTAAAATATTTTAATAAAACTTATACAGTTGCATATAATAGTCAAATATGTTTAAAAATACATATATACAAGCAACAAAGATTACAAATTATAAAATTATCATAAAAAGCCTTTTTCGGCAAATTATAAACATAAAAAAAGAATTGGTTTTAATTCTGATTCTTTTTCTGTAAACTTGCGCATATATATATATATATATATATATATATACACTTGCGCATATATATATATATATATATATATATAACAGCTGTAAAGAGATACAAAATAATAAAAGATCTGGGTTATCTGTAATTTTAGTCCTGCTTTCCCATTTCTAGAGACAGAAAACTGATTCCATTTTACCTAATTCCCTTTTACATTTGAGTTAGAGTTTATTTCTCATTTATATCTATTATTCTTCTGAAGGTTAGGGATGTCTTAGTATTCAAAAGTTTGGTATGACTATATATGATCTGACTTTGACTCTATATGACCATATATGGTTTGGTTTCTCTACCTAGTCTAATTTAAGGAATTCTCTAATGGTTTAGTTCAAGAATTCCTAAGTCATTAATTACATATCTCTTTTAGTGCTGAAGCTATTCATGCATGCATTACATTCATTAGTTCTTAATTTCAAAATCTTTATTTTATTTGCTGCACACTAGATTGTTAACTAATTCTTTTATTCTATTAGTTGCACATGTTGGTAATTTTATACAAATATATATTACTATTTATTAACAACACATTAATATACTACATAATATATATATATATATATTGTAACCGGACCCCTGTACAATCCCTTTATTACCTCGGTTGTAACAATTTCCTGATGAGCATATTGTAGGAAGGAACCATTGATTGGCTTTCCCCAATACAGACATCACCCACCCCCCCTACAACAATATTTCCTGCTCATCAGAGGATATAGTACCATAGAGACTGGAAACACCTAGAAATTTCAGTGTTTGGTTTCCCAAATAGCACCACTAGAGTTCCATCTCACTACAACCTGACTTACTTAGGTCTAGTTATCCCAGACATAGCTCAGGAAGCATGAAATTCTCGTGAACAAGTGCAATAAACAACAAGTGATGCAAAAAAATAGAACTGAATAACTGAAATTAATTTTAAGTAACAGTTTTATTAACAATGATATTGATAAGTCCTTCCAATAAAGTTCATTCTTCATTTCAAATGAAGGCTCATTTTAATTTATCTTGGGTGAAGAATTCAATGGGTCTTTTATCAAGTAGACGTCTACCATTACTGCATGAATATTTTTAACTATTTGTTCCATATCTGTATATCCTTTTTAGGCAGGTAAATAGGTAAGATGAGCAATTCCAGATTTGTAAAGCTTCTATAATTCAGTCAAGTATGGATGTGTATTTAGAGACATAAGTCTCATTATTTTATTAATACCCAATCAATATGCATGTAAGCATTTGCAATTTATATAGTACTTCATTAGTTTTAAATTTATCACAGGTAAGTAAACAGATAATGTAAGCAATTCCGGGTTTGTGGACTATTCATAATCCAGTCAAGTATAAATGTGCATTTATGTGCATAAGTTTAATTATTTTATTCATACACAATCAATATGCATGTAAGCATTTGTAATTGATATAGTACTCCATTATTTTTAAATTTATCATAAGTAGATAAACAGGTAATATAAGCAATTCTGGGTTTGTCATTAATTCACATTTATATCCATTGGTTATTCAGGTAAAATATAAGTGTATGTATTTCCATCGATCCAGATATCAATTCATCTTGCAAATGCATTTATTTGGTATTCACATATTCTTATCCAGATTAGTCATTAATTCACACTTATATCCATTGGTTATTCAGGTAAAATATAAGTGTATGTATTTCCATCTGTCCAGATATTAATTCATCTTGCAAATGCATTTATTTGGTATTGACATATTCTTATCCAGATTTATCATTAATTCACATTTATATCCATTGGTTATTCAGGTAAAATATAAGTGTAGGTATTTCTATCTGTCACGATATCAATTCATCTTGCAAATGCATTTATTTGGTATTTCCGATTTCATAAGACATATATATATAACCTATACGCATCAATAACTCCAGGTATATCATTGTACATTTAACCGTGACACATTGTTGTGGTATTCTTACTTCTCAACTCGTATATATAAAATGTTTTAATTCCGTGTTTATATTCCTTTTCTCAGAGTTTTCAAATAATAAATAAAATTTTACAAAAATGATTTTCTTAATCTTTCAACTTATTTAAGTATGTGGTTCATTATACGCATATAACCATTAACTTTTATTGACGTACTAATTCATATTTAAATGTTTGAATTTATTCATAATATAGTATAAATTTACTAAATACATTCATTTTGTATATTTTCTAATTTTATCTGGGTTATAAACACGTTATTATAACTTAGTTAGTTATAGTTATATGTAATAGCTCAGCATTTCTAATTCTTCCAGGTATACTTATTTGTATATCAGTAATATAAATAGTGATAAGTATTCATTTTTATTTTATTCTAATTCAGATGTATCTGCATATAAGAAGTTAATCATTTATGATTTACCTTATTAAAAATGCCTTTTGATTATAGATATTAAAGACATTTACGTATTTATAATTTATCACCAATAAAGCGTATTTTCAAATAGCTCTAATTATTCATAATTTATTTTTAAGAAAGACATTTTTTTTTTTTTTTGTTTTTTTTTTTTATAAACACATATAAGTATTGAATATTTCATGAAATTGTTACCCTCATTTTATCCAATTTGTTCCTTCACTTCAGATTACTACTGCATTTCAAAAAGTGGTCGGTTTATTTGAGTTGAATTGCATTATTTACTTTCCATGATGTTCACTCAGGCTAGTCTTGGAGGTTCATGGCTGTGGTTAAAGAGAGGAAGCTATTACGATTAGCCTTCCATTCTTATGATTTCCTTATTGATACTTTCTTTTTTCATCATTAGCAGTGTGGCTGTAAATATTATATTCTAAGGTGACTAAAATCAAACAGTTAAACAACACTTAGATAAAAAAATTTAACTTTTTAACTCTTTCACTTTTCTTACTTTTTAACTCATTTTAAAATCTTTTTTTAAAAAAAACCTTCTCTGAACTTCAAACTCAACTATTTATACCCTGATCTCTGGATTGATTCTACAGCACTCCCACTATATCTGATTTTTTATACAGCTTTCATTTAAGCCCGAGTGCTTTTCTCTTCTTAAGGATTGGGCCACTACTTTTAGTGGGACGGATAAAGAATCATGAGGATTAAGCCATGTTTTTCAATTTGATAACTTTGCCTCAAGCGAATATTATATTTTGTACAACAACATCGTTTCAAAAATTAAAATGTACTATTTTTAATAAATGCCAGCTTTAAGTAAATACTTAGAGATGTATTTATATCCTTATAAAATCAATAATGAAGGTTTATCTCCCCCCCCCCTCAATTATAGAAAATAATGATTTTATTTTAACTTTAAACTTTTTGCTTTATTTTACTTAAAAAAATAAGATCAACTTCTTTCATATACATCTGCCTATTTTTTTTAGGGGGAGGGTAAAATAAATCCTAATACATGTGAGACAGAGTTTCTGTTTCATTACTCCCCACCAAATTTTGGGATGAAATCGCCTGGAAGTATGATTTTATTCCATATATTATACACATCATTTCTCATTACTGCATCCCTACTGGTTTTAGATGTGCTGATGAAATGGGTAAGATGAGCCAGAAAAGTGAACATATGAACTGTAGCCTCCAATGCTAGAATAAGCAAATGGACAAGCACAAACTACCAGTACACACTGCCTCATGATGTCATGAAAAAATATCTCATTTTTAAGCACTACTTCTCTTGTACCTAGAGGGATCATCCAACTAAGAGTAGGAGCCAGAAAAAATTTGGCACTAAGCCAACCCTGCTCAGCTTCTGTGAGTCATAGGGGCTTATTCATTTGGTCTATTCCTGAGACCAAGGCCTATTCATGAGGTCTATATATACACACTGCTGGACTACTCTAGGAGGTCAATATCCAGGTCTGGATAGTGCCAAGCATATACTTCAGAACATCATGAACACAATGCATCCAAGCAGCTCTGCTCAATCATCCACCCACCTCGACATAAAAACACAAATACATGCATCACTACATCCCACTCACAAACTTCTTCCATCAGCTATCTTTATTTTATTGTTCTGTATTGTAACTACAACCTGGCTTGGGAGACTGATGATCATGATCAGTTCTCCTATAATCCTCTTCTGTATTATGAGATGACACACTTCTGGATCATCTTTTTGTTGGGAGTTTCTCATGCTTGACATCCCTGTGGTGGCTTGTTTCTTCATTTCCATATTGTCTTTGCAGATCCTTGTTACTATTTGATCTTCTAATTACATGGGTCCGATATGGATCATGAACACCATCCGGGGATTTTCTCTTGTTCCTCTTCCATTGTGGTACTTCATTTTTAGAAATAAATAAAGGTTTATTTTTAAATAGTTCTTCTGCCATAGCAATTATTTTTTTCATTTTTTTGTTATTTGTGAAAGTTTCTTTTTGCTTAATTTTTTTCACATTTATAAATCCTGAGTTTTCAGGCTCTTTTCTGGTTTCTTTTCCTGCATCAGCAAGTATATTTTTAATAACTGTCTTTGTAATTTTTTTGTACTCAATTTCTGATTTGAGTTGATTAAGTTTTTGTTTATGGTTTCTATATATGGCTGAGGACTAACATACTTTTCTTTCAGATTTATGGTTTCTCTTTCTACCTCTGTTACTGTTTTAGAGCATATATCAGACAATTTTTCTGAAATATTTTCTTCTATATTGGACAGTTCCTTAGTTATATGAGAATTAAGTTTTTGATTATGTTCATTTTTCATGTTTTTTCTCTTTTTGAAGATCAGAAAATTTTAATTTTGCTTTACTAGTTCCTTGCCACTGTAATACCCAACAATTTTCTTAACACAATCATCTCACCTTTTGTACAAGTATATTGATATAAATACTTTATCCAAAGATTCTGCATACCATACTATCTTTCTCACCTGTTTTGTTGCCTGCCCTTTACTTATAACCCAATTATATGCTATTTTGGCTAATCTCTTATTAACCATAAACTACAATCTATTGAACATTTTCATTTTGCTTTTTGCATCTCTCATATAAAAACTTGACTATCCCATTTCTCTTGGAATTGCTTCCTTTGCCATCCACAAATCTGCATCTAATGCATGTCTTCCTACTTCTCTTTGTAGATTTTTCTAAGTAATCCAACACCCCTTTATTAACACACAACACATCATTACCATATGTTAACCCTGTTATTGCTCCTCCCATATAATTCTAGCTACATCACATTTATTATATGAAAACACTATTAATTTCTTTATCAGTCCCTTTCTTTTCTTTACTTCATTTATGAATTTTTTCTCCCATTCATCCAAGCAATTTCTCTGATTACTTAAGCGATTCCCAAATAGTTAGACCTATTCATCATGCTTAACTTTATATCACTCAATACAAATTCTCCCCCCCCCCCCAGTATTATAATCAACATTACTTTTGATCTTTTCTTCATTAAATTTAATCCCGATATCTTCACCCACCTTTGTGGATGTCCTCAGCATAACTTCCATATCTTCCCTTCTTTCTGTGCACAAAACATCATCCGCAAATAAAAGACCCAATAATGTATATACTCCCTTGCCACCTATTAATGATACATCTACCTCTCTTCCTAGTCTTTCTATTGCTCTCTCCATTTCTCTTAAATACAATGAAAACAAAACAGCTGACATAGGACATCATTGTCTTAGTCCCACCCCATTGTTACCTTTAATTGATTCTATATTCCCTAATTAATATGTAAAGTAATTATTTTTCATATAATCTCTTAATAAGATCCACTAAAGCTCTATCTATTCCCAAATTTACTAACTTACCCATAATCTATTTCTTATTCTATCATATACCTTCTCTATATCTATAAAAACCATATATAACTGTCTACCTGTATTTCTACTCATAATAAGTTATGTAACTACAAATAAACTATCTCCTATGCATGTATCCAATTGAAAACCTACTTGCTTTTCTCCCACTATAGTATTTTCTTCCATCCATTTTGCAATCTTTCCACCCATCATATATGCAAAAGCTTTATATAACACTGATGTTACCACTATTAATCAATAATTGCTTAACTTTCTATGATCCTTACCCTTTCCTTTAAATAGTAGCCATACTCTTGTATTACTCCAACTATATGGAAAATCTCTCTTCTGTGTTATCTTATTAAAACATGGTAAAAGATTTAATTTTGCCCTGTATCTTAAATTCATTACCATTTCTGCTGCCCATTGATCTAAACCTCTTGCTTTTCCACTTTTCAATTTCTTCCCTGCCTCATTCAGTTCATTTTCTGTAAACCAAATATTTCCATTACTATATGCTTTTATGGTTGTTATCACCCTGACCTTCATATATAACATATTTTCTATATCAATTATATAATTATTTATTTTTAAGATCGTCTCTAATTCTTCTTTAGAGCTAGATACTATTCCCTCATCATCTAGTAATACTATTTCTCTCTCCCCTACATTCCTTCTTTTAATATATTTCCAAAAATGTTTACATCCATGTCTTTCACTTTTATTAATATCCTCCAACAATTTATTATCTAATTTCATTCTCTCTCTATAATTATCTATTTTAGCCAACTTCTTTTTTTAAAATACTTTTCCCATTTAACATTAACATCTTTTTCATTTTCTTTGTTCTTAATGGCACATTTATATTCTCTGCATGCGTTTCCCCTCTCTATTACACTAACTCTATTTTCTATTATTTTTATTTTTCTACTTCACCACACCAGTCCTTATATTCATCCCCAATCAACTCTTCCATGGTTTCCTCAACTTTTATCTTAAATTCTTCTAACTTATTCTTATCATTCATTTTCCATCCACATCTTTCACTATTCTTTCTACTTTTATTACTATTTTCTATCACATAACTAACCATCTCTATTCTTAGCCAATAAACATAACATGACCACCACCTCTTATGCTTGTGTATAACTGTTGTTAAAACAGGCAAAACTCACTATATATATTGCCACACACAACAAGCCATAAGCCATAAACTAGTCTGGGGATATTGGATGAATAGGCACTAGATGGTGATTTTATGCACAAGCCTTCTGGCATCTATTCATTACTCTAACTTGCTGTGTGTGGCAATATATATAGTGAGTTTTGCCTGTTTTAACAATATTTCTTTATAAAGAAATTATGATCTCTATTACATACTCTCTCTTCATTATCAAACACTGTAATTTTCTGTACTTTATTCATTCCCTCTTTCTCTATTAATATATAATCTATTGTGTGAAATATATTATTTCTAGACCATGTGTATTGTCTCTCATAAACATTTGATAAATTTCCAATGCTCAAATTCACTCTGACAAAAATTCTTCAAAACCTGTCCATTCTTATTATCTACATCATCAATTTCTTCAATATGCCCATTCATATCTGCTATAAACATTATTCTCTTCCACATTTTTTAAAAAAAAATCTGTATATCTTAACTAGGCATTCAAATATGCTACTGTTCCATTCCATTATAGTTTGACTATCTCCAGTGGCTATATACCCTATAGCCACCATCCTATTGCCAGTGGCTATATACACTATAGCCACCATCCATTTCTTGTCTTCCTCACCTTATCTCAACCCACAAATGTTTTTGACATTTAACAGTATCTCCTATGTACCACCCCTTTTTTTCTTTTTTTTTTCTATTTACATCCTGCCATATTAAGTCTTCTAATATAGGTTTTTTTTCTTTTAGATGTATTTCCACTACTGCTAGTACCTCAAACTCTTCATTTTTAATTGCTTTGTTTAATTCCAGCCATTTTTCTGGTCTCCTACTACCTTATATATTCAAATATCTAATTTTACACATTTCTTCTTAAAGTCCTCTTTTATAAATTCTTTTGACTTTTCTTCTCCATTACATTTATAACAACTTGCTTACCATTAATTTTACAAACTCATTCCTATTCCACATCTATATTTATATCTAAATCCTGTCCATTCTTCTTCTTTCTGATAACACTGCAATTTAAAACCCCACCCCACTTTTTAAGTTTTCCAAACTATATTCTTTATAAAACAAACTCCATAATCAAACTCCATAAAACTTCAATTCCTTGTTTTGCTAAGTGCAATCCATCTTTACTATATAACTCCCTTTTAGTAATAAAAAAATCCCACACATCCACAAACATAATATCATTTCTCTCACACAATTTTTTCAATCTCTAATTTATAGAACCTGCCTTATCTAACATATACCCATTGTCAAATCTTGGTAATAATCCAACTATTCCTACTCTTCCTTTAATCTTACTTAAATTCCTAATCAATTCTATGTATTCATCCATTACTCTCTCCGATAGCTCTGAAAAATTATTTATCCCTACCATAATATACATATCACTACTCCCTTGTTTCTTTATCTTATCTGTAACATCCCTAATTCTATTTCCAGGCAGACATATACTTACATACCTATTTCTATTTTCTCTTGCAAATATATCTCCACATTCTCTAATTAACAAATCTCCTACCAATACTGTTTCATAGTTTACTTTCCCTACTTGATCCGTAACATTCTCTTCAATCTTCTGGACTTCCTTATCTACCTTCTTCATTATCATTCCTATTCAATAATTCCTTTATCTGCTCACACTTAATCTCCAATGATTTTAATTTTGCTTCTATATTCTTTACCTCTTCCTCTATCTTACTTATTCTTTGGCTAGTCATCTCCATTGCACTACTTATTTTTTATCCATATCACTTGTCACTCCACTAAAAACATACTCTATTCTATCTTTCCCAACTATATTTTGCTCCACTTCTCCTGATTTACACACTGTCTACATAACCATAAACTGATTACATCCTTCCTAGTCTTATTTTAAGCATTTCAAATGATAAACCTCATCACATAGATTATACTCTACCACAGCATGCCTAATTTCTTTCTGACCATTATATACGCATTGTGGAATACAAAATACAATCCATATTTCTTATTTTTCAAGTCCCCTACTCTATATTAATTTTATGCTCCCTCTCCTACTCTTCAAACCCTTTTGTACAAAAGGAGAAAGAACTTTACTTTCTTTCAATGGTGATCAATAAACACGTGTTTCCCAACTTTAACTCTCAAAACGTTATTTTCTTTCTCAAATAAATCACTTCTTTTCTTAAATTAAAAAATTCTTTAGTAGCAAAATTACTAAAACCCAACTAATCTTATATACAACTTAGTTATAAATTCTCCTTACAGTAACACCTACACCAGAAAATTTTTTTTAAACTTCTATATTTAAAATGGCATAACTAAACTCCAAATGTTATCAATATTATTCCCAATCTTTCCAAATCCAATTAAATCTATCATTTTTGACCTCAATTTTCTCTCCATGTCCTCACAGTAAGCACACAATTTTTGTAGCAATAAAATTCTCTGATGATAATTGCAAAAAAAACGATATAAAGTTTAACTTATCTTGCAGAACAAAACAGCCATGCCAGCATTTCTGGTTTATACAATGATGACCTCTTTTGGTGACAGCTGCCATATTTTTTCAGCTTCAGCATTTTGTACTTTTCTGCTTACATTCCCAAGCCATGTGGCCTATACTTTCACAGTGCAAACAGGCTATCTTCTTCATTGGTGTGTCTTCTCCTGATGTATCAGTAATTTTACAGATTAATGCTTGAGGGATGCCTGGTATGAAAATTTTTTAAAACTCTCTTTCTCCTAGCCTGATGGCTTTGCGATATGTTAAGTCATTTACTGCAAATAGCTGTTGCCTCAATTGGTCATCTGATAATCTGCATAGTAAGTGCTTAAAGGGCTTCTTCAAGAAACTCCCTTAAAGGCATGTTTTAGCTATGTCTCGCTGAGTTCACTTGCTTTTAAACTGTATTTTAAATTGTACTTGAGCAATGTATTTAGACAGATGAAGGTTGAATTTATTCAGGTTTGTTACTATCTCCTCAACATCTGTTTTTCGTTAGTATTAGGTTTGCATAACCTATTAGTGATCTCTATTACTCATTGGACAGAGAAGCAAAGTGATGTAGCAGTTTTCACAGTATCATTGCTGGTGCCATTAATTAGAAAATTTTTTTTGAGCCTCTGAACATATAGGGCCCAATCTGTTGAGCTCTTCATGTAAAACTCACCAATGTCAATCTGAGGCATCGCCGCCATATGTTAAACTGATTATGGTTGAGAATGTCACCCTGGTGATTCTGATACTGTCACTGGCTGCACCAATCCATTATGTCCAGATATGATTCACCATATGCAGTATGCCTATTAGCTTTCCCAGTTAGGGGTCATGAGCTGGAGAATCAATTTTAGTATTAATACAAGATAAAAAGTTATCTAATTAAAATTATTTAATAAAACATATATAAGTTTGAAACCAATTGGTCTGGGGATGAGGATTTTCCGGTAGAGATTTTGAATTCTTTCTCTTTTGGCACTTATAATTTAAACTTTGTTAGGAGCTAGTGGTAAGCTCCACCTAGTGAACATTTAGTACAAGATTAAAAGTAAGTTACATAATTTGTGTCTTGTTTTATTATTATATACACACAAAATAAATTAGCCATAAAGACATACAAAATAATAAAAGATTGGTGGACCTGTAATCATAACTTAGCCATGCTTTCACATTTCCAGAGGCAGGAGACTTTGAGTCCATTTTACCTAATTTCATTTTATGGGCTTGGGATTTACATCCACTTTACATCTATTATTCTTCTGAGATCCACAATGCTTAGCACTACCATAAGTTTGATATGACCATATATGGTTTAACCTTGACCCTACATGACCCTATATGGTCTGGTTCTTACCTAGTATAATTTAAGAAATTCTCTAAAGATTAGTTTAGGAATTCTTGAAACACTAATTATAAATCTTTTATTCTATTACTTACATGTATTAATAATTTTATACAAACATATGTTTGGCATTATTATTTATACTTCATAATAATACATATATATTGTCCCCTTAACATATACATACTCTGTTTGCATATGAATGTATAGGCTATTACTTTTTTATTATGCTAGAATGTTGCAATTATATATATATACATATATTAATTGAACTAAACAGAGTAAATAAAATCAATATTATTACCTACTTTTTCCTCAGCAATCATATGAGTAGCCTTTCTCCAGAGGAGACTATTTCTATTCAAAGACACATTCACTATTGATATGATAAAATCCCTTTATTTCATAGTTGATCTTTATCTGTATTTACTTTTAGTATTTATAAATACTAATACATTTCTAATAAATTAAATGTTCTCACTATATATCCAAATAAAATTTAAAAAATTTCATTCACATTATTTTTCACTTTCTGATTAAGTACCCAATAAATAAGGTTATTATTTTATTTGGCAATTTATTCTTAAATTCATAAAGACTTTTGGAATTCCTAATTTTAAT
The DNA here is from genome assembly GCA_028023455.1 of Epiperipatus broadwayi. Classification (NCBI taxonomy): domain Eukaryota; kingdom Metazoa; phylum Onychophora; class Udeonychophora; order Euonychophora; family Peripatidae; genus Epiperipatus; species Epiperipatus broadwayi. Next base: position 10,549,575 of record JAQFVV010012404.1, read on the forward strand.
ATAGAAAGTACTAGTTTTCAGAAAAAGCATGCATAGACCCTAATTGCAAAAGTATGTAACAAAAAGATATTAATATACAAAATGAAAGAAACATAAATTTGATTTAATAAAACAATTAAACTTGTTTCTTTAATGTTATCATGTTGTTAATTCTTTGAAATAGATTTCATAATATTCTCTTTAAAAATTTTTTTAAATAGACTAAGGGCAAAGCCTTCTTTAATAGTCTCTTATACAGCAACAGTGAAGGAGAAGTATAACCCAACAAACTTTTTAGTTATCAAATAGTGAGGATTTGAGCAATTGCCATCCTTGATTTGGATTCTAAGAATGATTAAATGTCAATCTACTGATCAATATTGGATGGCTCGCTAGATTGGCTAAAAGAATTTTGTAGTTTTATCTGGCCTAGTATGGCAGGTATACTATTACAAAACAAATTCTGAAAGAGATAGAATACTTAGTTTTCAGGGAAAAAGAAAATAATTAATCTATGTGAAAGATATAAATAACTATACTAACTTCAGCATTTACATATGTGGTGGATTGGAAGCCAACATCACGTAAACAAAGAGGCTTCGTCTGTGTACTAGAATCTGCTACAGATCTAAAATATATATATATATTGAAACTATAAAGTTTATATTAAAGTTGGAAAATATTTGAAATAAAAAAATAAAATCTATATTATTATCGTTATTATTAAATAATTTATTTACAGTCTAGTTAATAAAGAATAGCAATGGATAAGTAACCTGGTCAATAGGTGATATGTGTGCATGGTATAGTAAATGTATAATTATATAAAAAATTTACACATCAATATTAAAATCTTTTATAAAATATCATTAATTAGTATCTAAAATAAATAAAAGTATTTCTTGTTTTAGATTATTAAATATTTATTATCACGATTTATAAAAAATATTTTTATTTATTTTATTTATGTAAATTAGTCAATTTATAAGAAGCAAAACATAAGGTAGGAAAACATAAAATTTAGAGAAATTATCAATTGCTTGGAAAAGAGTGCAATTTTGGATAAAAGGAGAATACAGTACATAGAATTTTCAAATCTCCCATTTCTAAAACAGAACTGTGATAATAATCATATATTTTAATTAAGCAATCAAAACCAAAAATATGAATTTCTAAACATAAGTGGGACGGAGAGATTTATTCCCTCATCTTCTATAATATTTCCCAGAAATTTGGATGAACTAATTAATGCGAAATAATGGAATGATACAACGTAAATATCTCTTCGAAATTGAAAATCTAACCTGGGATACATATTGTGATAAATTTCTCATTTCAAACTTAATGGGTATCCTAATTTATTTATAATAATTCAGATCAACAAGGAAGCAAAAGAAAAAATATATACTGTTTAGAAAAACAAAATTGGACATTTAAAACTAATTTTAATAATAATAAATAATTTCAGTTATTATTATATCTGTTTCGAGGCAATACTGTAAATCCAAAGATGGAGAATAAATAAATGGGAACAATTAATAATTTCATTCAGTATTGCACTATCCAAGGCAAATATAAAATGGTAATATTGTTGTTTTTAATCTATAAGAAAATAATTTCCTGATGAGTTCTTCATAAAATAATTTTAATAACAAGCAACACTTATAGTCAATAAAAAAATAGTCATATATCATATAACTCCACTTCTTTTTTAAACTTGTAGAAAATAAACAAAGAGCTTTGCCTATTTCTCAACAAGCTTTGGGATAAATGCTTAGCAAGAGAAAGCATTTAAAATATATCTATCTAAAAACCACCACTCCCATCTCCTGACCAATGGTTTCATGCTTTTGCCACTCCTCAGAGAAACACTAGGATAGCTTCAGACACTAGATCTAAAAATACCAACCTAAAGCCAGCCTTTATCTAAGAGTTGACTATTGAGTAGAAAATATCTGAACTTTTCAGACACCTAAATGTCTTCAAACCCAGCTATCCAACTCAAATAGGTATATGGGGCTGAGAGATCTTCAGCCAAATCATATATTAGAAATTTTAGCAATATAACATTGCTTAAGACTAAAAGCAAAGTCTGTAAATAGTCAATAAAAAAATAAAAAATAGAATCATAAATCACATGACTGCACTTCTTTTTTAAGCTTGTAGAAAATAAACAAAGAGTTTTGCCAATTGCTCAAGAAGTTTTGAGATAAATGCTTATCAAGAAAAAGCATTTAAAATATCTCTATCTGAAAACCACTCCTCATCTCCTGACCAATGGTTTCATGCTTTTAGCACTCCTCAGAGAGGCACAAGGGTAGCTTCAGACACTAGATCTAAAAACACCAACCTAAAGCCAACATTTATCTAAGAGTTGATTATTGAGTAGAAAATCTGAAGTTTTCAGGCACTTATACTTAGCTAGCATAAATAATCAAAAACATTAATTAATGCTTAAAATGCCTATCAAATCTATTATAAAAATAATTTTTAGTTAAATGATTTATTCTTATTATTAGTGAACAAACATATGAAAATGTTTAATTACTAAATCAGATTATATGCATTAATTTTTGTTTTATTTTAAAGATGTATAACATAAAGCAAAACAGATATATATTGTAATGGAATGGGGATATCAGGGTGATGAAGGTGGAGTGATGGCAAACCATCATCAACTCCAAGTTAAATATTTTATATAATGAAAATGATTTAATATACATTTAAAATAGATAAGTATAAAGGATCATATTTTAAGATTTAAAAGATATTAAAGTAATAAGTATATATCAAAAAATGTATAAGTAAGATAAGATATTACAGAGAGCATGAGATCAATAGATTTCAGAAAGATCAGCCAGCTAGATAAGAAGAGATCAGTTAACTCCTTAGTATAATTAACTAAATTCATCAGCATTATCAACAGGTAAAATAAGTAATACTCAAAACAAACCATTCATCATCATGAATGATCAACCAAATACATCAATACAATAAATCAACAGTCCATCTTGTGGCTGGATCTGAAATAAGTCTACTGTAGACCAGGCCAATTATTTAGACTTTGCCAGCTTGGACAATTATTTAAACATTAATTTGGATGCACCAACTTAAGTGCTCATCCATCAGAATACATAATAATCAAAACAATAATTCTGGGATATTAAAACATGCTGATCATATCAATGCTCTGACCAGTCCATGACATTAATGTACTGGCCAACTATAAACTTAATTTCTAATAAACTAAACTAAAAAAAAATATAGTGCAGGGTTTTAAAGAATATAATCTTATGCATCAATAGAATATATCAATCATACTGAATACTCCTTAAGCACTAAATACATCCCCATTTACATATCAGACCATTATGCACAAATCTAGCTTAGAACACAAACACAAGTACTGTTATAGTAAACAAGAGATGATGCAAATGTACAATATTTTTAAACTATTTAGAATTAAATCACTGGAACAATTTCAATTGAGTTCAAATTTATTAACAACAATAAAAAAATGAAATTAAGGTCTCTAGAATAAGGCTATGCACATATCAATTAAACCTTCTGATTTTGATTAACATATAAAAAATATCACACTATGATTTACATATATGTGATTTTCAAAATTCAAGTTATTACATTGATTTACATATATGTTCCAATAGGTTTACTTAGAACCAGATAGATCACAGACATGTGGCTTAATATAAAATGAACATCTTTGAATTGACATTTAATAATAAAAAAATTATTAAAATTTACATATGATGTGTCTATTTGACATGCTTTGATATATGCACAGACATGTACAATATAATTGATTTATATTTCAATCATCATATAAAACAAAAAATGATTAAAATTTACCTATATATGTTGTTTAATAAAAAAACAAAGTTCAATTTATTACATTATGGTTTTCAATACCTCTTAATGGATTCATTTACAACATATATATTGTATCAGTCAAAATCATGTATTGATTCAACAAGACTTAGAATCCAAGCAAAAGAACATCAATCTAGCATGTGCAAGATACATAAGTCAAGAACAATACTAAATGTTAACCTATTTGCCTGTGCTCCAGGATCTATGACTATATGAGCAACATTTTTGAGGATACTACAAGGTTTTCATTACTCCAGTCCCAGCAATGAGAACAGGATGAGCATGGAGACTTGGAAATCAATCATATATTCAAGTGATTAACTAATAATTTCTATGGAATCTAACAATTAAAGAATGGTACAGACTATTGCTTAATATTAATTAATCAGAGTCATAGTAATATTCAAGGTAACATTAAACAAAAGGGATTTTAATTAATAATACTAAATAAAATCTCATTCGATTAGGGAACAATATAATTCAATCAAATAATTAATAATAGAGATTCAGGCAATGAATGACAAATACTATAATACAGAGAAATGATTTATTAAATGATTAAATAAGATAATTTAATGACTATAAATAAAACAAAATATAGGTGTGTAGAATATCTATACAATTATTATTACAAATTTGATTATGGTTTAATTTGTAATTATGCGCTTCTGTAGATTAATTAAATAGATCATTTGGAGTTACATAAGTAAATAAAATATATGGTTTCATAAATAAAAGTTGGTTGGTGCAATTAATATATGTATAAAATAAGAGTGGTTGGTATAGTTAATATACACATAAAATTGGTTTGTGTGGTTAATATATATAAAATTGATTTGTGTGATTAATATATATATATATATGGGTGGTAAGGTTAATATGCCAAGGATATGAAATAAATTGATTAGCTAACCAATAATAACTTATATCTTAATCATTACCCAAAACATTACAAATTCACACTAATGGATTTGATTATAACATTATACATATAAGTAAGAGTTGATAATGTGTGATTTTAAGAGTGTGCAAGATCATATTTCAACAAGATTTGGGAAATTTCTCAAATGGGCGGGAGTAAGATGGTTCAGTCTAAAATAAGCTGCAATTATATAATCTGACCTAAAGAATTAAATAGAATAGGTGGCAAAAAGCATACAGTTATGGCTTACAGATAGCATTGCAAGTGTATAAATAAATTAATAATAATAAAGGTAGTATTACATAACAATTTACAATCATATATATTGTAACGGTCAGAATCGTCTATCTCGCTAACACACTGCATAATTCAAACCCCAGACACTAAACTGAACATTCTAGGAGGGGTTGCCTTCTAGATATACTAAGTTCGAATCTAAAGTCCAAATTTCACAGCGCCACCTACGTGATAACGCATCTGATGCTACAACTAGTATAACCTTTTACCGGTGCCTGGTGGTCAGGGAGAAACAAAAGACTCTATACTAAGATAAGTTTGGGTGGCTAATTAACGTCTATGGATTTATAAAAGAAATGCAGAAAATATATATATATAGACCGAGACAGTGATAGGAATCAAATAAAATAAGAGATAAAATTTAGTTTTAAATAATTTCACACAATTTATTTATATAAATATATATATAACGCCACTGTCTGCTTATATGAGACAGGGACGCGTATTAAATAATTGTTGGCATTTATATTTCAGTAATGACAAAAGGTTTTAAAACAGAGTGATATATTCTATTCCTCGGGCTAATAGCGTTACGATAATGTGCTTGACAAGATAGGAACATGTGCGAGGTGCTTTGAGTAAATAGACAAGTTTAAGACAATATTTGAAATTAAATGTTCTAAAATATTTATTGATTTCGAGAATAGTAACGGACTAAAGCTTACTAAGCAAACGTGGGAATGGGATCAAAGCATTTATTTGAGAATAATAATAATAGATTTGTATTGGGAGGTCAGTATTGCTGATAGTGAATTTATAAAGTTGGAGGGTGTGACTCGTTTAAGTCACGGATGCTTTGTAAAATAAATATAAAATGAAACAATATTGAAGATCCGGAATAATTACGGAGGGCATCTCGCCGCTAACCCGTAGGAAAGTATTTTGACGAACAGCCGAAACTTAGCGACTGTGTGACGATTGCGTTTAATTCCCAGGGGTGTCATTGGTGAACACCCTCTGCCTGGAAACTTGCAATAAGCGAAAAGAACGGACTTTGCCGTGTAAAGAATCCTTGGAAAAATAAAACAAAGCGGTCTCAACAACCAATTCATGTACCAGCAATACGAGACTAGTGAATATAAAAACATACTAAATGGGTTTTACTTGGATTAAGAGAAATGCCCAATCAAATTCCCTGAAATTCATTTGAAAGGGTCCGCACATTCTCGATGTCAATGATGAACTTTACAATTAAAGTAGAACACGGTAATTAAAATAAGAAAATGCATGCTTGCGGGTTTGAAAAGTAAGTATAGATTTATATATGCAATCATGCATTAGGGGACACATTTAATCATTGACTTCGCACATACTCTTATATTAGATTAAAATCAATAGCATGTAGATTTTAAACTATGTGATTATATTACATTAAAGAAAAGAATCGCCCTCGAACGAGTGATTTGCAAGATAATAAATTGGAAAATTATAAATTTAAAATATGCCTTAATAGCGGCGTCTTACTTTCAATAGAGGGAATAGTTCACTCGGTCAAAGACGATTCTGACACATTATCATAATAAAATAAAAGAAAGCTTTATAAATAGAAAACATTAACCCAAGGATAGAGAGCAAAATGTTGAGTATATTTAAATACATGAAAGAAATACATAATGAAGTTGTGAAATATAAGAAAACAATGTTAAATAGCTATAGCATGTTAGTTAGGAATCACAAGAGCTCTTGGGTTAATTTGGGTTACCTCTGGAAACGCATTTGCAGGTAGATGTTCGGCAGGTTTTATAATTCAGCAGCAAAATCTGGAATGTTCATATTTTGGCAGCGGCAGCAGCAGTTCTGGGATCCGTGTGATAATTTCTGATGGTATGGAGCAGCGGCTGGCTATTCCGAGGGGACATAGCCATCTTAAACGCCTCTACTCGGACATGTCAAGGTTAGCAAATTATTAGAATTTTAGAACAACTCAGAAACCTTTAGACAACTCAGAATTCTTTAAAAGCTTAGAATAACTCAGACACCTTTTTACAACTCAGAATTCTTTAGAAGCTTAGAATGGAGAACAAAAGAAAAACATCATTTTTATAGTAAAATTTAACAATAGACTTGTCCTGGAGTGTACAAAATTATTGGACTTATCTGCTGTAATTAAATCTATCCGAATGTCTAAAGGAATTCAACATTAATTAATTTCTTTTGTTAACTTCCCCGTCGACATTCGAATTACAAACTAGATTTAATTAAAATTACTGCTACTAATTAAAGAAAACTTAAGTGGACAGCTGCTGTTTTTAGATAAACTTATATAATTAAACTATTGTCCCTCATTTATTTTAACAGAAATATTTGGGATGATTTTTATTAAATAAAACGAAAATTATTTTATTTTAAATTGTAATATTTGAATCTATCTACTAAACGAATATTTACTAAATGAATTTTATTTTAAATCAAAATATATTACGACGGTAATATATTTGTAAATAGATCCAAACAAAATAACTAACAATTTATAATTTTGATATGTTTTAAAATGGATATCATAGTGTGTGCGCAATTACGACTTATATAACTTACTTTTTAATAAATGTAAATTATGTGAACAAATACATAATTCATAATATTTTATTTTATTTGGGAATAAGTTATATATATAATACGAGCATTGTGCTCGTGGTTTAAAATTAGGCGGGATTTTCGGTATATAAGTGTATTGCAGACACACTACGATAGATTGGGGTTCAAACTAAGGTATGAGGGTAGGAAGTAGGTGAGAAAAGGTGAAACGAAGATCTGCAAAGCAGACCTTACTGTTTCAATATGAATGAGGTCACTTAAGACACTCTGGGTAGCTTTGTCATATTTGTACAAAGGTGAGAGTATATCTGCATGACGGCCAAGAATATATCACTGAAAATAGTGGCACAAGCTAGCATGTTGGGGCAGTTTATCTCTATTTTACCACACACATATCCATTAGCAGTGCCTGAAAGAGATCCCTAATAGAAAAAGTATCTACTTTGAGGGGGATGATGAGGATTGGGTCCAGCATTCCAAAGATCCCATGGTGCATGGCAAAGCAAAAAAAGCAATGAATTAAATGATTGTAACAATACCCTAATACCGCCTACAATATATAGAATAGTTCATACCACTAATGGCTATGATAAACAAATTAATACTTGTTTAAAATAATATGCTACATGGCATAGTGGAATGCCTAAACACAAACCATCCCTGGGCCATTAACTAATGCCTAAGAAAATATAAAATGGATCAGAATATCTGCTTTCTCCCACACTTCTAAAATATCTCCTTACATTTCTATAAAAGATCAATGCATGTAAAATTTAATATATTAATTTACAAAATAAAATCATAGATCACACATAGGCAGATGATACATTAAATATTAAATTCACTTCGGGTAAGATTTAATTAAACAAATTGATAAAACAAATTTCAATAGTTAGGTAAGGATTTAATTTATAAATTAATGAGGTCAGCTGAGTACAAACATCAAAATTTCGCCTGTCATTTAAATACTAAATAATATTATATGGAATAATTGGTATAAACCCAAGTGAGTTTACAGTAATTAACTTTAAAGAAATTTACGTCTCCAACAATTTAATAGGAGAAAACTATTGGGTAGTGGGATTTAATTTTACTCGCTGGGTTGAGTACTGCCTTGGCATATTAAATAAATCAAAATAACAAATTACGAGAAAATAAAATTCAATCTAAATTGCCACACCAAATTGAAAAACTTAACATAGATTTAAAAGAAATTGTATAGACATTATTTAACATTTTACAAAATAGGTTTTAAGAATTAAATATAAAAAAAGGCTTACAATATAGTTTTAAAGAAAGTAAGATTAAATAAGAGTTCATGAGTTAATGGCACTTTAGGCATTTTATCTTGGCCAACTTGTTGCATGACTCAGGTGATTGGTTTGGCTGGAAACAAGCATCAGTAGAGATTTAAAGTTCATTTTCAGGTAAGCATCTTCGAACAGTTCATTAAATTTGGCCCAGATGTTTTGGACTTTGGCATATGAGTGAGGAAATGAGAATCCCGGAGGTACGGGAAAGCAAACGGTCACTTCTTTTACCCTGATATTATTTATTTCACAAATTAAACTAGTGGGAAGTATGTTAGCACTCTGATATAAAACCTAGAACAAGAATCCCTGATAACCAAAAATTTAACTACTTATAATACATAATGTGAATATTTAAAGAATGCTGCCTTGAGGCAAGATATTTTATCCATTTCACATATCTAGAAATAGGACATTATCTTTTGTGTCAATTACATTTTAGATCAGATATTAATCTGATCAAATGTTGCCAACCATTGTTTCGAACTCTGTGTACTTGAGTGAAATTTTAAATTGACCTACATTTCCATATATGGTATGGAAAGACCGATTAATTAGCCAAGTAGAATTCAATTAAAGAATCTTTGATATTTATAACATTTTATACATTTTTTAGAATGATACAATCACTCCTGAAGATTACAAGATTTAATGATTACATTATGTGACTCTTAAATATCGATTTTATTTATATAAATTATTAGTAAAATTTTTGATTTACAATATATATAAGATTATTTATTTATTCTACATATATACATACATACATGAATTAAATGGGCATAAAAAAATTACAATTTTGTTAATATTTATAAAAAAAAAATATCCTTTTATAATTGACTTGCCATAAATATTTAAAATTTAGTAGAGATCCATTTAAATTCATGTATATTGTTCCGGTCGGTTTTGTATGTTCACATAACAAGATCTAGCAACTAGGCAAAAGTACCTCGAATCCAATCATGCGTAAGATACATAAGTCAGGAACACTCATGAATTCTGCCCTATTTGCCTATTTTCCAGATCTACCAACTTATGAGCAACAATCCCGATGATATCGATCTAATTTTATCTCTCTCCGCCGGCATCGCACATCGGAGACACAAAAAGACTCTAATTTAAGTTTAGTGATGGAATATTTAGCATGAATATAATTTAGAAGCAATTAACAATCGTAACCTTTCACATTAATTATATATTAGCAGGGTTCATCTAGTCAGTAGGAGCATAACTTAGTAATTAAAATATTAATTGAAACAAAAAAAAACACAATGATTCGGAAATGTTATAACATATATATTTAAGATTTATTATTTGACAAACATAAGTAAATGCATGTTATCATTGATTCATTGGCCTCATAAATATTATATGGCGGTTGGTCATAGAAATCATATTACATTTGGTTTATATATTTAGAATCAGATTTAATAAATGACTTTATCGATAGTTGCGGCTATGCCAATAATATATACTATAATGATGAATATAGACTTAATGCTATTAAGAAATATAATATTGAAGTACCACTATACCCCCAGAAGGAACAAAATAGCATTTAACCGATTTGAAGGATAATAATTATTTGAGAATAAAGCATTACATTTGTACATAATTATAGTTATTAATATTCAATTTATAAAGTGACACATGTATGTGGGATAGCTGATAAATATATTAATAATCATGGCAAAGACGCATATTTAAATAGTGGACAGAGATTTGTTTAGCAAAATCAGAGCATTATGGCTTATGGACATTCATGGGTATTATCTAGAAATATGAGAGAATGGTGGTGCGTGGATGGTAGCAGATTAATATGATCCCATTATGGACCCTAGCAGGTGCTTCATTGAATTCATTTTGAAGAAAAAATACCGATAACTCTGCAGACGTTGGCAGGTTAGGATTATAAGCGAAGAGCGGTTGGCTGTGCATTTGTTGGGCTGGTTTTTCCAGAGCAATCCCCATATAAAGCACGCACATACAACCAAAGAAGTCCCCAGGGGAGTTAAAGCCTGGTTCTTGGACTTTGAAAAGGATAACGGGGTTCGACTTTGCTATACCTCCGAATAAGAGAAGCACTAATATACATCATAGGAGAATGAGTGTGCCTATATGCACGCAACGCTTGGGATACGAAATGTAGCTTTAAAGACTACTTATTTACTTAATGCCCATACATTATAGAATATCCTGCGTATTATGATCTAATTGCTAAACAAGCATGGATGATTTAATTTAATTAAATTATATAAGCTTTAAGACATAAAGATTCCCCTTTCCCTTTACTTTAAATTATTTATAACTTCTCACACCGTTTAATAAGTACAAATTTTGGTTAATAAATGCTATTAATAGAAATAAATATGTTTATATGGAAACAAATGGGGTGGTTATATTTTACTTATATGAAATACATTTACAGTTGGGATTAGCACATTTTAAAAAGATAAAAAAAACATTTTTAGAAAAACAGTTGTTGATCTGTTTTCCTACAACAATTTATAAGATAATGACTTTGTTTTTCCAAACTCGCGAACACCTGCACAAGTCAAATAGGACTTGTTTTTAATTAAAATAAGTTCTTAATTACCACGTAAGTGATGGGTAGAGAAGCTAGAAAGGAATTATATGCTAGCGAGTTTGAAATATTACTGGCATTTTAAAACACAAAAATACGTAATATAATAATGAAATAAAATATGATTGCCGCATGGAAATAATAAAAAAAAACATATTCAATAGAGGCTCAGTGATAGAATAGTTTAAGTTATATAGACTTGTAGCTAAATAAAATTACATAAGATATAAACATTTACATAAGATATTAGAGTAGAGCTTCAGGATTATTGTTGTTATAGAAGGCTGACTTTAATAGAATCATAGAGCAGCTAAAGTTCTTTTACCTTTCGTAAATAGTAGCGGCCCTTGATGTTTGGAGTGTTCATCAGCATTAATACACTAGATCTAGGTTCGGAATAAGCCATCACAGGTAGCATTTTTACTTATTTAATTGGTAGACATGTGAAAGTTCATAGGCACGGGATCCGGAGCTTTTCTGATGGGAACGAGCATGTTGGAACAGAGGGGAGAGTGAAGTTTCCCCTACCAACGGCACATTGGATAAAGATTAAAACTAACGTGGATTATGTGGACCATCGTTAATTTATGGTTGTCTCCTCCTTTTTGGATTCAAATCCAGCAGTATTTATACTCTTTTTTTGATGATGTAGTATAGCAATTAACTGCTGGACCTGAGGCAATTTGAGCACTTTAGCAAAGCTGGAATCTGCTGACCGGATATCTTTTGTTTTGTAAGTTTTTTTAGAAACAATGCAATCCTGTTACAAGTTTCTCGAACGATTGTTTTAAAATAAGTCTTAAAACAAGTTGGAGTGGATAAAATTTCCACTAATGGATTTTACTTTACTATTACAAATCGTAACCTTTTAATTTTAACTAATGGGCTTTTCCGGGTAATTGTTTTTAGTTGTATTCGAGAAACTTCTTAAAAGAATTGCATCATTTTCTGACTGCTAAAATTAAATATAAAAAATAATACATTTCATATATGACTTTTAATATACATGAATAATATAATTATTAATACGATTTATTATCAATCTCACCCCACTGAATATATATATCCATTACACACACATACACATTAAAATAATATTAACTATTTATTTATCAAATTATTTTGCATTAAGATATATAAATATCTACGTCAGTTATGTTAAAATGGTTATGCAAAAGAAAAATATATGTATACGCGTGTAAGGATGGTGTTTAAACATGGCTTAGTGGTAGGAGACTTAAGGGGGCTGTGAAGCATGATTTGAGCATCAGATCGACTGCTTCAATATATATATATATATATATTGTTTCATAAACGCTCAGAGTTTGTGTTTAGATCTAGTTTCTTTATTCCTGTCTTTCACTGACGATAGCAAATAGCTTGAAATCATGATCTGAAAGTGGAATTATAGTTAGAGATAGTGAATGCTACTCTGACGTTTATGTAAACAGAATATACGCTTGATTGGTGTTTTTGGTAGAAACGCCATCTGTGGACATAAATACAAGCGTTAGCAAGTTTTTTAACTTGCATTTTTGTTTATCATAAATGTACCTTTGAGGTCTTTCTTGCAATGATATAGATTGCAGAGGCTTCTACTATGTGGTGATGCTGAACTGAGATCAGACCCATATAGCTATCTGGTTTGCTATGCTGAGTTTGAAGACATTACGTGTCTAAAAAATTCACGCTTGCAAGCTGAATAGAAATTGTTTCATAAACGCTCAGAGTTTGTGTTTAGATCTAGTTTCTTTATTCCTGTCTTTCACTGACGATAGCAAATAGCTTGAAATCATGATCTGAAAGTGGAATTATAGTTAGAGATAGTGAATGCTACTCTGACGTTTATGTAAACAGAATATACGCTTGATTGGTGTTTTTGGTAGAAACGCCATCTGTGGACATAAATACAAGCGTTAGCAAGTTTTTTAACTTGCATTTTTGTTTATCATATATATATATATATCTATGCTACCACCTATCACTAGTTACTGGTGCTAATTACTTATGAGTTGGACTCAAACCTGTGTTAGTAGTTATATAATTAGCAATAGGTAAAGCATAAATATATAGAACTATATTTACAGCTTCAATATATATCCGCACAAACACGTGTTCTTAATATAGAAATGAACACATATTTTAATTGACATTTAATAATAATAAAAAATAATTAAAACTTAGATATGTATCTACTTGATATTGCTGTGTGTCATATAACCCAAATGGCTACATTGCTCCCCCTAAGGAAAAGGAAAAGAGAAATGAAACACCTATTAACAATATTTTATATAATATACATGCATAATCAAAAGAAAATTTATATCTCAAACTATGTACTCATCAATTTTTTTAGGGATGTGACAGGCATCTGACAGCCAACAGAATAAATAGTGACTTGCAATTTTGAGATAAAGAATTCAGCCATTGGACTATAACTACACAATGCACCATAATCACTAAGAGGACTACCTCAATTGAGACACTATAAGATACTACAATCCTTATAAAAGTACTTCAAAAATCTTTGCAAAGCCCTGCTCTCATAGAGGGATAGGCTGAAAAATATAAACTATGCCTTGCTTCTTTTCTTTGGAGACTTAAGAGTCTGGAATCCTGTCAAGACTACATTAACTGCTCTGTGATTAACAATATGAAATACAAAAAATGGGTTGAAGCAAATTGCTGGGATAGAACACCCCTCAGATTTGCATAAAAACATTGCATTCTCAAGCCAATGACAAAAATCTCCATCCATCATCAAAACTGAAAATACAGCTAAACACACTTCAATCAAACATCTAATCCAATCTCCAAAACCATAGAATTTCTATTTAACTGTAAATATGAACCTCCCTAAATACATGAAAACTACTATTTTGTAATTTATAATTATCACCAATACCCTTGTCACTTATTTCATAGTAATTTTTTAAAATTAATTCTGCATAAAATGCATTTTTTTTTTCTTTCTCAGTTCTGGTTGAACATTTTTGAATTGACATTTAATGATAAAAAATGATTAAAATTTAGGTGTCCATTTGACACTCCTTAATATATGCACAGACATGTGCAGTACACTTGATTTATATTTCAATCATCATATAAATATAATAAATGATTAAAATTTAGCTATATGTGTTAATATAAAAACAAAATTAAATTTATTACATTGTGGTTTTCAATACCTCTTAACGAGTTCACTTACAACACATATATCCACACAAATGTGCCTTCTTAATATAGAAATGAACACATATTTGAATTGACATTTAATAATAATTATAAAAAATGATAAAAACTTAGATATGTGTCCACTTGCCATTTATTGATATATACACACACATACCTGTGTGCAAGTAATTTCTGAATATATTTGACTTGTTATATAAAAATAATATGATTAAAATTTTACATATATGTGTGTGCGCGTATTCGCACATTGACATTTACATCATATTTTAATTTAACACAATAAAATTATTAAAGATTATTTTCACAATTAATTCTCTTTGCTGAATATAGTCTTTTTTCTTTAAAAATAAGTACTATTAAATTTTTGACAGTTTATAAAAGTTTTCTTTCAGTTTTGGCAGATTACTCTAAAAGGATGAATTAGATAAACATTCTTATTTTCTTTCTATAAAATTGTTTATGAATTATTTCTTTTTGATTTATATTTAAGTTATTGTACTGCTAATGAATAGTGTTACACGTTTCATAATTTTTTTTTTTTAATTATTGATTAGTTTTAAGATTTTTAAAATGAAATTTTGCAAAAGCAAAAGACTGCATTATATTCTGCTTCTTAGCAAGAGGGGAAGAAATCTAAAATAGAATTAGAGAAAATTTAAATCTTTTTTTCTCTCTCTCTCTTTGTAAAGAAAACTTTTATAATAAATAAAATAAGCACATGTGAAATCAGACTAAAAATTAGTCTGTAAAAATAAAATGTTTGTAAAACTTTCAAAAATGTAATTAATTAGTTTATAAAATTGCTGATTAAATTGTATTAATTAAAAAACTATAAAATATCTTATCAAGATTATTTAGATGAATCTGAACAAGAATTAAGATAACAAGAAATCTAAAATTAATTAAAAGACAGATTTTAAGTTATCAAAATTAAAAAATAATGAGAAGAAATTAAAACAATGGGGAAAAGTATATAAAGTTGCTCTTTCTACTGTTATTCAGTTGGGACTGCAATCTATTAGATCATTCATCAGTTCAGATTATTATTCAGTCCGGACAGAATGCAGAATCCAAACAACCAAAGATCCAGATATTCAGAAACTGTAAATGCAGTAGTAAGCCAGTCAATTACTGTTGTGGTCAGCATCCATGCAAAAGCTGCAGATCTAGCAATATGCATTGCTAGACAACTTTAGACTATTCAGCTGGGTAGGCATCAAAAACCATCAACAAAAAGAAAATCAACTGAACCCTGCCTGAACCAATGTCCAGAACAATGTCTAGATTAAAAGTAAATGCTGCCACAAACTCTCTCTTCCATTATCAAAACAAAGACTGGAAAACAGGCCCTGGAACCCATCGATGGAAACCAAAAAACAAACCGGTTTAAAACTGACAATCATGAAAACCTAGATAAAAAATACTTTTAAATATATTCTGAGAACAGTCTAGACCAGGTCCCCAACCTTTTTGCACGTAAGAGCACATTCTATAATACCGGTCAGGTGGCAGGCACCATTTATTTTTTTCAACCAGATGATGGGCACCATTTATTTTTTCAATGTAAATTTATAGTTGGATATTGTTAATAATACACATAATGTACAAAAAATATTTATTTCAAAAATAAAATTTTAACATATAATTAAAGTTTATATTTTTACGCTGTAAAAGTATAGTATGCCCTACAATTTGATTATAATATAATACAATAATTTACAAGAAATTTTAAAAATTAAATTTATTTGTATCAGATAAATAATTTTTTATCGTGTTCGAATAGTGGCGGGCACATGTAAAATGGTCTGTGGGCGCCGTGGTGCCCGTGGGTATAGGGTTGGGGACCCCTGGTCTAGACTTTATTTCAAATGAATGAACTTTAATTAATGGACTATTATACTATAGCCTAAAGTCATGTATATTTTTATGACAAATCTTTAATTATATTATATTAAATTTGTGTGCTTAAATAATTAAATATTAATGTTTGCCTTAATTGTTATTTTCTCTTTTTCTCTTGTTACTACAACACCAGCAAATTAGTGTAGAGTTATTTTATGTGTTAACTAAATATGCTTGACCGTGAGACAGAGTGTGAGCTAGTCATGGGATATTTCCAGCACTGGATAGTGTGCATGTCATCTGAAGCATGCTGATTATATAACTTATGATAGGCTGGCACCTGAGATTAATCTTCAAAAGAAATAAGATGTTTTGTATGGTAGGGGTTTGAATCTGGCAGTCAAGGTGGGCCACTGTCTGGAAATGTGATCATGTTGTGCTTTGCATAGCTCAGCCTGACCATGGGTATCATTGATGGTTTTGCTATTGATGGTATTCTCCCCTCTGCTTGAAGGGCTGGTCCATTCACGTAATTATATTAAAAGGTGTTTAATCCCAGTTAAACCCACATTAAATAATATCTTTTAAAAAGACCTAGTTAAAATGCCATCCAATGTGGGTGCCAAAGAGCTATAAACTGACCCAGTACAATCAAAGTTAAAAAAAGTAAAACCGTAATTAAAATTGAAATAAAAAAGTTTGAAACTAAAATTCAAAATAAATGCTAAATTGCATAGTTATAAAAATTAAAATCAGTGAGCAGTGTATGAAGGGAAATAGACCAAAGCAAATATTAAGAATTAAAATAATTAATAATAGTTTAATATATAATGTAATTAAAAAGAAGAGAGAGAAAAGCAATCAGAAATGATAAATACTTTATTACTTGGGGTTTGTAGTTTGGTGCAACACTTTGTTCAATTTAAAATATTTAGTCAAACACTTGGTTTGATTTAAAAATAAATAAAATAAAATTGTTTTTTTTTAGAGTTGATAATGGAAGGAATGCGAAATAGAGTTAAATAAAATATATAATGAGAATTTTATTATTTAAAGTAAAATAATAGTTTTAAAATAAATATACAATAATAAAATAAAGGTTTTTTCTCTTTGTAGAGAATCAAGTTACATAAATGAAGAAAAATTAAAAATAAAGTCTACAATAAATAGAATGAAATGTATAATAATAAACAAAATTTTTCATGAAATCTAAAAGAATAAATAAAGCATAATAATGGGGAGTGTATAGATAAAGATCAGTTGAGGAAAGTATAGTAAGTGTAGGCCATCATGCTGTGTGAAAATAGTACCCATAACAGGTGAAATGGGGAAATAGTCTATGTGCTGTGTTCTCTGATTCAAGGCTCTTCACTGATGAAAGCCAAAAGCTAGAAATAAGTCTGGGGATAGTAGATGAGTAGGCACAAGATAGGAATTTTATGCACAAACCTTCTTGCTTCCATTGATTATTCTGGCTTGCACTGAGTGGTGCTACTGTATGAAGAGTTTAGCCTCTGTGTAATAATCCATCAACTACATAAAATATTGTGAAAATTGTAAAATTATTATGGAAAGTGGATGAGTCGTGCATATTTATTAATTTACTGTATTTTTTATCTTTATTTTATTTAGTGTATTAATTATAATTGTCATAATTCATATTTTATATAATAAAATTCCTATTGTTATCATTTACCATCTATTACAACCAATGGAGTGACCCACTCGGCTTCTTCTGTTGGTTCAAGTATGCTGTCTTTAACCAATTGCTTTATTTCCTCTGCTATTTTTTCTTTCTGTGCATACGGAATCTTTCATGGTCAACAAATTATAGGCACTGGCGATAATTCCAATGATACTGTGTTTTGTTTTTATCGTTCCCGGTTCCCTGCGAAAAGTTTAGGAAAAGGATGTTTGATGTTTTTTTCAATATCAATGTTTTTGACCCAAGCGATTTTTATTCCAAGTTACTGAAACCAATCATGGCCAATGAGGGGATTTATAGAAGCATGGACTATATAAAACAGCAATGTAACTATTTTTATCACGTTGTTCGAAGTAATTGGAGCCTGAATTACTCCTTTAATTTTTATAGCATTATTTTATCACATTGTTTGAAGTAATTGGAGCCTGAATTACTCCATTAATTTTTATAGCATTACTGTTGATGTCTCGAGCTTTCAGATTCATATGCGTAAGTCCAAGTGGCTGTCTCATATCTGCCACAATGGTTTTCCAATCTTTAATGGAAAGTAAAGACCCCCACTACTGCTATCAATTTCCATCGATAGAGGTTTTCCGTAAATATTGACAGTCATTTCGAATTTTTGTGATTGTTCCAAAGATACATTATTAATCACCGAAATTTCCTCTTGCTTGGGTTTTCTCGTAAACTGCTCTTGGCTACTATTTTTTGTATAATTATTGGATTTTTTATTTCTGCACATTTTTTCCCAATGGCCAAATGTATTACAGCGTTTACAGTGTTGGTCTTTATAAAAACACTCACGTGCTGTGTGACCTAGTTTTCCACAGCAAAAGCACTTAATTAGACTTTTCTTAATATCAGTTACTCTGCTTTGATCAAGCACCATTCTTTCGGGTTTGTCGACTTTGTGGATTTCATAAGGATCATTGTCCACTATTTTCATGGCTGCAAATTCTTTAGCTTGCTATAACACAAATTCGTGAGCTATACCACATTTGATAGCTTCTTTATAATTGATATACTTGTTTGCCAATAACTGCTGTTGCAGACTGTCACTGCTCATACCACATAAAAATTGTTCGAGAGCTTCCTCCGGGTATGAGTCATAGATCCATTTTTTTGTGAGTTCACGCAGAGCATTATCATAATCTTGTGTTCGCTCATTCTTGCCTTGTCGGTGATTTCTGAAGTGGAGTCTGACAATGTGTTTAGACTCACATGGATTAAAATAAGTTTGCCAAATGATCTTTGATCTGTTCGAATGTTAATGCTTCTGAGGTTTGGGATCCGCAAAGCCTGTTTGCAATTTGGATGTCCCCTTTTCCAGTGAAACACAATAAGGTCGCTATTTTACATTTATCATCCTTTACTCTGTTAATAATTAAAAGTTTCTTGATTTGTTGGACATACAAGGGCTGCTCACGTGCCTCTCTGATGTCAAATTCTGATATTGCTGGCTGCATTACAACTACTTAATCAATTTAGCAAAAAAAAAAAAAAATCTTTTTTAGTAATTTATCCACTCATGAAATCAATTAATTAGATGCCAATGTATTCGGCTGTCAATGTGTTAATTGTTATTACTGACAATTCCGCAATTTGCTGGGGATTAAGACAGTTGAGGTTCATAATCAAGACTATGACTGCACCAATTGCTGTGTCCAGCGGCACTCTATTGCCTGCTGGATTGCAAATATATAAATAACACAAATAATTACTAAATAATGAGACAGCTCAGCAAGTAAATTTAAATAACAAGAATTTATTTAGAGTTATATGGAGATAATCAATCTTCTTTAATATATATAAATATATAACATATATGTAAACATGCTATATAAATAATAATAAGAGCCTAAAGGCATATTAAGTAATAATAATATCAATATGACCTGTTATACAATTCCTAGGTTTACTTTTAAACAACCGGAGGTAAACTTCTCCACAAGGCTAAGTGAAGAAGGGAACTGACTGGGGCACCCAAGGAAATGGCACATCTGCCTTTCAAGAACTTCACTTAGCAAGTGTATTGTCTCAATTCTATTGTAGGTCTGTTTACCCTCTTTCTGTTTTTAGTGTAGACTCCCTTGATTGGCCATCTGCTGTCTACACAGTAGTCATCTCTTGAATTACCATATTTGATCCCTGATTAGATAACGCAATTACCATAAAATTGTCTATTTAAATAATGTTTCTATTGTCATTAAATCTGATCAGGAACTAAACATTCAGGGTTGCAACGGCTTTGTTTACATTATCTTAATCCTTTGCTCAGATTCATCTAACTTTCTTGTTAAGTTAGTTTATAGTTTTTCTTTTAATTCAACTATTTAATTAGCCTAATTGCTTTTATAAAATATTGTGAATGCCATTGGTATCCATGCACATACATTTAGTTTACTGTTATAATATCATTTAATATATTTATTTTCTGTATATATAAATATACACACACAATTAGCAATCCATTTAGTTTTCAATTATAATTATTTAACTAATAATACATATTTTATGTATACATAACTATACACAAACATTTAGCAAAAATAAGAAAAAGGTCATTTACCTTTAGATCTAGTTACTATCGATTAATTGGGTAGAAAAGCATTTACTTCGAAGTCTGAATATCTCTTTCTCTAGCAGGTTCTTTTAAGCAGTATCATTTCAGCTAGAACATGAATGTTCTACATGGATATTATGGTAGGTTTACATCTCCAGGCATGGGCAACAGGTGGCATTTAAAGGGACTAGTTCTTCATCATTAGAATTACTAGGCTATAGTGAATATTTTCCAATATTTCTATAATATGAATGCTTCTCTACTGGAAATAGTAAAATACTTTTTTTTACATGGTCAAAAATAACTTGTTGTTAATATGGGTTTAATAATGACCTGCATAGATTTAGTTCAGTAAATACTTTCTCCATAAGATCTCCTGAGCAAGCCAGTCAAAAAATAAAGAAAAAATGAAACTTTTATATGTAACAACTCAGGATTCAACTGAATCAAAAAATAAAAAAATCTTTATATTTTTCTTTTTAATTAAGGTTATCTTCCAATTGTAATTTTAAAATTTAATCTCTCACATATAATATCTATAGATTAAAAGCTTTCATTTCAACAAGATAATGCCAAACTAGTTACAAGAAATTAATTATATTTAATTATATATACTTAAAGTCGTACAATTTCAAATACAAAAAAATAAAAAGTTTTTTAAAATATCCCAGGTTTAACAAATAGGAAGAAATTTGATATTTTACTATTCATTTTATATAGCTTTTTTTTCTAGTTATCAATCTTTACTATCTAAATCTTAGAAGCATTTTATTGTATTAATTTCAGGTAGTAAAGTTTAATATCAGTTTGATAAATGTATTCAGTAATCTTTATTAAAAATTACATCTACTAAAAAAAAAAGTGCTTCTTTATTTTGAAAAGGAAAAATGCAGGTTTAAACTTAGATTCATGAATCACAATGTGTTGGTATATCCCCCCCCACGGCCATCCCCACCAACAATGAAATAAAGAATGGTCATAGAATATAATTTTTTCAGGATCCATTTTTTTATATTCATCAATCAGTAAATTTAATTCATACATCTTATATCATCATATTTATCTCATAATTTAATTTCCATTCAATAGAAGCTATATCCATCTACCTACAGATTTTATCACACCTTTTGGTGTTTCTTGAATCGTCCCTAAATTTGAACATCATCCTAATATCTGCTTATACTTTAAATACATCAATGACATCTTCATGTATGCTAATGAAAAAACCATTTGCCAAATATATTGACATCCTCAGCTTCTATTAAATGAATCAATAAATCCAAAGATAATACCCTTCACAATTGAAAATGTATTGACCTGAATATTACAAGACAGTTTAACACCTTGGACTATAGAATGGTTTTAAAGCCCTTTAGCACTAGAGGGACTATACATCTATTGATCAATACTCCTCACGTTCATAAATATGCAGGCCTAAAAAACTTTCTTTATAGAAACCTTAAGCTTTGCAAATTTAAGGCTGATCGGAAACAAAACATCAAATTATTTATTAACAACCTCATCAACATAGGATACAATCATTACTAACTTGTACAATAAAATCTCTCATCCTACAATCGCTCCCTCCAATGATTAAAAAAGGGTCTACTCT
Source organism: Epiperipatus broadwayi (assembly GCA_028023455.1). Classification (NCBI taxonomy): domain Eukaryota; kingdom Metazoa; phylum Onychophora; class Udeonychophora; order Euonychophora; family Peripatidae; genus Epiperipatus; species Epiperipatus broadwayi. Next base: position 10,572,010 of record JAQFVV010012404.1, read on the forward strand.
CCCCTGCACTTCGAAAGTTGCGAATAAGCTAAAAAACATTTGTTTTGATAAATACATTACTTTTTGTTCACCTCTGTCTCTTATTAAACTTTTAAATAACTCAAAGGATAAAAATCCCCAAAGAGGCTTCACATTATATTGTTTATAAGATCAACTGCTCTAAGCTTATTTATTTAAAGGCATATTACAGGGAAACCTGCACCAACTTGACCACTAGACTTGCTCTACTTATATAATTATCTGTATAAACATACTAGGAAAAGCACTGAATATTTCTTTTTTCTCCCCCTTGATCATGAGTTGCTGTCTGGTCATAATTTTGATCTTTCCATGGCTGATATTGTTTGTTCAGAGATTGGTGATAGAAAGAGAAAGGTAAAGGGGACTTTGTCAATCATCAAAGATATCCATGCCATTAATAAAAAAGACTGCAGCACCTCTCTCACTAAAAAATGGCATTTATAATCTCATCACTTCTTATTAGCATGCAAATTCACTTTTAAATATTCATTTAGTATTCAACATTTACATTATTTATGGATGACAACTCCTCCCTTTTTATTATGCTTCGATTATGATACTATATGGTATTAAAATTACTTAGCTTTAAATAAATTCTTTCATATTTAAAATGACAAACCTGTTTAGTTGTTAAATGTTTTAATATTTGCTTATTTATTATATATTGTACCGGTTCGACTACCCTGTAGTGGTCTTGCATGGTTAGACTCTCATACGCACCGAGCATGAAGTGACATATGCTACCGAATGGGACATCGATAATAATTCTTTAAAATATTTTTGATTAAATATGAGTAAATACCTCAAAGAAATTATTAGAGGAAGTAGATTGAACCTAAAATTAGGCCCATCCAGACCTTCCTTGTTAAATTGTTTCATTAGCCGATTAATTATACGTTGACTAATTAAAGTGTCCTTACACATCTTTAAGAGTACTGAATATTTCCTTCAGTCTCTAGCACCACTCCCCTTCAAGATTATACTTATTCATTTTCTTTCCCGAAAGAGTGTGTAAAATGTGACTAGTCATTAACGAATATGAATATTTCGAGACGTTCGGACTAAAATAAAAGAAACAATCCAACTCCCCGGTAAGTTATCCCTATCTAGCTCACTTTATATTCTATAAATCTCAGGTTAACTACGTGGATTTGCATTTTGATAAAAAAAAAAAAAACTATATATCTGTACTAATAACTTAATAATTATTTTAAAGCTAAGTCAAAAACTTATAAACGATTTTAATTACAAAAGTGAATATTTATTATCCCCAGATTATTATATTTATCCTCCACTAATGCATACATATAAGTCCAATATATATAAAAAATATTTAAATTATATTTACCCTCCACCGATGCATATACATATGACCCCAAGATATATATAAAAAGAAAAAACACAATATCTAAAAGATTACACAATGGGTGTGCCCTATATTCCTTCCCACTTTAGAGTAATAAATCCATATAACAAGGTATGCAGTAATAATATATATATCATAAAAAAAAGATTTACAAAGAACATAAATGAGAGAGAAAAAAAAAATATAATAGAATATATAAAAAAAATATATATATAACCAACTATACACGCTCCTCTGAACTTGTTCTTGTATTCAATTCGAACTTCCTGGGCCACACGGCTACTTCATAGGGCAGATAAGGCTTCCATTCACCGACATACTTTGAGTCTTTCTTGTCATCAGGGTCTGCTATTTCTTCTAAGGCATCTTCGGACTTGATAGCCAAACAGGTGGTGTACTACGGCTGAAAGTCTACTCCATGGTAGGATAATAACCCGGAACGTATAATTGAGCCATCTTTCAAAGTATCGGATCTGTAAGTATACTTCTCCCATATATATGTATATTGCACACGGCTGATTAGGGCAAGTAGATCCTAAATAAATTGCAGTTCTCCAACTATGATTCGTCTTTCGTTTTTTTTTTTTTTTATTTAAACGTATTGAGAATCCATGTTGTTGATCATTTTCCAAACTCCACTTAACGATCCTTGCTAAATGCTAATTTTCCAAATTCTTTTTCTGGGAAATAACCAAGTGATTATAATTTTAACAGACACAGTTCATTTTCTCCTTTCTCTCTGTCGGATTGTTTTTCACAAATCTATACTGTTCCATTTTTTTAGACTAGCGGGAGACAAGATTTAACTTTCTAAATCTTTGCCATTGGAATGCTTTTGCAAGCTAGCATTAACTTGTCCGCACTCTTTAGCAGGCTAATCTCCCTTGGTCCGCATGCTTTAGCAAGCTAGTACTCGACTGACTCAAAGCCCCCCGTAAGCAGCACATATAGCCCAAATAGTCCAATTGTCAGACCCCCTCTACGAGCTATTGCATCAGCTAATAATAAATTTAATTATCCCTTTCTACATTCTTTTACCTTTTTATTTATTAAAGTACACTTTTGCAAGCTTCCATATTGAATACTTGACACCCATTGTGCTTACATTCCTTTCTCAGATAAAATCTATTTTATCTTTATTCACGATCAACCGAAAATTCTTTTATACAAAACATTTTCTTCGGTTGAAAGTAGATTGTAATTAGCAAAAAGGTTTTTTTCCCTTTACAAATTTAATTAATTAATTTCAAACCCTCTCATTCTAACAATTAGAAAAGATAAATTCCAATAAATGCAAAAACTTTTTAGCTATTTAGAATTTTCTTTTCTTTTTTTAGGAAAATAATAAAAAATAAAAATACATTTCTATATATGTGTGTTCGAACATTTATAAGTAGTAAAATACAACAAAAAAAAACTGTTCTACACATAAACAAATATTACAACTTATTTTCCCTCTTTTTTTTTTTTTTTTAGACAGGTTTGCTAGTCGAATAAATTATTAAAACATATATACACTGCATACACTTGTACTGTGGGTATAATAAGAATATAATATAGCCCAAACCCATTTATTTATGTACTATATCCGTACCTCCCACTTCCCCTCTGAATTATAATTTAATAAATCGTATTAAAATTATAATTTTCATGTGATACATGTAAGCTGTGCTGAATCTTTAGCAAACAGCCATTTTGTGCATGGCCGTTATACACGGACTGGCACAATATATATATTTCATTCTTATGTCATCTGTTTAATTTTTAGATTACAATGAAAATAATTTTGTCTTGCTGTCCTATACACCGTATTTTTTTCCATTATTGTTATTTTTATTATTTGATGCAAATAAATTATAGTTTAAAGAAGCCCATATATATCTCAACTTCCAGGGTCACTATCAAATTCCCTAAATGAACTATGCAAATGCACATCTTTCCGAGTCATCTGAAATGCTTCTACAGTAAGAGCCAAGTATTGCAAAATAATCAGATCAATAAATGGATGCAAACCAGGATCATCTACTTACTAGAAAGCCAAAAACAAAAAACTCAGGAATTTCTAAACTGACCAATTAAATATGCAACATTTTTCTCATCCTCAGTGCTGCTCTCAGCAGATTAATATTGGCATTGGAAATTCCATCTGGTGATTTTAAACTCTCAAAAATATCTTTTTAAAAAATCACATAATTATCAAAATTTCCACTGTATAACAATCACACATCTAAAAGTGCATATTAACAGATCACAATATTAAATTCTCTAGTAGCTCTGAAAAAATATATATAGACACACCAACTCTTTTCCCACTCTTGTTAGTCTATCATTCCAAGTTTATTAGATCACATCTAAAAGAATTTAAATCTGGGCATTTACTAGTTTTTTCCATCTGGGTTTTTTTTTTTTCTACTATGTTTCTTATCTCCATACACCCTACATTGGCCTGTCTTCTAAATTTATTGAAAGGGTTCTTTCCTACTTTGCCATTGCCTTTTTCTGTCAATGCTTAAAAGCATCTGCTCTATTAATTAGCACATTGTGGTGTACTATTCTAATAATTTGACTTTAAATCAAGATGTAGGCCAGTATTCTTAACTTTGCCACTTGACATTTAAAAATTGGAGTAGCTTTCACCACTAAGAATCCAAACTCTTTTCCATCATCTGGTATTGGTTACCTTCTCATTGTTATTCATTATAAAAGATATTTAAGATTGTCTCCCAAAATTCTACATAAGTGGAAGGTTTTGTTATTAAGGAATTCCACCACTCTTTTGAGGCTGATTGGAAGTGTTATATGTCACAGCCATTTGTTCCCTTTCTTTCAATACATTTAACTGAAAATAGTCATCTAGGCTTTTAAAATGTTCTGTTGGTATTTCTTATGCATTGCCTCTAAAAACTTGAATTTTTAAAACTGGTTTAAGCCGCTGTAAACATCCGGATTTCTTATAAGCATGAACTATGTGACAGTTAGTTTACCCACTTCTATTGGTAGTGCTCTTTTCTTTCATCTTTTTTTGTTTGTTTTTTTATTCATATTTTAAACCAATTCTGATATTCTTTTTTTCTCAAAAGTAACCTTTATTAGTCAAAAGATTACAAAAAATTATCAGGTATACATACCCGTGGAGGATTACAAAGTGTTCATATGTTATAAGGCAAAACAATTATTGACCAGGCTTACAAAGTACACATGCTTGATAACAAATATATCCATAAAAGGGTTGTATAATTTTGCTTAATGTGTATTTATACATGGACGAGCACAGATCTGCACTGCCCAAAAGCAATCCATCAAGGGAGCGCAGCAGCCCATCAGAACGGAAAAAGCACTGAAAACTTTGAACCTGTACCCTCCCAGCAGGTTGTCTGGGTAGCGGCAATAATCATCACCAGCCTGCACCCATAAATCAGACCCCCAACGACCGCCATCATCAACCCCTGTGGAAAAAATGAGGAGTGCAGACCCATGCCTGCAAATATTACAACAAAACTCTATTATTGTTACAAAGATGATATTTCTAGCTGGAATGTCTAGCATCCAGTGATATCATCTTGCACACTGAGATCAATGGAGCTGAACATCTGCCCTTAATCATTATCAAACTCCTGTGTTTGCAAATGTTCACAATAGCTGTTCAACCCACCAACCAAATTCCTTCAGGGTTCACAGTGATTTTTATTTGTCAATACTAATTGGATCCTGCTTCTTTTGATTGAATTTCAAGTCTTGATTAGTAATCAATGATTCAAGTATAATCTGAAAGTTTGTTGTTAAACCTTGGAAAATTCTCAATAATTATTGCTTAAAAGAGTATGAATAATTTGCAGCTTCAATGTCTGTTTTTGCACTCATTTTTGTCTTTAAATCATTATATTTTAGCTCAGGAATCACGTCATTGTAATTCTGTGTTGATTTGAAATTTTTTTATTTTTTTTTTGTGGTCCCCAATCCACCGGAAGGGGGTAATAACTTCTGTTCTGATCATTGGACAAACCTGATTTTTGTGCAGGGAGATAGCTTAGGTTATTTTCTATAATGTTCAATTCTAAAATTGAGATTGAATTAACATTTAAAACTTGTTTAACACTGCTAAAATCTGATGCAAAGATAAATTTCCTAAAACCATCATTGTTAACATATTATATTCCACGTTTTCTATGAGATTTGATGTCCAAATGAATTTCCTATTTATTCTATCAATAAAATTAGGATTTCTAGTGTATATTCTTTTTAGAATTATTTGGTTTCCTTTAAAATTATTTTTAAAAGGTTTATAATATTCTAATGATTCTAAGAATTACTTAAGCTAGCTTTTGTCTCTTTCTAGTGGCATCCATTTGCATAAAACGGAATGATAGATAATTTTAATTATCATTGAATGAATACTGTTCCAAAACTTCTAAAGATAAAAAAACACTAAAACAGATATTCACTTACATTTTGGTAAACTTTTCTTCTATGAATCCAACAATGGACTATGACTTTGGTGAACAAAACAGGAACCCTGAAACAGTGAAAACTGGAGTCCTAGGCTCCCTCTAGTGGACAAATATATATTCGGTTTTCATTTCATTCATTATGCTAATCATTACCCTTTGGGTCTCTCTCACACTCTCTTGGATAACTCCAACACTACTGCTCTTCAGATTCTTATCTTGTTTGACTTTAAGCTTTTCCATCCATTCTATAATATTCTACATGATCTCTAGTGTTTGTATCTGGCTTTCATAAATTCTCATTGATTCATTCCATCATGTTTTCTCTAATGCTTTCCACAGCATCTTGCATAATTTGTTGACTTTTTTTCTTTGCTTTCTACCAACCTTGCTTGAATCACCTTTGAGTTTCATTGATTTTCTTCATCACCTGTTGTACCGCTAATCTTTAGCTTTCATCATTTCTCTGCAACATTTTTTCAAATTTTAAAATGCTTTTCTGCTGCATTTTTCAAATTTAAAATCACTTTTCTGTTGCACTTCTTTAAATTTTAAATCACTTTTTTGCTGTCCTTTTTGTAATTTTTTATTATTATTTTTCAATTGCATTTCTTCAAATTTTGAATCATATTTCTACTGCATCTTTTATATCAATGCAAGCAATATATTCAGCATAACTACTCTTTCTTCTGTGAAGTTATTCCCAATTTCTCCTGGCTATTGACTCATACTAATTTCCTGCTATTTCAACTCTATTCTTTTGACTGTTTTATTTTTATTTATTCTATATTTGCTGTTGCATTGACTTGTTCCATTTTGCTTAATCTAGATCTAGTTATCATTTATCTATTTAATAAAAAATATATAAAAAACTCTTTCTTTTGTTTGAGGGAAAAATAATCTTTAAAACTTGATAAATTCACTAATCATAACAATAAGTACATGTTGCTCCAATGGTTATTCACCTAGATATCTCCTCAAAACCTTCCTACTTAGTTTCCTTATAAATTTGCTTTATGCTATTCTCTCTCTCCTTTTTTTTTTTTAATTAACCATTCCTATAATAATAATAATGATAACCCCTTCTTCATTCCCCATTCTATATAAGTGTATTTATAGGTGTGTGATTTCTTTTACGCTTGAAGCAATATGACAATCTTCTTTCAGGGTCTACAATATTTCTGAATATTACTATATAGAGTCATATAATTTTATTTCAATCTGATCTAGTTCACCAAATTTAATTAAATAGATTGACTAATATATATATAAACACAATGTGATTAGCTCTGATTTGAGCATCCAAATGTAACAGAATCGTGAATACACTGTGAATCAAATGGCCAAATATAACTCTCAACACAATCTCTCTAGCATTTGATCTATGGATGTTATGATGATAGTTTTATTTATTAATAACTTGATGAATCCAATTCTTTCGACATCCATTATTACCCATAATGCTAGTTTTAATCTTACCACCTGTTAATTTACTATATCCAATTAATAATTAAAAATCACATAATAAATTTAGGACTTATACTATTATTTAAATAGATATATTTTGAATACCATATAGAATAAAGACATTCAAAGATGTTAAACTTTAATAAAAATGAATAATTTAATAAAATAAACAAAAAAAAAGCAAATAGTATAAATGGAGCTATAGTATCACTTAAATAAATATGCATTTCCTTTTTATAAGGACAATGAAAAGACAATTACATAAATACTTCAGTATTAATAAATTTCCCCCTTTGTATTTTTCAATTATCTGACATATAAAATATATATATATCCAAAAATTTATATTCACAATATACACAAAAATTTATATTCACAATTTTACTTGTTCATAACAAAAATATGCATACACATATTAATAATGAACATAAAAATTAATAATACACTCACACACAAAAAAAAATAAATACCTAATTTAAAAAAATAATTTACATATAACCAACCCTAATTAAAGAAACAGATTTTACTAATATCACAATAGAAAAAAAAAAGTCACCTAATTATAACCTTTTGAGCTCAATGACTCTCACACATGTGATTATATATATATAAGTTTTATGTGCACACATAGGATCTGGCTCTATAATAAGCCATGATCAAGTCTGCAATTTCTATGTTTGGGTCTTCATTTCCTTCACAAAGATGTCTTGAAATTTTTTTCTGAAGGTTACATGCATCTTCTTGAATTTAATTGCATCAAGTGTTGATTTTACATTTTAGCTTTCTTATGTTAAATTTTATTTTCTCTTCATTATATAATTTGACTCCAAATTAAATATTAAAATAAAAAGGGCATTTGCTTTGAAGTGGATAGAAAAGCATTTATTTTGAGGGCTGGAGTTTTCTTTCTCTAGCAGGTTCTTTTAAACAGTCTCATTTCAGTTATGCTTTACACATGGCAGAGATACTGTGACACAGTGAATATTTTCCCTATTTCTAAAATATAACTGTTTCTTTACCGGAAGTATTAAAATACTTTTCCTCCATAATTATTAGCCCTTCATTAGCAGTTTAAAAATTAACTTCCAGTAATAAAGTTAACAATGCTGTACATAGCATAGATTACATTCAGCAATGCAAGACAGCAGAATATAAAATGAAAATGAAGCTTTTATATCTAACCAACCTAGGATTCAACTGAATCAAAAAAATGAAATCCATTAAATTTTTCTTTTTAATTAAGATTACTTTCCAATTGGAATTTCAAAACTTAATTTCATTCCAACAAATAATACCAAGCTAAATTATAATAAATTAATTATATTTAATTATATATTCTTAAATTCATACAACAGGATACTAGGTTTAACAAATATGAATACATTCTATTTTATATTATTTTTTTTACTAGTTATCAATCTTTACTATCTAAATCTTAAAATCATTTTATTGTATTAATTTCCCATAATAAAATTCAATACAAGAGTTTAATAAATGCATTTATTTTGGGGAGAGAAAAATGTTTGGTTTAAACCTAGGTATAGATACCATAACAAGCTAGAACAATATATTGTACCGGTCAACCACTTATTCCATTAATATGAGCATGCGCACAAATCGAACATGAAAAGAAATCTGGTGACATGCTGGAATAAGAAAAAATTTAAATACTTTACCATAATATTATTACGGATACAGAAGATACTTATAAAAAGATTGATTCTTACATATCTTTGGGGGATGACTCTAAACCAACCCCTCGCGCCACTCCCAGAAGAAAAATAATTCTCCTCCTGAAATGATATGCAATTTCAATTATTATTGAGCATTAATGAATATAAATAATTATTCAAACAAAATTAATAGACAAGTATCCTCATGATAAATAAAGATTTACAACCCGGTAAGATGATTTTCCATTTGGTAGCTCAGCGTACTCTAGTCTCAGTTAAAAGAATGGCGATCGGAAAACTCGCACAATTAATTAATAATATAATTAGAGAAAGTAAATGACAAAGAGAATAAAAATATATGGCGGTAGTCACTTTAGAATTATAATATAAATATTTTATTTACCCGTTATCCCATACCATTTACAATATGAATACAAAATTAATATCCCCAGAATGATTAAATATACAAACGAATATTACACTACATAAATTATTTTAATAAAACAAGAATTATAATCATAAAGAAATACTTAACAAAGCAAAAATTAGATTAAATAAAAGAAAATTTATTTCTTATGAAAAAATGTATTAAATGTTTAACATGTGAGAGATAGTGATCTGTGGATTATAAACTCACACACATGCAAGGAAAACTTAACAAATTACTTAAAAGGTGTGCTTATGTACGTATGTACATAAGATATATATTTACAAAAGGTGTATTAAATTTAAAATAAAATAAACACACAAAAAAATAGTGTACCCAATAAAGTCTATAAGCTTCATCCTTCTATGTGTTTTGAGTGGGCTATACGTCTATTCATATACTGTGGCAAGGGCTGGACTTGACTGCAGCACGAGTTCATGGGATTCATCATCATCACTTTGGTGTTTGAATCTCGGCGTTTACATTCTGTTGGGACAGCAGGAGCGAATTTGGACGGATGCACTGAATTGGGCTTCTACTCCACAATCATTCTATATACAGGAAAGTGCTTGATTTGCATCTTTAGGCTGGACAACGGATATTACACACTATAAACAGTCTTTTCTTGTTTTACGAATTCTAGGTTAGTTACCGGCTTCACTGGCGTGTTGCAATTGAACTTCCATCAGCATTAATTGAGTATATGATGGAATAATCATCTTTTAACTTTCTAATAGTTGGCTAGATAACTGACGTTACTCTAAACCACTTAATCGTCTGATGTTTTAATCGTTGACTACTTACCGGGTTAACTGCTCGAATGGTTATTTGAATGACTGCATGATTTAGTGTCCGTTGGTTTAGAATGACTGAATGAATTTTTAATTAGAGTAAATCTCTCGAATTAGGGTGAATCAGAATCAGCATGCTTGCCCAAAAGGTTGCAAGACTTTGCGTGGTTCCATTAACAGCATTAGATTAACAATAAACTTAGACTTCAGCTCCTAATAAGATTTATCTTTGAAGAATCAAAAATGAACTGCCTTCTCCCAACTTCAGAGCAGAACTATCTTCCTACCCTTCAATTCAGGTATCCCCTCCAATAAAAAAATCAATTAATTAAATCTTTTTTTGGTTTTACTAATTGGTTTAGGCGATTCATGAAACATTCCAATGCAATCGCCTAAGTGCTTTTTTTAAGAATTTTATTTCCAATTAGTTTTTTATCTCCATTCAGATCATAATATCACTAATAAAAATTTTAATGAATAATAACATCTTTTTCCTTTTTTAGTAATTACATTATAATCGAAGTTTTAAAAAAATATATTTCACTTAAATTGGACATTCCTCTCTCCCAGCTTTATCGCAAGTTTAATCAAGTTCTTTTTGTCCAGTTGAAATTATTTTAGAATGGACAGGAAATCAGAATGCCTTTAGGCTTTTCTTAAATTTAAGACAATGACCACCCTCTCTTGCTCAAATGCTACTGAAGAGAAAAACAACCATTAAAACTTCGATTTTGAAATTAATTTTAACTTATTTTTAAATAGTAATATTTCAAATTTTCCTTTTTACATTGGTGGTAAACACTCAAAAAAAAAATAAAAAAATACAGAATTACAATTTGTAAAATAAATGCCGTTTCTTTAACAAACAAAAATATTTAAAATTATAAATACATTTTGGCGTTTCTTTTTCTTTTAAAAAAAATAAAAAACAAAAATCGAAATTACAAATACATATTTCTAAGCCTTTAAATATTGGCTTTAATCTTATATGTGTGTGAGTTTATGTTATAGCCACAGTTCTCTTTTAATTTATAATAAGTTTGATTATAATATATCGTATACCTCCCCCCCCCCCATTTAATGGATTTTTACGTATTTTTGGCCATTAATTTGTTTAACATTATCTTGTGCTTGGCCACATCAAACGTGCCTGGCACAATACCCCCCTCTGACATGAGGCATTTAAATGGAATTTATCATTTAATGTCTTTCTCATTAATCATATTTTACAGAAACTTAAAATTTTATAGCATATATCTTTAATGAACAATAGACATGACGTCCAAAATCCAGAGGTATGAAACCCCATCTCCCAAGCAGAGTCAAATGACTACATCTTAAAACAAAAAGACAGGTATTTTAACCAAGAGCCCTACTGAAATATAAATAAGTAAATGCACCACTGCTCATTCTCTATGGAGACTTATAGGATATTTTGCATTATTGAAGAATTCATCCCACAGGAATTTTCATCTCTGCCCATCCACTGCACTCATGCTCGTTCCTTACTGAGGCTTACAGAGTCTTTTGCAATGGAATAGATGCCAGAGGAATTTTCATCTCTGCATGCTCTGCAACAGCATCACAGAACTTCCAAACCTTACAAAGATCTCCAACCACTCCTCTGCACTCTCACCATCTCTAACTCCAGGGCACAGAAAGCACAGACTGACCTACATATACAACACTTGGAAAACTGAAGTCCACACATCCGACCCTTAAACGAGATGACCAACCCACTTCACTTATTCTTTTTAAAAAAAAAAAAAATTATTTTACTCGAATTCAGGTTTATCACCCACGTCAAACAATTCTATTCAAGCTCATATTTCATTTACAAATTCCTTGCGTTTTCTTATTTTATTTAACAGTCCATCCTAGTATATATATATTTTTAATTACTTTAACTTCGGTCAGGTGGTTCCTTCTTACTTCGACTATCCTCGCTCGGACCAGAGGATCTTAACCTACTTTTATATCTCGGTTGGTGTTCCGGACAATTATTTTCCGGTTCACGAATATCACATTTAATTCTTCCCTTTCTTTTAGAGCTATCTGACAATCTCTGCCTGTTATTTCTATTCCAGTTATTCTCATCCCTGCTATACTTTATAATGTCATGAACGTTTCCACTTCCTTCACTGTCAAGGCCTCTTCTTTGGTTCTATATTGAAACCCTGTACTGTCTAGTACTTCCATAAATTTAACCATCCTCTCTACTACTTTTCTTTCAGCACTTGTTTTTACTCTTATACTTTTCTTGATCTTAGAAGTGTTCTTCTTTATGTATATACTAATTTTTATGTTTTCTACTTTCTTGTGAATATTTACATCATTATTTTTAATTACATCAGCGTATGTACTCTCTAACTTTTTATTCTATGACTTTCTTCAATCAAATCTATCTCTATCCTACCACTATTAATTTGATGGAGGTCCTTACATTGTTTTTCCGTGCTTTGGAATCTTGTTTAGATCCCCAATGCCATTTCTTTCCGGAAATCATCGAGCTGTTTAGTTATGTCACATACTACTTCCTCAGACCTTTCTTATATTTCGTTTGACATTTCCTTTTTCATATTTTTATCTATCTTGACATTTGGTTGATAAACCTTTCCAGCATTGTCACTAGATTTTCTTTTTCCCTGCTGGTTCCTCTTCGCTTCGTGGCTCCATTACTGCCTCTATTCCACTTTCAAATCTTTCAGGCTGGCTTCCTTCCGCCCTTTACCTGTTTAACTATATTTTAGCCGATTACTTATTGAGACTATGGTTTAACATTACTTTTATTCATTTTTCTCTTTTTTATTTCTTTTCATAAATTTATTCAGTGCGCCGCACCGAGTTCCCCTTACCCCTACCGTCATTTATTTCTCCCTAATGTGTTATATTTCTCTTGCTCATTTATTGACTATAAATAATAAACTTATTCCGAGATTGCTCTTCAAACAACAATAATAAAAATATAAAAACAAAGCTAACATTAAATTGTACACGTTGTGACACTACAATTCTTTTCCTTCCCCTAATAACTGAATCTTAATTATTAGAATCGCCGCCGAGGGTGCCACCAAGAATTTCTCTCTTGGAACCTGGCCACGAAGCTTTACGTAAACCTGGTCTTATTTATTTTCGAATGGCAATTCACCGATTACAAATTTTGTTTATAATCTGACAGGGGTTTTCACTTAAGGACACTAACTAATTATTATAAATAATTAAAGAATTCAAATATACGTTGGATACAAAAAAATTACTTTCCTTTATTATTATTATTATTAATAACATTATATTTCTGCCCGATCCAGAGAGAACCGACTTACAATTTCTGATTTTCAAACTGTTAACTTTCTAAGTATTCTTCCCAAATATCTACCATGGATTTACTCGCGCTGACACTAACACTGCGGATTCTAGCAGGCGTGTATACAAAGGCGACTTATAGTATATAATCTTTCCTGAAGTTTATTTTTAAACCCCACTTTATTTGGTAAATAAATAATTTGCAAAAACTTAAAATGAACGTATAAGTGTCTTTCGTTTTCTTATACTTTCAACACTTCCCTTATTTTCTGCTAACAAGCAAGTAACGCCCTAAGGTTCTCTGTTGCTTGGCAGCGCACTTTTATACCCCACCCTGTTGTTACCCTCTAGATCAAACGGATATTAAATAATTTAATATACAGTCATACCAATATTGCATAAAAATATTTACCGAGAATTAACATAAATAGTTTACAATATTAAATAAATTTATTTCTCCACCTCTATTGTTGAAACATTTGTAACAAATATAACAAACGAAAGATAAATCAAAAATAAAGTTCTATTACGCTTTAACTAAAGTTCCCATTAATTGAAAAGTTTATAATTACCCTGATCGATCAGAGCGAAGTGGCCTGACTTTCATAGATTCACATTCCATTTGTCGTGCCTTTGTCCTTGTATATGAGAATTCTGGTGTGTCCATGGGTGTTCCTTTGGTTGTCCGGCTAGCAATATACATTTCTTTCCATTCCTTGACTCTTTCGGTAGCTTCATTCAGATGGAGTGGCGGCCAATTCCCCAAAGGGGAAGGTTTTGATAGCTTTAGCCGCTAGGCATTTGAAAAGAGTCCGCAAAATAAATTTCTATAATAATTTCTGATTCGGAGCACAGCTTCTCTCCCTTTTTTTTTTCTTTTTTTATCAGTCCTTGCTGGTCTCTCAAGTCAACTGAACTACTCTAAAAGCGATTTTATCTTTCTCTTATCTTTTTTTTTTCTTTTTAATTAGCGTAACAGCAATTATTAACCAAATACCTTTAGTTTGTGAAAGTTTCAACAATAGAGTCTAATTACTATCAACAATCTAATTTTGTTTTCTTACCCCCACCCTTTTATCTCTAGAGTTTTCTCCCTTTTAATTAAACACTTTTAACATTTTTGACAATAAATTATATTTTATCTTTTTTCTTTTTTTTTAAAAAAATTTTTGCTCAAATCTATAGCAAAAATAAAAGTTTAAGATTTTACCCTTCCCATTAAATTAAAATCATTTGTTAATTTTTATTTTACAACTATTTAACTTCGGAAAATATCTATGACGAAATTATAAATATGTGAGCTTATATATATATGAGCTGACTTAAAATATCAGCTCAACGTATTGGAATTGTTTTCAAGACAAAACGAAAAAAAAATTGATTGTGAATAGCATTACAATTGTGTTACGTGCAACGTCAAAAACTAAATTTCCCATCATACAATTTCACAATTCTACGTTATTCAACAAAGATTTACTTTCCCCTCTCATTTTACAAAAAAAAAAAATATTTATTTCTGCAGTCCGCTGCCTATTTTTATACAAATTTTTTACAAAAAAAAATCTTTATTTTCTAAGTCCGCTGCTTGTTTTTATACAATACGTAGTTTACGCTTGTATACAGCAGTCTATTTCTTTCTACAACATTTTATTTATCTAACTCTTTAATTTATTTCTACTATAAACATTTATATATGGCAAAACAATCTAAACCAATAATATTGTAGCGACAAAGGTCAATTCAAAAACAAAATTAAGTTTAAAGTTCTTATTTATTAAGATTCGTCGTCTGTTTTTATACAATACGTAGTTTACTCTTGTATACTATCGTTTATTTCTTTCCACAACATTTTATTTATCTAATCTTTTTAATTTATTTTTATAGTAAATATTTATATACGGCTAATACAATCTAAATCAATAATTTTGTAGCGACGAAGGTCGCTTCAAAAACAAAATAAAGTTTAAAGTTCTTATTTATTAAGATTTGTAATCGTAAACTCTTTTCTCTTTTTTTAAATCCTGTCTCTCTAAAAAAAAAATCATTGCCAATATTTTGGAGATTTTGCGAGATTTTCTCTTTTCTTTAGTTACGTTTAGTGGCCGTGTTTTTCCTATACTGGCCACAGTAGATAAGGCCCAACACATTAGACACCAAAATTTGGGTTTGTACCGATTAACCGCTTATTTCGTTAATATGAGCATGCGCACAAATCGAACATGAAAAGAAATATGGTGACATGCCGGAATAAGGAGAAATTTAAATACTTTAGCATAATATTATTACGGACACAGAAGAGACTTATAAAAAGATTGATTCTTACATATCTTTGGGGGATGACTCTAAACCAACCCCTCACGCCACTCCCAGAAGAAAAACTAATTCTCCTCCTGAAAGGATATATGATTATAAATAATTATTCAAACAAAATTAATAAACAAGTATCCTCATGATAAATAAAGATTTAAGAACCGGTAAGATGATTTCCCATTTGCTAGCTCAGCATACTCTATTCTCAGTTAAAAGAATGGGGATCGGAAAACTCGCACAATTAATTAATAATATAATTAGAGAAAGTAAATGACAAAGAGAATAAAAATATATGGCAGTAGTCACTTTAGAATTATAATATAAATATTTTGTTTACCCGTATGAATACAAAATTAATATCCCCAGATTGATTAAATATACAAATGAATATTACACTACATAAATTATTTTAATAAAACAAAAATTATAATCATAAAGAAATACTTAACAAAGCAATAATTAGATTAAATAAAAAAAAATTTCTTTCGTAAGAAAAAAATGTATTAAATATTTAATACATGAGAGATAGTGATCTGTGGATTATAAATTCACACACGTGCAAGGAAAAATTAACAAGTTACTTAAAAGGTGTGTTTATGTACGTATGTACATAAGATATATATTTACGAAAGGTGTATTAAATTTAAAATAAAATAAGCACAAAAAAAATAGTGTACCCGATAAAGTCTATAAGCTTCATCCTTCTATGTGTTTTGAGTGGACTATATGTCTATTCATCTACTGCGACAAGGACTGGACTTGACTGTGGTACAAGTTCATGGGATTCATCATCACTTTGATGTTTGAATCTCAGCATTTACATTCTGTTGGGACGGCAGGAGTGGAGCTGGACGGATGTGCTGAAGTGCGCTTCTACCCCATAATCATTCTATATACAGGAAAGTGCTTGATTTGCATCTTTAGGCTGGACAATGCATATTACACACTATAAACAGACTTTTCTTGTTTTACGAATTCTAGGTTAGTTACTGGCTTCACTGGCGTGTTGCAATTGAACTTCCATCGGCATTAACTGAGTATATGGTGGAATAATCATCTGTCCATCATTTAGCTTTCTAATAGTTGTCTAGATAACTGATGTTACTCTAAACCACTTAATCGTTCGATGTTTTAATCGTTGATTACTTACCGGGTTAATTGCTTGAATGGTTATTTGAATGACTGCATGATTTAGTGTCCATTGGTTTAGAATGACTGAATGAATTTTTAATTAGAGTAAATCCCCTGGATTAGGGTGAATTTGAGTCAGCATGCTTGCCCAAAAAGTTACAAAACTTTGCGTGGTTCCATTAACAGCATTAGCTTAACAATAAACTTAGACTTCAGCTCCTAATAAGATTTGTCTTTGAAGAACCAAAAATGAACTGCCTTCTCCCAACTTCAGAGCAGAACTATTTTCCTCCCCTTCAATTCAGGTATCCCCTCCAAGAAAGAAAAATCAATTAATTAAAATTTTTTTTGGTTTTACTAATTGGTTTAGGTGATTCATGAAACATTCCAATGCAATCGCCTAAGTGCTTTTTTTAAGAATTTTATTTCCATTTAGTTTTTTATCTCCATTCAGATCATAATATCACTAATGAAAATTTTAATGAATGATAACATCTTTTTCCTTTTTTAGTAATTAGATTATACAATCGAAGTTTTAAAAAAATATATTTCACTTAAATTGGACATTCCTCTCTCCCAGCTTTATCGCAAGTTTAATCAAGTTCTTTTTGTCCAGTTGAAATTATTTTAGAATGGACAGGAAATCAGAATGCCTTTAGGCTTGTCTTAAATTTAAGACAATAACTCCCCTCTCTTGCTCAAATGCAACTGAAGAGAAAAACAACCATTAAAACTTCGATTTTGAAATTAATTTTAACTTATTTTTAAATAGTAATATTTCAAATTTTCCTTTTTACATTGGTGGTAAACCCTCAAAAAAAAAAAAAAATTACAGAATCACAATTTGTAAAATAAGCGCTGTTTCTTTAACAAACAAAAATATTTAAAATTATAAATACATTTTAGTGTTTCTTTTTCTTTTAAAAAAAATAAAAAACAAAAATTGAAATTACAAATACATATTTCTAAGCCTTTAAATATTGGCTTTAATCATATATGTGTGTGAGTTTATGTTATAGCCACAGTTCTCTTTTAATTTATAAGTTTGATTATAATATATCGTATACCCCCCCCCTCATTTAATGGCTTTTTACATATTTTCGGCCATTAATTTGTTTAACATTATCTTGTGCTTGGCCACATCAAACGTGCCTGGCACAATATATATATTAACAGTCAACCCCATATATCAATTATAATGCTTGGCAAAAGTAGATCTTTAAAATGGATAAGTGGACCACACGGGATAATGGATATAATAATATGGCTGTCTAGTCGCCATAATACCTGTAGACATTATTTGACCACTGTCTACTGAATTGAAATTTGAATACGAATCAAATATCTTTTGGAATTTTATAAATGCAATTTCTAGATCTTGCGTAGATCTTATCTAAGAATTTAAGTTAAAAGTTTCAGTTAAAAGTTTCCCGGTGGCCATTATCTCTTAAGTAAGGTATATAAATAAACTTTTACAGAAAAAGTATATTTATGAGCATCAGATGGTAGCTGACCTCAAGCACCAAACTCATTAGTGCAGTGAGAATTATACTTTCCCTATAACTCTTAATGATCCTACTTATACTATCTCTAATGAGGTGCCTGACCAAAGCTAGCTCATTCTCAGGGTTGGGAGGAAAACCTATCAGATGAAAGGAGGTATACGGAGAAATCTGCGTACTTGAATGCTCTCTTTCCCTCTTTCTAAATCTCTTAAAACTGCTCACGTATAACTTGCAATTAGCTGCATTGAATTCCCTGTCTTTAAACCTTTATTCCATTAGTTAATTGCTCAAATTTATTTCTTAAACTTAATGTTTGAGTGTTAAAATCTATTTAATCCATACGTGACTATTCGTATTAGGCGTATTTAACTAGTTTTGCGATACATCTTGGCAGGGAAAGCAATATACAAACATAAATGATAAATCACTAGATAATTCCAGTTATAAGGTAAGTATATAACTTTATTATTAATGTATTAAAACATATTATTCATAAGACAAAAAATATATAAATAATTCTCATATCAAAGAATAACAAAGCAATAACAACAAACAAAATTTTTTACTAAATAACACATAAATGTTGATTGGGATAAAAAATATATAGTTATATGCTACAACTCAAATTACTAATTTAACCATATATAATTATTCAAAGGGTAATGATAGGCAATTCTAAATTTATATTAATATTGTAACAGTAGCTGGGTTCAAACCCTGTTACAAGAAAGTGAAAAGCGCGTACCATTACCCTCAATACAGGTATATATTCAAGCGGACGATAAAGGGTTAAAAAAATATATAATTATACATATATATACGTGCGTGAAGTAAATTTTAAACTCTTTTTCTTTATTATTCTTTTTTTTTTTGTTAAAAAATAAATGGGGAAGGGATTGATTAGTAAGCATTATTTATTTTAGAATGTTTTCCTTTTAAAATATTACATAATTAACAAAATTACAGGTGTGCGCAAATATGTTATATATTGTTTAGAATATTGATTTAAGTTTCAATTATATTTCAAATTAACGAGGGTAGCGAAAAGCAAATATTGTTTGTGTTTTCAAGCAATTCTGTGTTTGAATCACAATCACTAATTACTGCAAAAATAAAATTCCAAGAAAAGTCAAAGAATGTTTGACCAAAAAGAATAGATACCAGGAATGACGGTACCACCAAAACAATGGAAATGTAAAATTAAAGAAGTAAAAGTAATTTGGAAAGGAAAACCTATTCAAAGAAAAAGAATTAGATTGGAGATCCGATAAAAAAAATTCCTTTGTCTGAGAAAGGAAAATTAATTACACAAAAAATTAATTAATGAGAATTTGAGAAAGGAAAAAGACAGTGATTCAGTTAGATTGTGACCGCTGAGTGAGACAGACTCATAAAGATATAAAAAAAAATATTTAACATGACGGGGTAAGAACCATACGTAAAGGGCTTCATCACCCGCAGCCAATGCGAACTGACTATAAACCGCCTGCCTGCCGAAGAACCTAGCGAAGACTCCGGATTGCTGAACATAAAATGAAATAAAAAAGAATCGTACGTCCCAAAATATGAATTTATTTGATTTGAAAATTATATTAGACAAGAATCCATTTACAGCACCGCCATCACTTATGGACATCTAAATATCAGACTCTGTAGAAAGAACTTCAAATACTACTAGATCATGGAAATCCACTTGATATGCTTCATTACATTCTAATCCCATACCCCGGGGTTTCATCAGGTAAAGTGAACTCTGTTTTTATATAACTCAAAATTGCTTATAGCTACCCTTGAAAATAACAAACTTTCTTAAATTATTTCATAACATAAAATTATTGCGTACAACTGTATAGTAAAAGTTTTTTTTCTTATATATATAAATTAATATGTATTTATTCTAAATTAAATGTTTTATTGTTTCATTTATGATTTGGGAACTTATTATATATTTTAAATGGGAGGGATAAGAATTGATTTACATAGATAGCGTTTAGATATTAATAATAAAATTTAGTACAAATTTACCTTTGTGTTAGAGTTATTCAGTAATTATCATTTACATTTTTTAATTACTTCATTTGCCATATAAATTCCAATAATTCAAATATGTCCGAGGTAAACGAATATGTCTATAAGTGCATTATAAATTAATTACAAACCTATATTTTTTTATGTGCTATTATCTCCGTTCATCCGATAGGTTTTCCTCCCCACCCTGGGAGTGAGTTAGCTTGGGTCAGGCACCTCGTTAATCGGGAAATATAATTCTCACCATAATAGTGAGTTTGGCGCTTGAGGTCATCGATAAATTGATGCTCATAAATATATTCTCCCGTAGATATTTTTTTTATATTTAGATCTTATTCAAGATATAAGGGCAACCGAAAACTTTTATTCATTTATCTTAAATCCTATTTACACAACACTTAAAACTTGTGTCAAGTAAACAATACTTGTATGAATAATTTGTATCAGAATTTTCTTTGGTGGGTAATATTTAAATATTACCTACAGGTGTTATGGCGACTAGATAGCCATAGAATTTCCATCTAGTCTACGGTTTAGCTTACTTGTCCATTTCTTGAGATCTATATTATTTGGTTTAAGTTCACCAACGTCGGATGAGAGAGAAAGAGGTTGCCCATTAAAAATGGCTTTCCAACATTTGGGGCTACGAAAGTAGGAGAACGGCAGGTTAATAAAAATAAATTAATTGATTATTTGTTTCATTTTTGCGTGAGTTTAATTATTGTGCCTTGCAAATATTGCTTTAGAAAATAAAGCACCAGACAGGGGAGAAAATAGGAGTGAGGTAGAGGTTCAACAGTGAGGCAGGTAATGGTCAGCATAGTATTTGGTGAGCTGGTGAGGAGCCCGGCACATTATATATATATACATAAAAAAAATTTATGTATCACACAGATAAATCAGGGGAAACCGATATGTTGAATATTATTATGAGAAAGTTACAGGAGATGGAAGAAAGAATGGAATTAAGATTTGAGGAAATGAAGAAAAAACAGGATATGCTGTTAGAGACGCAGAAAAAGCAAGAGGTTAAAATGCTAGTAATAGAAAAGAAACTTGACAAGCAGTTAGGGGAAGGCAAAGAGGAAGAAAACCCAATCTGAAGAGAGGATGACCTATAAGAAGGGCAAACGAAAGCCGAGATAGAAAAGAAAGAGGAAGTAAAAAAAGAAAGACCAAGTAGAGGAAAATAGTATAGTAGAAGACAAGGAGGATTCTGTTGCATGCTCGATATTGCAGTCGCAGGTAAACCAGTTCCTGAAAATTAGAGTGTGCACAGGGCAAATGGGCGATGCGCCAATTGAAAATTTAAAAAGCTTAGAAAGATATGTTGACTTTGATGAATGGGGAAGTAAGCGGGGACAAAAGATGCATGAAAGATACTTTACCATTAATGTATGTGGAAGTAAGCGTGAACAAAGGATATATGTATGGAAAAAGAAAAAGAAGAGAAATTGCGAGGCGCCAAGTGAAAACTTAGAAGACATAGAAAGATATTTTAACTTTAATGTAGGGGGAAGTAAGCGTGGACGAAAGATATATGAAAGGTATTTTACCATTAATGTAGGTGGAAGTAAGCGTGGACAAAGGATATATGTATGGAAAAAGAAAAAGAAGAGAAATCGCGGGAATTTATTTATAGATTTCATTATTTTAGACCTCAAAATAAGTATACCCCATTTTGAAGTCTTTCTGACAGGGGGGCATTGTAACAGTAGCTGGGTTCAAACCCTGTTACAAGAAAGTGAAAAGCGCGTACACATTACCCTCAATACAGGTATATATTCAAGCGGGCGATAAAGGGTTAAAATATATATAATTATACATATATATACGTGTGTGAAGTAAATTTTAAACTCTTTTTCTTTATTATTCTTTTTTTTTTTGTTAGAAAATAAATGGGGAAGGGATTGATTAGTAAGCATTATTTATTTTAGAATGTTTTACTTTTAAAATATTACAAATTAGCAAAATTACAGTTGTGCGCAAATATGTTATATATTGTTTAGAATATTGATTTAAGTTTCAATTATATTTCAAATTAATGAGGGTAGCGAAAAGGAAATATTGTTTGTGCCTTCAAGCAATTCTGTGTTTGAATCACAATCGCTAATTACTGCAAAAATAAAATTCCAAGAGAAGTCAAAGAATGTTTGACCAAAAAGAATAGATACCAGGAATGACGGCACCACCAAAACAATGGAAATGTAAAATTAAAGAAATAAAAGTAATTTGGAAAGGAAAACCTATTCAAAGAAAAAGAATTAGATTGGAGATCCGATAAGAAAATTCCTTTGTCTGAGAAATGAAAATTAATTAGACAAAAAATTAATTAATGAGAATTTGAGAAAGGAAAAAGACAGTGATTCAGTTAGATTGTGACCGCTGAGTGAGACAGACTCATAAAGTTATAGAAAAAAATATTTAACATGTCGGGGTAAGGACCATACGTAAAGGGCTTCATCACCCGCAGCCGATGCGAACTGACTATAAACCGCCTGCCCGCCGAAGAACCTAGCGAAGACTCTGGATTGCTGAACATAAAATGAAATAAAAAAGAATCGTACGTCCCAAAATATGAATTTATTTGATTTGAAAATTATATTTGACAAGAATCCATTTACAGCTCCGCCATCACTTATGGACATCTAAATATCGGACTCTGTAGAAAGAAATTATATATTGCGCTTTCATAAGGCAACTTCAAATACTACTAGATCACGGAAATCCACTTGATATGCTTCATTACATTCTAATCCCATACCCCGGGGTTTCGTCAGGTAAAGTGAACTCTGTGTTTATATAACTCAAAATTGCTTATAGCTACCCTCGAAAATAACAAACTTTCTTAAATTATTTCATAACATAAAATTATTGCGTACAACTGTATAGTAAAAGTTTTTTTTTCTTATATATATAAATTAATATGTATTTATTCTAAATTAAATGTTTTATTGTTTCATTTATGATTTGGGAACTTATTATATATTTTAAATGGGAGGGATAAGAATTGATTTACATAGATAGCGTTTAGATATTAATAATAAAATTTTGTACAAATTTACCTTTGCGTTAGAGTTATTCAGTAATTATCATTTACATTTTCTAATTACTTCATTTGCCAAATAAATTCCAATGATTCAAATATGTCCGAGGTAAACGGATACATCTATAAGTGCATTATAAATTAATTACAAACCTATATTTTTTTTTGTGTTATTATCTCCGTTCATCTGATAGGTTTTCCTCCCCACCCTGGGAGTGAGTTAGCTTGGGTCAGGCACCTCGTTAATCGGGAAATATAATTCTCACTGTAATAGTGAGTTTGGCGCTTGAGGTCATCGATAAATTGACGCTCATAAATATATTCTCCTGTAGACATTTTTTTAATATTTAGATCTTATTCAAGATACAAGGGCAACCGGAAACTTTTATTCATTTATCTTAAATCCTATTTACGCAACACTTAAAACTTGTGTCAAGTAAACAATACTTGTATGAATAATTCGTATCAGAATTTTCTTTGGTGAGTAATATTTAAATATTACCTACAGGTGTTATGGTGACTAGATAGCCATAGAAATTCCATCTAATCTACGGTTTAGCTTACTTGTCCATTTCTTGAGATCTATATTATTTGGTTTAAGTTCACCAACGTCAGATGACGTGAGAAAGGGGTTGCCCATTAAAATATAAAGAGAATTATTTTACCTTGTGGACCCTGGGGTTTTGATAATGATACATTCACTTATGTATGTTTAGGTAGTTCTAAGTTCACAATCCATAAGAAATCGAGATTTGATTTTATTTAAGAGAGATATCTGCTATTAGTGAAGTCCGGCATTAGTGTCCATTTGTAGTATTAACAGGATGCGAAACAAAATAATAACGACGTCCATTAGTAAATCTTTCAATAGGAACTTGTTTGTCATATTAGATTTGATCCTTTTCCTTTAACTCTATGTTATTTAGTGTAGCATATTGGTGAGTTTCTTAGGTTTCTTGTGCCGGCAGGTGGTAGGTAGAATCAGCTCCGTACTTGTAGTGGATGGTGACGCCCTTCAAGTATCTGCTGTTACCCCATTATTACGAATGCGGACATTTTATAAATTGATTCAAAATACATTTCTTCTGCAATTCAGTTAATTCAAAAATTTGATGTCCTTTATAATCACAAAAGCATAGCCATTCGAATTAATATAGTTTTTATCCATTTTGTCTCTTTTCACTCTATTTATGTCAACACTGCTTACTTTGTTCTCTATCTCACATACTTTTATCTCTGTCTGCCATTATTCCTTTTTAGCTTCCTGTTCATACTTGTTGCTGCTAACGCTTGGCATTATAACCTGCTGTTCTATTTATTGGACCGTGTTTTCCATTTTCGCTACTTTAGTATCTTTCCTACCAGCTTCTTCTCTATTTCATACATTTTGCTATTGCAGCTATTTTCTATCTCACTTCTTTTTTCATCAATTCTTTCATGCACACCCTCAAACTCTAGTCCTGTTGCGTGTTGTCTATTTTCTATAGCTTCTGTACGTTTACTATTATCTAACACAAGGTTATCATATTTTATTTCTACATTAGTGATTTTTATTTTTAATTCCTGTAATGTTTCATCTTTAACATTGTCTAGTCTTTGGGACATATCCTCCATCCTTTTCTCCATTTCCTTTTTTAAATATTCTATTTGCCATGGTATCTTGGCTATTTCTTCTCTCAGTTCTTTCATAAAGTCTATCATTATATTCATTAACTTTTTTTCCTCCATTTCAGGTTCTATTCTATCTTGACTATAAAAATTTAATTATCCACACTTTTATATTTCACTATCACTATATCTCTATGCTAAAAAGTATTCTGTTTATTTACTTCTTTCTTATTAAATCTCAATGCTAGCAAAGTATTCTATTTATTTATTTCTTTTTTTATTAAATCTCGGTACATTCGCACTTAGCTCACCCTAATTTGTTTGCCATCTATAGATCTAGTATATGTTAATTTATTTATTACTTTTTTATTATTATTATTCTCAATTGTAGCTTGCTATCTGCCGACACCTCTAGGATCCTATTAAAAAAAAAAAAAAATTTTTTTTTTTTTTCATTTATTATTTATATAACGCGGCTGTGACCTCCACTATTAACTTATGTGCATACAAATTGACTCGTGCCCAAAAACATGTTGGTCGCCATTTTTACTGTAATGGTCGCTGACTCCGACTCTTGACGCATTGAGCATGACATGCGTTTTCTAACATCGAGCAGCAATTAAGAAATATTCAATGGCATCCAAAATATACATTACTATAATCACACCTTTGAAAGGTTCGTTTACTGCAACCTTTGCATGCCACCTTAAGAAAGAGATTGCTCCCCTCCCCAAGGGATATGATCATGTAATCAATAAAGAGTTATAATCTCTTTTATATTTTCTTTTTTTATATATAGAAAATCAACAGAAAAGTGAATACCTAACGAATGATTCCTGATCCCGGTAAGTTTAATCCCTGACTAGCTCAATCAACTCATTATCTTGGGATGGTGGTTTGTTGCTTCATTAACAGGAAAGGTTAAACAATAATATCATTATCAAATACACAGCACAATGCCATACTTTAAAATTAGATGTTAAATTTATTAAGCCCTCTATGATTATATAAATATTTACAGAATAAAGAAAAGAACAAACACACACATAAACAATATTAATTAAAATTCAAGCGCATAAATAAATTTTAAATAGTTTCATAAATGGGAAAGGAATGGTCTGAAATTCTCCCCTGCTTACACTTTAAACCCAAAACTTGGAATAAATTACTTATACAAAAATATAATGTGTATTGGCCATGGTATGCACATGTTTCATAAAAAAAATGACCCTCGCCTTTCCACTTGTGGTGATCTATACCTTTGTTTAAGTTAAAATAACAATTTAGCCATGAGTTAATGATATTTGAATCTTAAAAGTTCCATAATATGAGTCCTGCATGTAGCAGACAATAATAATTATTTGGAACACTTTCTTACACACTTTTATTCCTTATGAAAACAATCCTGCATGTAGCGGATGGAATAAATTTACTAAGGGAACAACTCATGCTAAACTACAATTTGAATCTTAAAAGTTCCATAATATGAGTCCTGCACGTAGCGGACAATAATAATTATTTGGAACACTTTCTTACACACTTTTATTCCTTATGAAAACAATCCTGCATGTAGCGGATGGAATAAATTTACTATTATTTCAAGGCGAAACACATACATCCAATGACCAAACCACCCAATTATTTCTATTTAACTATTTTGAAATATTGAAATATTTCATATTTACTTTCTCTTTTCTTTTATAATTTATTTAGATATTCCAATTAATTATGTGTACCTTTACATTAAAATTACGAAAGAAATATTTATAACTGAATTACGCAATTCATTGGTTCATTTAATAATAGCAATATTAGTAAAATAACGAATTACTAGTAATAAAACACAAAAATAGATATAAAAACATAAATAATACTTCCCAAAGGCTTCGTTCTTCTCCAGGCTAGGATTTTGAGGGCGATATATATCTGCTGTGCAGGTGATTACTTAACAGGGCTTCGATGGAGGTTGGCAAATTGTCTATAGCAGCTACACTTTAAGAAATAGAAAGTCACATCACTGGATGGCTATGTAGGTCTTCGAGCGGTGCGAAAGTACCGAACTTGGTCTTCTACTCCATGTCCATTGTTGTATCATGAATAAATCTTGATTCCATTCCCTTAGCGATATAAAACATTAACTTAAATTTCACTTTCTTTTGTTCTTGAACGTTGTGTCTGACCTGTGTGGTGCTTCACATTAAAAATTTTCCAGTCTGAATCTCTAAATTTCTTATGTATTGCTTCCTTTCTTCTTTATTTAATTGGGCAGTATTCTTTCTCCTTTCGGTTAATACTTATCAGGAAATATAATCTGACAATAATAATTTCATTTGTATTTTTCTTTTTTAGTCAATAAGTCTTATATTTCTAGATCTGCACCTTTCAAAATACGTTCAGCTATTAATAACTCTTCCACTTGTTCAGCATTCTGGAAAACAGTTTTTTACACTAATAATTCTGCTTTTCTGTCAGTACATTCCGAAAACTATACTGCTAACCAAAAGAGAACGAGCAAGAGTGCCCGTGTGAGTATGAACGAATATAACCAAACTAATGAACCCAATTTCACCTGACCAGTCTTTATGTATTCCCCCCCCCCATTACAGGGTGTATTCTCTCATCCCCTCCACAAGTTATTGCTTTTACATTTCTGTTTTTAATTAAATTATTAATCCCTGTTTTTAATTATTTAAGTCCAAACAATGGATTTAATTTTAGCTATCTCCTTGGAAAAAAAAAATTTGTCTTACGATAACTTTATCTTTTAATTAATTTCAGAATTTCACAGACCATTTAAATTCCAATCCCTTGATTTCTTTAAACAATAAAATAAAATCACATTTATTTAATTAAATAATTTTGAGTAGGTGTCAAGCCGAATGACCACTGATACAATTTCTACATTTTTTTCCCAAAAACATTATACAATAAAAGAAAGAGGTCATTGGCTTGCCTGCGGTCATGAACATTAAGTTCTAAAAAAAAATTATAAAACTTAAACTGTATACTTGTTGTCACATAAAAATTGTTTTTAAGTTTTCCAAAAAGAATATTCAACAAGCAACAGAAAAAAAAAATACAACATTTGAGAATCTAAAATAAAATCAAAAATCAAAATAAAACATGTTTACTGTTGGGTTACTTGCAAATACATTTCAGTTTCCCGCAATAATTTCTTTAATCCCCTACCATATTTATTCACATCATAAATAAAAAAAATATATAGCATTTATTAACAGCAAAATACATATTTACATGTGGTGTCCGCATTTGTTTATTTATAAGCGTATTATCACCATTCATCCTATTTATTTACAATATATTGTGTGTGTAAGCAACAGAGAAAATATACCTGCACAGACCACTCCTTTTATTATAATATGTACATTTGTTTGGGCTGCAACTATGCTTGCAGCCATCTTTGTGGCAGAGATTTAAGACTGACTGTCACAATATCAAAAAATATATATAAATTAATATCACTCTTTCCAAAATGTCCCCTGTTCTCTTCTACTCAGCTGTTCCAATTCAATTAATTAATTTTTTCTTTTTTTACTTTCTCTAAAAAAAAAAAGAGTTTATCAGCATTTCGATCTCTTTCTCTGGAATGCTTTTAACATTTTTTTCTATTATTTTTGGTATTTTTGTCCACTGTACATTCATTAGAGTTTTCTTGGAATTTAAAGTAGTTAAGTAGTTAGTGATTTTATTTCTATTTTAGTTAAGTATTGTATCAAATAACAAAGAATTGCCTAGAGGCATATACAGCAAATTCTTTTCGTTACCCTCATTAAAGGAAGATATGATAAAAAAAATGTATATTTGAAACAATCAAAAAAAAAAAAAAACTAGATATTTGCGTATAACTGTATTTCTCAAATTTGTAATAACATATTTTTAAAAAAAAAAAAAAATCTGAAATAAATAATTATCCTTTTTTATTCCTTTCTGTTTCTCTTTCTTTTTTAAACAAAAACGATTTTAACATTTATCTCCCTTACATATATATATACTTCACTCCTCATACATAATATTTAAACATATTGAAGATAATTTAAATAATTACGTGTATCAAGGGCAGTTAGCGAGTGCTATTTAATTCCCTTGTAACAGGGTTTGAACCCAGATACTATTGCAATATATATACAAGCCATCAGATGAATACAGATTAATATTAATTAATTAATGAAAAAAACTACATTAAATACATATATATATATATCGTTTTAACAAAGATTAATTACATGTACTTTTAATTACATGCTAAGTTTAAACAATGTTGCAATGGAACCCCAATATTTATTATATTTTATTCCATGAATCTTGCTGATGGTGTGCAATAGCAGATAATAGATCATGCTTTGCTTGATTATAATGGAACTGCTATAACCTCACATAATCAACTTTTTATCTATGCTTACATAAGCTAGAAAATAGTCTGGGATATTGAACTGGAAAGTAGTGCATAAGGATTATGATGTACACAACATTCTAGCATCTATTAATTACTAGAGCTTAGAGTAGGTGGCACTATCATGTGGGGAAAAGATTTTGCAATTGTCATAACTAAATAAACAAACATTTAACATATATTCCTGTACATATAAGAATAAATATTTTAACATATATAGGGTGTATATACTCAATACATATTTATAAATATATGTTGGATTATTTCCATCATCTAGAATTAATTGCTAAATATTCTTAGAAAAATTCAAACTTATTTATTTTTCATGTATGATTTTTTTTTTTTGATGGCTTAACAAAATATCATAAAGAAACTTATAGAAATTCCAACCAGGAGATAGATTCACTTATGGCTTCATTAAATTTTTCAATGCTGATACTGTAATTATAAATTTGAAAGTCATTAACTATAATTCATGGTTTGGGTTTGTCTATATTTATATAGATCAATGTCTGTTAAATTCAAACTTTAAATATTACACATATAATTAACTGTCAGAAATAGCACACAGGATAGTATATAACACATTGCTTCAAGTAATATTATTTTCTCTTTTTTTCAGATGTTGCTGGCTGGACAAATGACAGCATTAGCGTAGGAATCAAATCTGTGACTTTTAGATTCATGAATATTGAATTTTAAATGCTCTAACTAGTTTGATTATTTTACCAAAAGCAAGAGTTAGTAGAATTTAAATATTTACTCCTCTATGAGGATCCTCCAAATTTTTCCATTTTTTCTTTGAGCAAGATTAATAAGTAATAATCAAATATTAGAAATTATTACATTTGGTTGACTTTAGGGGTTGGTTCAATTATTAACTTTTAGAAAATCTTTAGTACCTGTGTAATTCTAAAAGACTTGTGGCCTCCAGATCAATTGTCATGTGAGAAGCATTCTTCAATTTTTTTTCTCTCATCAATATTCTTGTCTTTTCCTAATTAAATATGTTCAGTGCATGCACAGTCTGATACTTTAGATACATCTGTTTTTTCCTCTTTAGTCATTACTTTTGCATTTTTTTAACTGTTTTTCAACGAAGGAATTGGTTTCACCAGTTCATGTCCTTTTACATTCATGTGTTATTTTATATAGTGTTCTTAAAATTTCTTCTTTTTACTTTATTCTCCCTGATCAATATTATTAACTTTTCTCAATTATATATATGCTCAATGGGAGACACATTATCTACTACTTTAGATATCTCTTTTCCCCTTTAATCATTATTTTATACTCTTTTAACCATTTTTCAATGATGCTTTTTCATATTCACGTGTATTTTATAGAGTTTTTATTTTCAACAATTCTAGTTTAGGGTTTATAATAGTTATGATTCCTCATAGTAGACTATGGTTTTCGAAAGCTATTCTCATATTATTTCTTTAATTTGTCTGCTAACTCTAATATGTATGAATATATTACAGTATTGATAATTGTTTTATTTTGATGATTATATCTATGAGAATTAGTGCTACATAGGACTTTTCTTTTTCCAAGTCAACAGCTTCTGATCAAATTTCTTTTGCTTTGTCCATTCCATAATGATACTATAACTGTACCTTTTGGGTTTTTGTTATGATTGGAAAATATTTTCCATATACTGTAGTTTTGATTTTGTCAGGTTGAAGTCTTGTCAAAAGAACATCTAAAAATGTCAACATTGCAATAAAACTAAAAAATGGATATGGGTTCACCACTGTTATTCCTGAGCAATATCTATAATGCTAATGGAAAATCAGGGTTTAATACCAAAGAACCTGCAATTACAATGTTCCATAAATGGATATTCATTTGGAACCCTATCACCATTTTTGGAGATGAACATAAAATTAACTGTCAATATTTAATTTAAAATATAAAATAATGAGCATGAGAGATCACTCTAAGAGATTAGTAGCTAACTACCCTAGTATGAGCATGAGCATAATTAACTATACATTCACCAGCATAAAAATGAGTATAACTCAATCATCATCATGAAACATCAAGATTAAAATAAATCAACAGTCAATTTTGTGACTGGATTTGAAATGGATTTACTGTAAACAAAGCTAACAATTTAGCCCTGCCAGCTTGGGGCAATTATTTAAACATAATTTGGATGCACAAACTAAGTGCTCATCAATTAGAATATATAATAATCAAAACAATAATGCTAAGATGTTAAAACATGCTGATCATCATCAATGCTCTGGATATTTAGTACCATTAATGTACTAGCCAACTATAAACTTAATATCTAATAGAGACTAAATTAAATAAAATGTAGTGCATGGACTTTAAAGAATATTCTCTCTGTGCCAATCCAAGATAATTATCAACTGGATGCTCATACACTAATATACATCACCTTTCTATGTAGCTGTTACGTATGAATCTAGCTCAGAACGCAAGAACTCTATAATTTGTTACTGTGAAAAAGAGAAAAATAAATGAAGTAGCTTATTATAAATAACCTTAAGTAAATCATAGAGTTCCCCCAGTTATAAATAAACAGTTTTATTGGGATCATCAAAAAATAAATAAATCTTAGAATAAAAGCTGTCATCATATAAAATCATACATATTATAATTCATGAAACAGGAAATGAATAGAATAAAGTAACCAAGACTAAAAACATATTTTTAATTTAAAAACAATTATTTAATTTCTAATTAATTAACAACAAAAAAATGACATAATAGTAGATAATTTCAAACATCCACTTCATCAAAAAAAAATACAGTTTGATAAAATTATATTAACTAATCAGTTTATTTTAGTTATGGATTAATTCTAAATTCATTAAGTTATTTCTTTAAAATATTTAAGATTTTTTTTTCTATTTTTACAATATTTCCAAAATCAAAGATGACAATCTTTGATTCAGCTTAGCAAGAAAATTTTTCTTTAACCTTACAACAGATTTTTCTTTTTTGTTTTCAAAAATTATTTCACCATTTGTAATAGAAATTTGACTGGCTTTTAAAAAGAAAAAAATAATAATAGTGTAAACACATAAATAATAAATAATACATCTAGTCATGGCTTTCTTGTTTATGGAGGCCTTTCCAATTGCAATTTCCAGTTTTTCAATTGTTTCTCCCTGAAGGCTTCTAAACATGGGCCTGGTTAAATTTGTACTTTTCTGAATCTATAGAAACTCCAAGTAAATAAAATATAGCAAATTTTGTCCATTTGCTTCCCCTCATGAATTTCCAGGTGAGAAAGATGTAGACAGAGACTCATGCTCTCTTGGTTGAAGGCTAGATTGCAGATTACTTTAGGGAGTTTACATTTCTTACATTTTCTTCCAGTGCATGTAAGTCACATGGAGTAAGGTAATGCCTAGCTTTTAGCTGAATTTAGCACACGGTTGTCATTGTACAAATCATTTTAGAGCTAAACTCATAGTATGCTAAACGCTTGATTAAAACTTCTGCTATTCTCTTCAATAGCTTGGTAAAGACATTCTCACTTTTTTCTTTATCAGCTGGATTAAGCTTGGGCTGCTCTCTCTTCAACAGCTGTTAGAAATCTCTACTTCTCACCAGACACTAGGATCTTCTCATTTATTAACCCTCCCCTTATATTATTTCTAGAATAATCCTGCCCACAAGCCAATCACAATCTGTTCTTACATAATTTACACAACCCCCAATTAAATAAATTCCATATACAATTGTCCAGTTATCTACACCTTTATTCAAAGACACTGAAAAATAACTCTGATTAAAAATAAAACTTACAAAGGTATTAAAATCTTGTTTTGTTTTTTTTCTTTTACAAAAAAAATATTCTTAAATAAAAGATTAAAATTAATATTAATTTTATAAGGTACAAAAACAAAGAAAAATAAATTGTTTCTTTTCTTAGTGCATTTTCGTAGTTTAAATTTAAACTACCAATTAATTATAACTACTACAGAAGGAGAGTAAAAAAAACGTGTTTACATTTTTTTCACAATTCTCTCTCTTCTTTATAATTATTTATAACATATTAAAATAATTCCCATATTAAAATCATATTACTATTAACAAAGTAAATGTTTGATAATTCTCACACTATTATATGGCGACTTAAAAATATTGAGTTAAATAATGATTCTTTTAAAAAATAGGTCTAAGAATATTAAATATTACTTTCCTTCTTTAATTAAACCTGAGGAATATACTGCCAACTATTAAATTCTTATTATCTTTTTCTTTTAGTGCAGTCATGGTTACAGCATCATTTATATGAAAGTACTAGAAATCACCCTCATGACTTTGCTATGTTGATACATTTATTGTATGTCCACATGGTGAAACATTATTAAAAAATTTCTGAAGACATATTGTAATGGTCATATTTGTACCTTCAAATAACAAAATCCATATTCCATGCGAGGGGTTGAGACCTCAAATCTGATCGTACTTCAACTCATTCACCAGCACCCTGTGATTTAATACTCTATGGATAACATTTATGAGGTTACACTCAGTCGCAATTTCCTCCATGAGCCGGCTGAGAAAAGGTGGAGCATGGGACTCAGGGAAAAATTAATAACTTAATTATACTTAAAGACTAAATAAATTACTCAATACTCCATGACTTAATAAATAATACATATGTATTAATAAAATTGGGGTGATTTGGAATAAGTTACGAGTACTACATTAAACATAAATAATTTTAATATATTTAATAAATAAGAATCATATGGATTAATAAAAATAAAATAAATATTTACATTGGTGGTGGGAGTTACATGCACAAGCGTGACAATACTGATGAGGCAGATAATAGTACAATGGTCTCATCTTAATAATAATGCAATTTATATAATTGGTTCTGTGGTTTATGACTCATGCCTATATGGTATGCCAAACTATTCTTAAGGTTTGCTACTGGTAAGCTAAATATTACTGGGGTGATACAAATAAAATGTTAAGTTACTTATTCTAATATATTCTTACTGCGCAATAAATTCGCTCAAAATACAGATTCCCAAAGTAAACCAGATTCTGTTTCAGACTAATGCTGAAATTTAGTAATAGGGTGGAATGAACTGATTACCATAGATGAGCATCTAAGAACTATGGTGCTAAAATATTAAATTAGAAATCATGGTGCGAATGTGCAGTTATCCATGGGATTCAGTACCAAGTACTAGATACCTTTGGATTCAGAGGACTTGCTAGTACAAAAATACAGAACATTAGTTAGGTATGTCAGAGCAGCTTTGAATATGGTTCTGGACCCTTGTGTTCCAATTCTAGAAATATAGCTGTCCAAACTAAATAATGGGGTGGCCTGTCACCATGACCTCATTTAAGAAAACATAGCAAGGCATAAATACACATTCTGTGCTTAGTAAAGACACATTCGCAATGCTTGAAAAATACTAATATGTATTTAAGACAATTAAAAATGCGCATAAATATCTATAGTTTCATTCTGCTGAAACTACTTTGATGCAGTTCTCAAAATAGCATATCATAATGATGCTAAAAAGAGTTAATTAATAACAATCTAGTTTAGGGATATTGAATCTGTACTTATTTCCTAAGGAGAAAGCATATCAGGTATTATGACATTTACAAATATGCCTTTAAGTATCATCCCTGGCCATTATTTAACTGAGAAATAAAATAATAATCTGCAAACTTTAATAAACAAACTAATATATATTAACTAATTAAATATAGACAACAACAATCATGTAGCAATTAGTTGTTATCACTTAGAATAGATTTCAAAGGAGAGATTTCTATCAGCTAAAAAGCAACGAGAACTTTACACTGGAGAGCTTCTAATCGTCTCTCCGAAGGTTTAATAAATTGATTATTCTCTACTTTGAATTTATGGCATATCATAATATATAAATTAAGAAGAAAATAAAATAATCAAAATAGAAAACAGGCATGGCCACAAATTGTAAAAGGGTTAAATAATAACTGATTATAGTTATTGCATTTAAATGAAAAGTTACTTTAAAATTATATTTATAGGCAAGACTATTATAGTTACATTTAGAGATTTATTTTACAGCATTTTAATTAATTGAGAATTAATAATTTATGAACGCTCATTACAGATAGCTAGCTTAAGGAATTTATTAGAGATTTATAGAGCTCTACGGTGAAGAAATATTATCAATCTTCTTCTAGGCTGAGTTGTCCGCATTTGAAATAGGCACTGGCATTTCTCTGGATGAGAAACAAGTGTTTTCTAAACAACATTCTGGAAAAATTTGAATTCAAATGTCAAATAATAGTATTCTAGAGATCAATCATGAATTATTATAGAAAATTCATCAATTATCATAAACTTAAGAGAGATTAAGTTTTAAATTTGATCTTGATGAGTGTTTACATTAAAGTTTGCAATAAGGATTTAAAGACTAGAGAAACAAAAAAAAAGCAGCCAAAAAGACATATATTTACACTTCCATAGTACCTGATCTTTAAGGCACTATAAGCAGCATAAGACATGATAATTCACTCATTATTTGCATAAGTTTTCAAAACATTTGTTAGATATAGTAATATGTAGATAACAGAATTTAATTTTATAATATCCAACTTTTAAAAATTCTGTAATTAATTAATTCAGAATTAAAATATATTTATCTAATTTAATGAAGTCATATTCCTTTAATTTCATTTCATTTTATATGGGGGGGGGGAGGTACTTTTCAGAATCTTTGAGTATGCTGCTATTTATGAATAAGTACTAAATAAAACCACTTTACCCTAACTCGGAATAAATTAACTACAAAAAAAAATATCTATTTTGTAAATTCAAATGATAAAATACATAGAGTTCACTAAAAAGTGATCTGTAACACAGTCATAAAAAATTTGCAAGTTTCCATAAACCAATTACTTGTTGTTTTTCCAAACTTCCCAATCTATAAAAAACTATAAGCTAAAAGATAATTGGTATGGGGATTATTTCAAAGTTCATACTATCATTTAAAAATCCAAAACTCAATAAAAAAGATGTAAAGGCAAAAAAATAAATCAGTAGAAATTGACTTGCTACTCTTTCAATGCATGTCTTCCTACTTTATACTTGCTCTAAGTAATCTAACACCTCTTTACTAATACATAACACATCATTACCATAATATGTTAACCCTGCTACATTAATTCTAGCTACATTATATTTATTATATAAAAACTATTAATTTCTTTATCAGTCCCTTTCTTTTCTTTCCTTCATTTATCTTTTTTTTTCCTCATTCATCCAAACAATTTTATAAGAGAAGTAAAATAACAACAATAACAATTAAGTAAAAAAACATGAATAAAACACAATTGACACTGCAATCCAGATTGTTAGAGATTAATAAAGGTTTAAACAAATTAACTATATACTATAATACACAAAATAGATTAAACAAAATAAATTTTATACAACTTAATATATGTTACCATATTATATAATTTTCTTTTCATTTTTAATTGACCAGTTACTCATACAATTATCTATGTTATGTTTAATATAATTTGTTTCATATATTTTTAGATCTTCTAATATAATTCAAAGATTTAATATCATCTATTTTATGTCCACAAAATTAGTAGTTTAATGTATGAAGCAAACTTATCATCTCTCCTATTTATCATACTATAATACAATAAATTTGCATTATACATTAATTACTTAACATATGAACATAAAATAGATGTTATAAAAATATTAAATATTTGAATTACAATAAAGATTCAAAAACATGATAAATATATGAACAAATTAAATATAATTTGTTATTAACATAGTTAATTGTATGAATGTTTATAAAATGAAATAAATTTAGATAATAATTGGTAGAATAAAATGAATGGAAAATTATATGATAAGGTAGTATATATAAAGTTGTATAATTTTTTTTATTGTGTATTGTGTTATATAATTTGTTTATTTGTTTCAAACCTTATTAAATCTCTAACAATCTGGATTGCTATATCATAATTTTATTTTATTCATGTTTTGTTTTATTTATTGTTATTGCTGCTATTTTACTTCTATTATAGAACAGAAGATAGCAATCTATATACAATAAGTTAATAGTTAAAACATATTTTTCATAAAAATATAAAATCATATGTTGAAAAAATTTTTTAAGTATAATTATTAATATATTTTTTCTATAATAGCTGTTAGCTATGATATTTTTATTATTTTTTACTATATATATATAAACATTATGATAGTATTTTCATATTACATGTAATAATAATAAAAGTTTAGTTTTTATTGTATATATAAATAGACTTACAAACAATAAGAATACAAATAAGATGAAAAAAAAATTAGTAAATATTTGGAACATAAGATTATAAAAGAAAAACACAGCTTGGAAACTAAAGAACTTTCAAACATTATTAAAGATAAATATAAAATTTATAGACAATATATAAAATTAAATTAGAAAGATAAAAATCAAAATAACAAGTTTTGGAGAAAACAATAACAAAATAATCTATGTTACTGTTTAAAAAATGAAAAAATATGACTTTAATGGTAGAATCAAGAAATTATGCTTTAAGAATAATTTTATAACAAAAGGAAACAAAAAAAATGTAAAGTATGCTGAATAGTATGGAGGTCTAAGCAATAAGTACATGACAATAGATAATTTTAAAAAAAAAACATTAAAAACAAAACTTATAT
The DNA here is from genome assembly GCA_028023455.1 of Epiperipatus broadwayi. Lineage (NCBI taxonomy): Eukaryota > Metazoa > Onychophora > Udeonychophora > Euonychophora > Peripatidae > Epiperipatus > Epiperipatus broadwayi. The sequence continues at coordinate 10,610,246 of JAQFVV010012404.1, forward strand.
TTTTATTCAAATTTTATAAGTACAAAAACAATCAAATAGTATTATAAAAGAAATTAACAATTTATTTAAAATAAGGTATAGCAAGTTATTTTTAAAAAACATTATTCTCCTCCCATTCCTAATTGACATTTTATATCTTACGACAACAAAAATATATTTAGTTAAAAGATTAAAATAACTTATCTAAAAAATAAGATAAGATTACAATATATTAATATTTTATAATCCATTAAATCACACAAACGTATATAATACATACATAATTAAAATCTCAAAACTAAATATTATGTTAAGAGCAAGAAATCAACATTGAAATAGATATAAAATAATGATTAAATTTTTAGCAATATAATTCACTTTGCAAGTCTGTTGTTCAATTTAAAAATGAGTTTCCAGTTAAGTGAGAGTACATAGATGTTAATACTTATTTAAATTTTAAATTTAGTTTCATTATATTCCAAATAATCTACAAGATTAGTGCAAAAATGTTTTCACTTGCAATTATTTTTTATCATGAGTTAAATCTTTATGTGTTAAATGCTGCAATTACTTAATTACTATCATTAATAATTAACACATATATCTTACATTTTTATCTTCTTTTATGTTTTGGCTTTTCTTATCTTTCTACCTTTAATTCTTGGTATATTGTAGTTGTTATTTTTTTTTTAATATTGATCTGAATTTTTTTTTTTTTATACAATCAGAGAAAATATCTTACTTTACATTTTCAGATATATTAAAAATAATATTTTTCCCAATAATAAATTCTTTTTTGTAGATTTAGGAACAATATTTGATATTTTAGAATTCAACGGAAACTTGAGAATATACAGTCGCAGTGATTATATGAATTTAAAAGAATTGCATTTAAAAATCGAGCAAACTGATAATAACTACTCTCTAAATCAAGTAGATAAATGGAAGAAATTGCAAAATCAAAAGGTAAAGCATTTCAATTCAATCAGTTTTCCAATTACAAAGAATAAAACTATTACATGGAAAATCACTACTAAATGATGCTAGCTATATTCCTTCTAATTTGTTCCTGAATATAAAACAAAGTATAAAAAAATCCAAGAAACTGTCAATAGAATTAAAATAACTACATCCTTGTTCTCAATAACTGTATATATAACTTCAGCAAACTTATAATGAAATATACAGCAATGTTTTCACTCATTAATAGGTTTATTTATCTCAACAAATATTTAGCTATATTGATATTTTTGGCATCAGAAAATTATAGATATTACAACCTTATGTTTTTATTTATCTTACACACTGGTTCTTGTCAGTCCATATAAGATTTGAATATCTAAGTAGCAGTTCATTTCACAATTGATCAAATTGTATATATGTGGATGGGAATTACTTTCTTGGTCTGAGAAATAATATAGGAACTTTTAGTTTTTGAGTTCATTATCCTCACCATTAGACTGAATTGCATTTTTGAAATTATTAAATCATCTATTAGTAACAAATTTAATTATAAATATAAATTTATATTCCAAAAATTGAAAATATATTAAATAAATACATATATTTAGAAAAGGAAGAAATAGTAAATTAGTTATGAAAAAGAAAAAATTTAGCATGTTAAATAAAAAAAATAAATTATCTAATATTTTCACAATCTCATATTATGGAAATATTACATAAACTTTTGTATATTTGTCTACATTTTTTTTTTTTATTACACAAATAACAATCTTATAATTTTGTGTAAATTTAATAAAGAATATACTTTAAATAAAAAAAAAAAAAAAATAATTTTGTGTAAATGGTAAATAAGCACAACTTAAAATATGAAGCAAGACTAAAAATGCTGCATAAAGTATTTTATATGTGCATATAAAATAAAACTTATAAAAATCAAATACTTATGACAATATTTAAAAAAAAAAATTCCAACAGATTTAATTATCATAACTCTCAACATCATCATCATTTTAACAATTATCAATCCACTACAAAATGAAGCTCTCTCTAAGGTTAATCCAAGTTCTTTGATCTCTAGACTTTCTCCTCCATATCACCCCAGCACACTTCCTTATTTGATCCATCCATTGTGTATATAATCTCTTTCTAGGTCTTTTACAATTTATTGCAATCTAGTTTAAGATTTCAACTGTCCATCTATTCTCACTTCTAGCAATATGTTCAGCCCAACTCCACTTCAGTTTCTTAATTCTTTCAATGATATTAATAATACCTACTGGTTCTCTCATTCATATACTTAGTTTTCAATCCTTATTGTCACTCCTAACATACATCTCTCTATACTTCATTCAGTGGTCTAAAGTCTTTATATTTCTCTTAAGTGGTAAGAACTGGTAAAATACATTTATTAAAAACCTTTCTTTTCAAACACATTGGCATGTTTCCTTTTAATATTATTTCTACCAAAAACAATTCCAACCAAGTTTAATAACTCTTGCAATATTTCTTTAAGCTCTGAAGAATTATTTGCAAAAAAAAAACAAACAATTAAATCATTTGCAAAAACTAGATGACTTAAATAATCAGTTTACTTTTATTCCTTTACTTTCCCATTTTAATACACAAAATACTTCTTGAAAAACAGTTGTAAAAATTTTGAAGATATAGAATCACTCTATTATATTACCTTCTCTGTTATTTTCCTAGTATCATTATGTAATCTGGTTAGATTACATGATTATTGCTGTTGCATTTTAATAAATATTCCTCAGAATAAGACATTATCCTGGATCTATACCTTAATGATCCAATGCTTCAATAACTGAAGAAATGCTTATAGAATCAAATATTTTTCATAATCTATAAATTCAAAGCATAATGGCATCTCATATTCATTGGTATTTTCTATAATTTCTCTTAATACTTAGATGTGATCCACTGTACTAAAATCACTTTTCAATCCAGCTCGTTCTTTTGATAGATTAAAACTGAAAGTTCATTGTAAATGAGTTATAATTATCTTAGTAAAAATTTTGTATAGAACTTATAGGTCTGAAATTTCTAATAACTTGTTTATCACCTTTTTAAAATATTAATACTGCATTCTTCCAATAATCTGGTACATTTTTATCATTTAGACATTTGGTATATAACTTTCCTAACAATTTTTCTATTTCTTCACCTGCTTCTTTTCCCTTCTTCATAGATTTAAATGCATATTTCACTTCTTCATTTAAAATCCTGGCAATTCAGATGATGTAGTAATTGTATGAAGTACTTTTTCTGTTTTATATTACTACATAATTCTTGATAAAACTTCTCTCATATCCCTTTCTTAATTATACTTCCTTTTTTTTTTTTTCTTATTGCAGAAATAAGTTTCCTATCAATGCTGAGATGTTGTTTTACATTTTTGAGACTTTTCTTTTCTTCAATAACTTTCTTTTTGCTAATTCACAATTATATTTTGCTACATTGTTATTAACTCTTTTTCGTATCACTTTACAAAATTTTAGATATACAATTATTATTGTTAATGCATCATTTTTATATATTTTCATATTCCTTCTTTTTTTTTAAAAAAAAAAAAAAAACTCATTTCAGTAAAAAATTTACTGGCCAATTGTTGCTTTTTAGTATTAGCTATCTTTGTTGCAGTTTATAAAAGCATTCCAGTTATCATCCTATTGATTTCATTCAAATCTGAAACATGTTCAAAATCTGTTAATATTTGAAAAGGATATGCAAGTTCTAATTAAAATTCATTTGAATGTTTCTGAAGGTTAGGAATATCAATTGTAAATACTGTTTTTCTTAATAATCTTTGTCTACCTAGTTTTGCATTAACACATCTCATTAATAAATGATCGCCTGTGTTGAATTTATTAAAAATAACATATTTTCTAGTAGTCAAAATATAATCCAATTTTGGTGTATTTTTATTCATATCCATTTCTGTTTAGCATTTTTGTCAAAGAAAGAATTCATAATATAACTCTTTGTATTTAATTTTGAAATTTAAAAATAATATAAAATAACAATTCATGTCAATTGTTAATACAGAGTTTAATATAAATAAATAAAATAATAACAAATAATATTTCCAAACGCTTTCAACTTTTACGAGTCCTTATCAAGGCAGTGTAAAAAATTCTATTTTCTCCTAGGTGATGAATTTAACATTTCATTGTATCGGCCAGGATCAACTAATTGGATAGCTGGTTAAATTCGAATTCATAGCACAAGATGAATTTTGTATAAGATATGATTCTTTAATCTTGCGTTTTTTATCAAGTGTTTCATGCATTAATATTGTAAAATCTTTTGGACTACATATATGGCCTGTATTATTTTGATGAACATAAAAAGCTGAATAAACTGTATCATCTTCTCTTGCTCTATTATAAGTATATTTATGTTGTTGAAGGCGATATTTAATATTTGTTTTGGTTTCTCCAACATATATTGCACTACAATTTATTTTTGGGCATCTAATAGAGTATACAAAACTGCTTTTATCCTCCTTATTTATTATTTCCTTAGAATTATTTATTAACCTATTAAGGTTAGATGGAGTTCTCCATGCTAATCGAAAATCTTGACTTAAAACTTTATAATATTTTTATTAATATTGGGAATAAAAGCTAATGACATCTATGGTTTATTATTCATATTTATATGGTCACTATTATGACATTGTTTATAATGCTTCAATACCAGACAATATAAAGCAAATTTTTGATAGTTTGCAGAACCAGGATGGTTTAGTTTGGACAATACAAAGAGAAGATAATTCTAGTATTAAATACCTAGATTTGCAAATATCAAGGATAGATGATAAATTAGTATATAAAATGGTTGAAAAACATATAGATAATAGAGGTTACATTCATCCAACATCTAATATTCCTTTAGTACACAAATTAGCTGGTTTTAGAGCTTTTTTAACATGTAATCAACGACTGTGTTCAAATGAAATGTTTATGAAAGATAATATAAAATGTTATATGCAAGATTTAATACAAGTGGGTTATAATAAACAAATGCTATTATCCACTGTAGTGAAGCATTATAAACAATTTCATAATAGTGACCATATAAATATGAATAATAAACCATGGATGTCATTAACTTTTATTCCCAATATTAATAAAAATATAATAAAAGTTTTAAGTCAAGATTTTCGATTAGCATGGAGAACTCCACCTAACCTTAATAGGTTAATAAATAATTCTAAGGAAATAATAAATAAGGAGGATAAAAGCAGTGTTGTATACTCTATTAGATGCCCACAAATAAATTATAGTGCAATATATGTTGTAGAAACCAAAACAAATATTAAATATCGCCTTCAACAACATAAATATACTTATAATAGAGCAAGAGAAGATGATACAGTTAATTCAGCTTTTTATGTTCACCAAAATAATACAGGCCATATATGTAGTCCAAAGGATTTTACAATATTAATGCATGAAACACATGATAAAAAACACAAGATTAAAGAATCATATCTTATACAAAAATTCATCTTGTGCTATGAATTCGAAATTAACCAGCTTTCTAATAAGTTGTTCCTGGCCAATACAATGAAATGTTAAATTCATCACTTAGGAGAAAATATAATTTTTTACACTGCCTTGATAAGGTCTTGTAAGAGTTGAAAGAGCTTGGAAATATTATTTGTTATTATTTTATTTATTTATATTAAACTCTGTATTAACAATTGACACGAATTGTTATTTTATATTATTTTTATACTATATACAGAAGTATTATTTATTTATTTTGAAATTTAAATATAACTTTTTAATATCCTGAATTAGATGAAATAATGCAGAAGTAATGTTCTGCATATAAGTATGTCAGTAAGTGGTATGCTTATATATGATCAAAGCTAAAGTGTAGGTAGGCTCATTCTACATTTTATATTTACTGACAATATACATATAGCTCACTGGGGATTTTCAGTACTTCTACATTATTTAATTATGAATGACAAGTGCAGGCTACCAATGTTGTCTACACAAAATAAATAATGGAATGACTATATATAACCAGAAAACAATATCTTACCAAGAGTATTTCTTGCTAGTTTATACCTATCAAGGAGTATATAGATATGTTTTCTTACCTGGACAAACTTCTGTCTCTTCTCTTTGCCAATTCTTTATATTTTCTTTTATTATTTTCAATCACTTAAGTTAAAGCAGGCCTTGAATGCCATGAGACTGTCATGCAATTAATCATTTCTCTGCAGTGACTTGCCAGGGGGATTGTCTTTGTGCGATATTTCCATTTTTTAGTTACATGCAGAACAATTCTAATTTTTTTCATTCTGTTTACCAATCTAAAAGTCTTTATCAGTGTGAAAACAATGGTGATTTAATAAGAAATAATATATATATATTAAAGAAAATAAAGATGGGTGTTTTATTTTTTAATTATATTAACTGAATCAAGTTTAATAAAAAGATATATAATAACAAAGATTTCTTGTATATATTGTAATGGTATGGAATAAGAAGGGGTAAACATAGGGAGGATATGGGTGATGGGAAACCATCATTATCCCCACTTAATAAATTATCACTGACTTGCATGAGACTAAATCATCAAATATAAAAGGAATAAGCATGGGATCAGCATAAACAAAACCATAAAATGTAACACTATTACAAAGAAGAAGAAGAATCATTAAATCAAAAAACTCATCTGCAGTCAAAGAATCAATAGTCAACCTTGTGACTGGATTTGAAAGGGGTTCATTACAGACAGGCTAATTATCTAGCTACTGCCAAACTTAAGGCTGAAGTACAACACGAAACTTAATTTTATTTGATCATTACATTTGTGATTAGAGGGGATGATGATTCTACATCACACCATAATCACTCTGCACTGTTACAAATGGTGACCAACTGTGAGCCCAATGATGATAAAGTTCTGGTGGTCAGTATACAAGGTTACCACATAACGTGAAACTTAGCAATTATACCTGAAAGAGAAAGTTTGATATTTTGATGCTGTGAAATGTGAGAAAAGTACAGATCATGATTAAGGTATAATTTGATTATAAATTATAAATAATATTATTAATGTACATTTAAAAAATTCATATTTAAAGTTGAACAAAAAAATCAGTCGAGAGGTCAGCGACAGCTGCTTTACAAGCAGTTGTCCCGGGTTAGCAGGTTTGCTTCCCGGCTGATGCTATGACACATGAAAAAAAACAAAACAAGAATAAACATATGATTTTTGGAGATTGGATTGAGTTTTTGACTGTTGGAGTTTGTTTAGCAGTACTTTAATTATTAGTGATGGGTGAAATTTTGTCATTGGCTTGGGGATGCAATGTTTTCATGCAACTCCATGACCTGTTCTATCTCAGGCACTGCTACAACCCACTTTCAAGTTTTGATGCTTCCTGTTGTTTATCACAGTTCAGTTAATGTAGTCCTGTCTGATTCCCAGCCTCCAAGTCTCTAAGAAAAGAAGCAAGGTATAATTTCATATTTACCAGCCTTATGGCTCAAAAGAGCGGGGCTTTGCAAAGATTTTTGCATTATTATTTCTATTTTAGGTTATAGGTAGCTTATAGTGTCTTAAAATAGACCTTCTGGTGTTCACCTGTATTGTGTACTTATTGTTCAGTGGCTGGATTTTTTTGTATCTATCCCAGAATTGCACACCACTATACACCTGGTCTCTTTTTACACGGACTTATTTAACACGATTTTGAAGTTACGTGATTCGTGTTTCACCAGAAGTCGACCTCCGATAATGCGCTATTACTTAAATAATAAATTTCACGCACTTACGTTATATTGAAAGTAATAGCACATTATTGGAATTCTACTTTCATCTTAGTAATTTCAATATTTTCAGTGCTTTATAATAGTAAGATTTTATGCAATAATGAAATTAAAATCATGATTTCCACATTTTATGTATACACACATTAAATTTTACAAGATTATAATGTAAATTTGTTCAAACATTGTGCGTGTTAATTTTGCATTTTAAATCACATTCTGTTTTTGCTTTTTAAAAAAGAACGTAATCAATTATTAATCATTTAGTGTCTGCAAGTTTATTTTTAAAAGGTGAGTAATAGCAGTGGGCACAATTAAATTTGATAATTAAAAATTAAAATCTGATTTTTAATTGTAATTAACAATTTAAAAATTACTTAAGGGCGACTTGAAATTAATGTGATGTAAAACGAAATTTGATTTTTAAACAGAATTGAAAATTAAAGACAAAAATAAGAATTTAATTTTTAGTTGTTAGTTTTAATTAAATTTTTCCCAGCAGTGGTGAATAAATGTCTTTTTATTATCATAAGTCTAAGTTCATAAACAATTAATAAAATCATCGTCATCAACAGAAAACCATTAACACACATGAGAGTGAACTTGGCGCTAGTTGTATTTCCTCTTGTGAGAATAATTGCTGAGATATTCTTGACTTCGTTTAAGGAGAAGCCAAATACATCACATCACATGAGAATCTGATTTTTTACTAGTTTGTAAACGAACGTGTTTTTGGGCAAATAGCGATAATAATTAAAACGTGTATAAAAAATGTAAATTACTGTACTGTAAATTATGCATAAAAATATATTATTTTGAATAAAATTAAATATTATAGTTAAAAAAAGTTTGTCTTGTATCAATTTTTTTCAAATTTGAAATTTTTTATTAGTCATATTTTATTTCCTTATTTTTTTTTTGCGCGAATTTTAAAGTAATTTTACATTGGTGCTTTGCTTTTACGCAAATTTTGAAAAATCACAGACCGCACCCCCCCTTTTTCAATGTAAGTTACGTCTATTTTTGCGCGTTTTCTGAGGAACCTATCTATCGCGTAAAACGAGACCCAGGTGTACATTCCTTTGCTGTCAGATTATCATCAGATTTCTGAGAAAGATTTTGACAAATGGTTTGTGATATGAACTTGTTTTAAATATGCATATACAAGTAAAATAAAAATATTAATGAATTGGAAATCAGTCTCATAAACATATAAACAGGATAAAATTGGAGAATAAAACTGAGGAAATAAACTGAATTAGACAAATAAAGCCAAGTATTGAGATAGTAAGGTTTAAACAAAGGCAGATTAAGGATAGTTATAATAGTAGTAGTATTAGTTTAGGTGAAAGGTTGCATGGAAGGGAAGATAATGTTAAGCTTATTTTATGAGATTATTTTTTAAAAGTTCATATTTGTATTTTCTGTGTGTAAAAATAATTTAACACAGTTTTTCTTGAAGTTTAAAGTCCTATAATAAAAATATAATATGCTGACAAGAGGAAAATAAAAAAAAAAACATGGAGAAAGAATGTGACCATCAAAAAGATCAGCAATCAACTAAAAGAACATGAATAGAGGCTAGGACCAAATGTTTATGGACAGTCAAAAAATGGGAAGAAAGTCAAAAAAATATAACAAAAGTTTAAATAAATAAATCAATAAAGAGAAGAGGATAATAAAAAGAAGAGAAAAACAAAGAGTAGAAAGTCAGAGAGAACATGAAAGGAGAAAAAAGTTTTGATCCAGCTGCTGAAGAAGACAATAGAAAAAAAGAAGTTCCTGACAGTTGCTAAAGAAAAAAAAGCAGAAGTCTTATCCAAGCTGTTGAAGTTTTAACCAAACAGTTAGTACACTATAAGTTTAATTATAAAAATGTTTTCTGCTATGAAAACCATGTACTAAATTTAACTAAAAACAAACATCATCTTCCTCCATGTAACCTGCATCACTGGAATAAAATGTAAAGGGAAAGAAAAATACGCCTGAAGTAATCTTCGCTAGAATAAAATATAAAGGAGAAGCACAATACCCCTAAAGCAATCTACAATAAAACCTTGTCTCCAATCAAAATAAGTGTCCCTATGTGCTTGCTTCTCCTGGAAATTTTATTGAAAACAAAAATGGATAAATTCTTGCTGTTTGCTAACCTGAAAATACTGCATACAAAAAGAAGACAAATTAACCATATACATTGTGAAGAAGCTTTCAAGAATAAAACTTGCCTGGAAAAATTATAAATGCAAAGGACTCCAAGGAAATTTAAAACCCTGGTTAAAGGCATTTTGTTTTAGGTACACATTGTATTTTCATTTTTACATAAGATTATTTTTATAAAAACAATAGTCGATAATTTCGAATAATTTTATTAATTTAATATTTTTCTTGTGAAACATGTTTTTCTTTTCATTCATTTACCTCCCCCCCCCCCAATTATGTGTAAAGGATTAAGCAAAATTAACTTCTTATCTCTGATTGAAGTTTTTCCCCCATTTTTGTTATTTAAAGAAATAAGTAAATGAATTAAAATTAATTAATTTAATGAATAAAAATCAACTGGCTAATTATAATTTTTATGAAACTATATTTTTTTTGATAGAATGAATAAGGTTAAATTTTCATATTATCATGTCTTTTTTAATTTTTGTTTATGGTTAATCAGTTAAATATTAAATAACTGTTTAAAAATATTATAGTGTTAACATCTTTATTCTTCTCTTCCATGAAATGGCAGGGTGTTTGACTAGGTTTCAATACAGCTTAGAATTCTGGGGATTTTAAATTATTTCAGTAAAATAAATCTATGAGTTATTTTAAAATAAATTATAATAAACTTATATTTATTCATTTCTTGCTCACAGTAACAGCTCATAGAGTTTTTGTTTCCTGAGTTAGTTCAGAGCATGAGTTAGTTATATGGATATAGGGGTTTATGTTGGTGTTTGGACATCCAGATGCAAAGGTATCACCTAAAGTCCATGCACTACATTTTATTTTTATTAGAAATCAAGTTTATAGTTGACCTGTACACTAATGGTATTCTATAGCAGATCACTGATGATGATCAGCATGCTTTAGTATCTCAGCATTATTTTTTTTATTACTATGAATAATAAATTAGCACTTAGGTATGTACTGAAGCAGTCGATCTAATACTCAGATCGAGCTTCACAGCCCTCAGAATCTCCTACCACTAAACCATATTCAAACTCCATCCTTACGCACATATACGTATTTATCAATACATATTTTTTTCTGCTTAACTATTTAAACAATAACTGACGTAGATATATATCTTAATGTAATTACCTTTAATAAATAAATATTTGATCTTATTTTAATTCGTATACATGCATAATAGATGTGTACATATTATAGGTGAGGGGAGATTACTTTTAACTATGTATTAAAGCAAATATATTATATTAATGTGTATTTTAAAATTATATTTATAATTTATTTATTTTAATCATGGAGGTCAGAAAAAAAGGTGACTCAATCCTATGGAATATTCTCGAATGTAATTAAGACAATTTACCGGAAACCCATTAGTCCATCTAAAACATATGATAATTTTATAGAGTAATGTAAAAATCCATTAGTGGAAATTTTATCCACTTCAAAATTGTTTTAATATCTTAGATCATATTTTAAAACAATCGTTTGAGAAATTCTAACAGGATTGCATTGTCTTTAGAACTTACATGAACAAAAGATGCATCCGGTCAGCAAATTCCGGGTCCGCTAAGTGCATAAAGTGCCTCAGGTCTAGCAACTAAAGTGCATTCTAAGATAACCTAAAAGTAGTATAAATACTGCTAGATTTGAATCCAAAAGAGAGACTTGTAATTATAAAACAGCAATGGTAAATATAATCCACGCTTGTCATAATAGCAATTCAATGTGTCGTGAGTAGTGGAAATTTTCAACTTTCTCTCCGTTCAACATGTACTTTCCTGCATTCATCACCCAGGATCCTGCTACCCATGAACTTTAATGTACTTAAAGACTGAATAATGAAAATGCTACATGCCGACCAACCGAATCTAACTAGATCTAGTTCACCAATTCCAATGGACGCTGAAATCACTTAAAATCGCTATTAATTATAAAGATAAAAAACTCTAGCCGCTGCATAATGTTTAAATTCTTAAGTTCAGCCCTCCGTAACTATTTCTCATAATCCTGTTTGTAATTTAAAATATTATTATTCTATTAGCTGGTCCTTTGACCAGAAATTAAATATTTCATTTAAAGAATTTGTAATTTACTTATCTGATATTAGCATGTATATAACTCTATATAACTTCTTTAATTTTCTTTTATCATTGAGACTCTACTAAATAAGTGTAATATTTTTCTTTCACCTTCATGTGGCAATAATATTTTATAACTTGTATTATTGTGTTTTATATATTGATATATTTAAATATGCTAATAATTCCTCAAATTCGCCAGTATGTCATTTTATTTTAATTTTCCTCTCTCTACTTTATGGAGTGACTAGATTTTCTTTAATTAAAACAAGTCTTGTTATTTTAATCTTAGTGAATGTTTGCGAATTTGGGGAAAAGAAATTATCTCATATTATTGTAAAAAAACAGAGTAGAAATCTGTTTTTCTAAGAAATGCAAACATTTTTATTTAAATAATAAGCACTAATCTTAAAAACTCAAATTTATTATATGAAATTAAATGTTTATTCTGAAATTAATAATCATCACCCCATTCATATATATATATCGAATTTATGTTTATTATAATACAAATGCACTCATAACTGAATTCTCATATTCATTAACATTGTGGGGAGTTCATATATAAAATAATATGGGATGGGAATCTCTATTCCAATGATTTGTGTATTTTAGTAATAAGTTTAAATGATCCATTACTGTTTAGTAATAAAATCATACCATTACGCGGGATATTCCATAATGTATAGGTAGTTATTAATTAAATATTCCTTTAAAGTTATATGTGTTATTCCAAGCATTGCGTGCATACAGGCTCCCTCATTTATATATATTTGTGCTTCACTCTATCCGGGCGTATCGGAAAGCCGAACCCTGTCTCGTATCTCCCAAGTCTCTTAAACTCCTGGGGACTTACTTTGGTCGCTTGAGCTAGCTCAATATGGGGTCATTCTGGGAAAAGCCCAGTCCATTAAACTCATAGCAGACCATTCTTCGTTTCATGAACCAATTCTGCCAAAGTTTGCAAACCTATATCAGTCTATTTCTTCAATGAATTCTCGGAAGCACCTGCAAGGATCTGTGACTGGATCACGTAAGTATGCCACCATGCACGCACCACCCTTTTTTTCTAGTTCCAGATAAAATCTATGAATATCCATAAGCCGTAATGTTATGATTCTACTAAGCAGATTTTTTTATTATTATATTTATAAATATTTTCATATGCGCATCTTTTTGCAACGCAAGTATATATATATTAACAAACTATCCCACACACGGTTTTCACTCAGTATAAACCGAGAATAGCTTACTTATTCCTGTAAAGTTATTTTGTCATAAAATGAATCATTCTAAATATTAGGTCAAGTGCTGTATTTTGTTCTTTCTGGGGGTGGATTGGTATCTCTCAAAGATATTTACTCATAGCGCTAAATCAACTACGTTCATCAGTGTATTTATTAATTATTGGCATATGAACTAGCCGCAATCAAATGAAGTAATAAATCAAATTTGTCATTTTCTAAGTCATAAACAAATTTTATATGATTTACCTGTTGTTACCATATAAATATAAATCATATTATATATTTATGTCAAGAGGCCAATGACGATCAATGAAATAATATAAACCAAGTATTTATGCGTATTTTATTTCAATTAATAAATTTTATATATATCATAACTTGTAGAATCACTGTTTCTTTTATTTAAAATATTAATATTTTAATGATTAAATTATGCTTGCTATGACTAGATGATCTCCTGCTAATCCTATATATATAGCTAATGTAAAAGATCACAACCTTTAAATGGGTCAAAATTATATTATATACTAAAAGTTTCCATTATATAATTTCAAATTAGTCTCTTTGTGTCTCTGCTTTGCGATGCTGGTGGAGAGAGATAAATGAGATCGGTATCATCGAGATTGTTGCTCATAAATTGGTAGATCTGGAAAATAGGCAAATAGGGTAGAGTTCATGAGCGTTTCTGACTTATGTATCCTGCGCATGATTGGACTCGCGGTACTTTTGCCTAGATGCTAGATCTTGTTATGTGAACAGACAAAACCAACCGGTACAGTACATCCAGAATTTTGTGTTGTATTTCTAACCAATATTTGGTAGTGGTTAGATAATTAGCCTGATTGTAGTGGACCTCTTTCAAATCCAGTCACAAGGTTTACTATTTTGATTATTCTTTGTTGATTCCTGAGTTTTTATTTGATTATTCCTCTTTAGTGCTGGTAATGATTATTATAATTTAGTCCATACTGACTCTCTGCTCTCATTCATTGAATATTCATTTATTCTATATCTATTCTGTATTCATTATATTTGATGCTTTAGTCTCTCATGAAAATCAGTGATGATTTATAAAATGGGGATAATGATAGTTTTCTATCTTCCCATAATTCACCCATCACTCCATATCACCACAATATATATTTATTCTGTCACATATAAAAAATTCAATGAAATTGTTTTCCTTTTTCTTTTTAAAAACTTTTTATTTTTATGAACCAATATATATTCCAATACATTATATATGTTTCTGACATTTCAACTACTTCCATGTAGTCATTATCAAGAATCCACACACATATATATATATATATTATTGTTACAAGTATATATTATTTAATTTATTATATAATAACATTTCTTTAGCATCTATATATATTACTTTTCATTATATAAAATTTATTATTATTATTAATTACCTCCTTATATTCTTTTTTAAATCAATTTTTTATTAAATCTTACACAACTTTATGAAACTCTTTACAAACCCAGCCATACCAACAATTTCTTATACGAGGTGTGACAATTTAATTCTGGGAATGATCATGTGATGTCACCCATGACTTAATTATATTGAAATCACGTGAGTACTTGTGTTTGAACATGTTTAAACTAACGTGCATAAATTTTAAGCTGATAGATCCAGTTAGCAATTGAAAAGACAATAAATATCTATGCATATGCTTTGGCATAAAAATGGGTGATCGAAATTTTGAGCAACATATTAATATCAAATTTTGTGTGAAAATAATCAAATATGCTACTGAAATGTTACAGCTGTTGCAAGTGTATATGGTGAAAATGCTATGAAGAAATCGAGTGGGTGCGAGTGGCATAAGAGGTTCAAAAATGGGCAAGATGTGACGGATTAGTCCAGAAGTGAACAGCCAAAAAAATGACTGACATTAATATTAACTAAGTGCGTGAATGAGAGCTGAAGAATTAGACTAATGAAGAGACACTTAGGTTAATTTTAAATAAAAAATTGAGCATGAAAAGATTTCTGTGAGCATTCATTATGAGACTTTTTGACCAATAAAATCAATTACACAACTAGAACATATTGCCTATTTACCTGGCTTAGCTCTATGTGATTTTTGGTTATTTACAAAATTAAAAACTGCACTGAAAGGTTGAAGATTTTCTACTATAACTGATATCCAACAGAATATGAGATAGCTGCTCAACTGTATTTCTGAAAATAAGTTCCAGGTGTGCTTCTAGAAATGGAAATGCCATTTTAAACAGTGTATAGATGTGCAAGGGGACTACTTTGAAATCAACAGTAACCACTAGTGTGCACTTCCATGTGATATTTTATAAAGATGCATTTGTGGGAATTAAATTGTCACACCTCATATATTAATATTTATATAATACTAAAAATTACTTACAATTAAAATTTTATTTAGCAATTTGTTCTATTTAAAACTGTTTTTTTTTAAAATTTCTTACTATGTATGTAAATATTTGATTTCTTATCATTTAAATGCTGTTTCAATCGGATTTTATTTATTTTTTGTTGTACCAATATATGATATACTTTTGCTATTAATTTTTTATTAATAATAAAGATGATGCTTTTTTAAAAGTTTTTACTCTATTGTAGTTCTCCTTTTCCTAAATGCAGTCTTCTTTTTGTCATATTATTTTTCTTTCAAGTTGTTAAGTGAAACGAGATTTAAAAAAAAACAAAACAAAACAAAACTATACATATGTTCAGGAGCTTAATCTTATGGACTATTTCATCTATGAAAGTGAAACTAGATGTTTACTGTTTTGTTTTTTTTTAAATAAAAAATTATACATATGTTCAGGACAGTCTTAATTTTATGGGCTATTCCATCTATGAACAGAAGATAAGTAAAAAGGGGTTTCAAGACTTAATATTTAAAAGGTGCCAAAATTAAGATTCCAATCTATATTCCTTTCATTTATTTAATCTTCCTATTTTAAAAACAAAAGCTCATAACATTTATTAAAGTTTGTGGATTTTTGAGGGCATAATGGCTCATTAGAGATACATGAACTATAACTTAAGAACTACTACTCTACTTTATATTATTCTACTTGCCTGTAGATAAAAAAGTGGTGACACATATATATTCCGTATACAAATTTAATAGCCCCTTTCATAATTAATCAATATTTTAAACTTAATATGATTTTATCAGTAGTTTCATTACCATACCACACTAAGTACTTTAAAATTTTATAAAGTATCGATCTTTCAATTATTTACATCCTATAGTTTAATTAATACAACATATTGTAAAATAATTAAACTTTTATTGGAAAGCAGATATAGTCTGCGAATTGTACCATTCTCTTTTAATTATTTAAAATTAATGAATTCAGTAGAAAACACTACATAGTTTTAATATACTGTATAACCAAATATGCATTTACGTGAGCCTTGCTACCAATAACTAACCTTTTCTTTTCCCATGAAGATTTAAATTCTGATATTCTAACGACTTCACAGTTAAACATTTTTTCACCCCACTATGAAACATATTACAGTATTTATTAGCATTGTTTAAACGTTTTAACTTTAAACATTTTTTTTCAGAACTTTGTTGTTGCTATGCGCATATCAACAAACTACAAAAATAAAATTAACAGCTCCCATAAACATAAGTAAGGCGGAGAATAATATTCCACATACAAATAATTTCTTCTAATTAAAATGTAATTAAATAATATTAGTTAATTAAAAATAAATTTTTGAATACCGCCATCTAGGAAATAAATATTGTAAAATGGCGGAGCAAGCGCAGGCACGTGTGCAAGATGCCGTAAATTCAATGATTAATCAACTCGATAAAAGTGTTTTGAGAAAAATGCAGGTAAAAATAAAAAGCTATTCCTTTTAATTAAAAATTAACGTGCAATAATTTTTTTGATGATAAAGTATTCTTTTAATCAGTGTTGTTAATAAATATTAATCCTTGAATTTTGAGATTATCGGAGGTCTGATCTCATTTTAAATGGAATTTGACTCTATTTAGGTTGAAACTCTTGATTAATTTATTTTGAAGAAATATTCATCTTTTACTGTAAAATTTATATTAATCATTGAATTTTGTGATTATCGGAGGCTTGATCTCATTTTAAATACAATTTGGCTCTGTTTAGGTTGAAACTTTTGATTAATTTATTTTGATGAAATATTGGTAATTCATCTTTATTGTCAGATTTCATCTATTGTTCTTACTAGAATTATCTTTTAAAAATTGTATTTGTACAACTAATACAAATTATTTTTCTTTTCAACTCTTACTTGAAATATTCTTTAAATTTCGAATTAAGTGTGAAATATTTGAGATTACATCTCAATTTGGTGCTATGTGTACTTATTGTTTTTTGTTGGGTAAACGATAATCTGTTAACCAAGATCATGATATTCAACAGATATTCATAATCTAAGGAAATAGTATAGATTAGAAACCTTGTTTTTGTTGATGGTTTGCTTCCCTAGAAGCACAAATGTTTCAGAATTTGGAATATTACTTATTTCTTCTTTTAGTTTTATAATTGGTTCCCCTATTCAGTTCCAAAAGTTGAAAATATATTAAATAAGTGCTTACGTAGAGTTTTCATAACTAGTTTCTGGCTCTTTAGATGTGGCACAATTCAACCAATGACTATTTAACTCAGCTATTCAAATTAATAAATTGAAATTAATGCTTAGTTTTGGTCAGTTATCCATCTCTTGTTTAAAATAAAAGATCAGGGTTATCACAATTTATTTACAAATATATTTAATTGTTGACTAGATTTTTATTGCTAAAGAATGAATTTGATTGTTAAAACTTTGAGTAAATAATAAGAATTCTCATTGAATGAATCATGAAGGAAACCACTCTGCTAGAAATTGTTTATATGAATGTGATGGACTGTGACTTCTCCTTATACAGAGTCAGGAATCTCTCAGCAACTATGTCCAGAGAAACCTGTTAGCCACTTTACCTTCCCTTTCCATTTTCCACCCTAAGTTTCCCCATTTCCTGCTCCATCCCATTTTCATAACATAATCTTTATCAACTCCATGGCCTTTATATTTAAATCCCCCTTATGTGTTCCCAAACCCAGCATAAAAACCAATAACCCATTTTCTGTATATTCACTGTTTATATTTAGTCTTCCATAACTTCATTATTTGTACCATTTCTGCTTTCAAGCATTTACATTGAATCAACAGATGCCTAATATTTTCTATGTCTTCCTTACACAACTTGCAGACTAAATCACCCATATTTTTCCATTTATGTGTATATTCCCTGGTTGTTAAAGATCTTGTTCGAGTCTTAAACAGTAAACTACTTTCCTTGCTATTACCATAAATTAATTCACACCCAATGTTACTTCTATATATATTTAAACTCTTTTTATTCTCCATACTAGTTCTCAAACTCCCTATTCTTTATTAATACATCTATTCTTCTATCTCATTCCTTACCATTATAACACTCAACAAACCTCCTAACACAATCATCCCACCTCTTGCACAAGTATACTGATATAAATTCTTTACCCAAATCTTCTGCATACCGCATTACCTTTCTCACCCATCTTGTTGCCTGCCTTTTACTTATAACCCAATTAAATACTATTTTGGCTATTCTTTTATTATCCATAAACTGCAATCTACTGAACATTTTCATTTTGCTTTTTGCATCTCTCATATAAAAACTTGACCATCCCATTTCTCCTTGAAGTGCCTTCTTTGTTGTCCACACATCTGCATCTAATGCATGTCTTCCTACTTCCTTTTGTACTTTTTCTAAGTAATCTTTTATTAACACATAACACATCATTGCCATATGTTAACCCTGCTACTGCCACTCCCTTCCATACAATTCTAGCTACATCATATTTATTATATGAAAATATTGTTAATTTCTTTATCAATCCCTTTCTTTTCTTTGCTTCATTTATCAATTTTTTTTCCCATTCATCCAAGCAATTTTTCTGATTACTCAAGATGATTCCTAAATAACTATATCTATTCACCACACTTTACTTTATATCCCCCAATAAAAATTCTTTATCTTCTCTTTCCCCAATATGAACCATCATTATATTTGATTTTTCTTTACTAAATTTAATCCCCATCTCTTTACCCACCCTTGCGCATGTCCTTAGCATAACTTCCTATCTTCTTTCTGCACACAAAAACACATTATTCACAAAAAAAAAAAACCCGAGAAAGTATATACTCTCTTGCCACCTATTAACGGTAATGGTATCTCTATCCCTCTTCCTAGTCTTTCTATTGCTCTCTCCATTTCACTCAAATACAACAAAAATAAAATGTGTGACATAGGGCATCCTTAACTTAGTCTCACCCCAATTTTTACTTTAACTGACTCTATATCCCCTAATTGATATGTATAGTAATTATTTTCATATAAGTTCTTAATAATATCTACTAAAGCTTCATCCATTTCCAAATTTGCTAAACTTATCCATAATCTATTTCTATTTACTCTATCATATGTTTTCTCTATATCTATAAAACTCATATATAAATCTATCTGAATTCCTACTCATATCCATAAGTTGTGTAACTACAAATAAACTATCTCCTATACGCCTATCTGACCTAAAACCTCCTTGCATTTCCCCCATTACTTATTTTCTGCCATCCATTTTACAACTCTTTCAGCCACCACATATGAAAAAACTTTATATAAAACTGATGTTACCGCTATCGGTCTATAATTGTTTAACTTTCTATGATTTTTTACCCTTTATTTTAAATAATAATCTTACTCTTGTATTACTCCAACTACCAGGAAAAACTCTCTTCTATATCATCTTATTAAAACATGATAATAGCTTTACTTTTGCCCTATGCCCCTAAATTCATTACCATCTCTGCTGCCCATCCATCTAAACTTCTTGCTTTTCCACTTTTCAAATTTCTTCCCTGCCTCATTCAGTTCATTTTCTGTAAACCTAATATACCCATTACTATATGCTTTCATATTTTCTATCCCCCTGTTTTTCACATCTAACATATTTTCTATATCCATTACATACCTATTCAAGATTCTCTCTAATTCTTCTCTAGAGCTACACTCTACTCTCTCATCATTTAGTAATACTATCTCTCTCTCTCCCTTATATTTCTCCTTTTAATGTAATTCCAAATTTTTTTACTCCCATCTCTTCCACTTTTATTAATATCCTCTAACAATTTACTATTCAATTTCTTTCTCTCTCTATAATTATCTAATTTAGCTAACTTCTTCTTTTCTAAGTACTTTTCCCATTTAGCATTAATATTTTTTTCACTTTCCTTGTTCTTAATAGCACATTTATATTCTCCGCATGCTTTTTTCCTCTCTTTTATACTTTTACTAACTCTCATTTTTTTATTACTTTTATTTTTCTGAATATTCTCACCTAAAACCGTATTTGCCACTTTTTCTATTTCATCACACCAGTCCTTATACTCACCACCAACTAACTCTTCCATGGTTTCTTCAACTTGTACTTTATACCACATCTTCCACTATTATTTCTACTTTTATTTCTATTCTCCATCACATTACTAACCATTTCAACTGCAAAGAAATTATGATCACTATTACATACTCAGTTTTCATTATCAAACACCTTAATTTTTTATACTTTATTCATTCCCTCTTTCTCTATCAATACATAATCTATTGTGTGGAATATATTATTCGTAGACCATGTGTATTGTCCCTCATAAATATTTGATAAATTTCCAATGCTCAAATTCACTCTCTGACAAAATTTCTTCAAAAGCTGTCCATTCTTATTATCTACATCATCAATTTCTTCAATATGCCCATTCATATCTCCTATAACCATTATTCTCTTCCCCTTTTCTTTAAAATTCTGTATATCCTTAACTAGGCATTCATATATGCTCCTGTTCCACTCCATTATAATTTGACTATCTCCAATAGCTATATCAACTATAGCCACCATCCATCTATCCTTGTCTTCCAACCTTATTTCAGATCACACATGTTCTTGGCATTTAACAGTATTTAAATATTTTTTTTGATATAACACCTATACCACCATCCCTTTTTTCTTTCTCTTTTCTATTTATACCTGCCATACCAAATCTTCCAAATCTCAGATATGTTTCCACTACTGCTAATAGCTCAAGCTCTTCATTTTCAATTACTATGTTTAATTCCAGCCACTTCTCTGGTCTCCTACCACCTTGCATATTCACATATCCAATTTTAACAATTTCTTCTTTCCTAACTAGTTTTATAAGTTCTTTTGATTTTTTTCTTCTCCATTACATTTATAAATAACTTGCTTACCATTATTTTTACAGACCCATTCCCTCTCCACATCTACACTTATATCTAAATCAACTACCCTTTGCTTACTTCTTACATCACGTCCATTCTTTTTCTTTTTGATAGTACTACAATTTGGAACCCCATCTCTCTTTATAAGTTTCCCGAATTATATTCTTTATAAATCAGACTCCCTAAAACTTCACTTCCTTGGTTTGCTAAGTGCAATTCCACACATCCACAAACATAACATCATTTCTCTCGCAATTTTTTCAAGCTCTCATTTATAGAACATGCCCTATGTAACAAATACCTTTTGTCAAATCTTGGTAATAATCCAAGTATCCGTACTCTTCCTTTAATCTTACTCAAATTCGTAATCAATTCTATATACTCATCCATTACTCTCTCTGATAGTTCTGACAAATTATTAGTCCCTACCGTAACATATACATCGCTACTACCTTTGTTTTTTTACTTTCTTTGTCACATCCCTAATTCTACCTCCAGGCAAACATACTCTTACATACCTACTTCTATTTTCCCTTGCAACTATATCCCCATATTCTCTAATTAGTGAATCTCCTATCAATACTCTTTCTCTACTCCATTCATAACATTTTCTACCACTTTCTGGACCTCCTTATCTACTTCCTTATCATTCCTACTCAATAATTCCTTACACTTCGTCTCTAACGATTTTAATTTTGCTTCAACATCCTTCACCTCTTCTTCTATCTTACTTATTCTTTGGTTAACCATCTACATCACACTACTAATTTCTCCACCCATATCTCTTGACATTCCACTAAAACCAACTCTGTCCCATCTTCCTCAACTACATTTTGCTCCCTTTCCCCTGACTTTCTCTTTAGACTATCTACACTTAGAAACCACTTTCTCACTTCTTTCAGCACATTTAGACACTGTCTACATAACCATAAACCTGTTATATCCTTCCTAGTCTTATTCAAACATTTAAAGTGAAAAATCTCATCACACCACACACCCTCCAGTATAAGTCTAGTGGCGCCCTCTAATGATTGATGTTGATCACAACTACAAATATCTTTTGTCTATTACAACATATACTTAAAGGACTATGAATTATACATTGTCATTCATAAATTATTAATTTTACCAAATAACAAACTAATCATAAATAAAAAACATTTAAAAAATTAAATGTGTAACAATTTTACCTATATGATGCATACATTAGAAACAGAAATTATGGATATCAACAAATTGAATAAATTCCACACATTAACTGAATGGTATATGTATAAAGATTTTTTTAAAAAACGTAGGTAAACATATACACACATTCAAACACACATTAATACTACCGTAAGAATAAATTAAAGTGTTATTAGTTAAACATTCTATAAATTAAGAGAAAGATGATAAAAGCCAATACCAAAGAAAAGCAATAATAATAATAGAATGTTATTTAAGTGTTACATTGTTGTGGTAAAAATATAAAAACACCAAAGAATATTAAAATGTTAATTTGAAATGAAGAAAAGAAAGCTAGACAGTTTACCTACAACAACAGCCCAGAAAATTCATGAGTGGGTTAGTTATAGAAAAGCACTAGGATTGGCTTTAGGATCTTTCTGATTACGGTATCGTACTGTCAACCAAACACCAATGAACTGTAAAGAGAAAACAATATGATGATGATGATACAAGATATCTATTAAGTAAATACAAAAGTTTAGTCTGATTTGCTGATTGAACATAATATTTTAATTTAACAAATATATTTAACATACATATTGAAAACTCTTGCTATAATATTTTACTGACAAGTTTTCTTATGAAAATTATTAAGCTATAATTTCAATGAATAATAATCTAACAAGTTGCAATAACTATATTTCATCATAACTCCTGTAATATATTCTGAAAAAAAATGCAAAGTAATGCTACTTTTATATTTCAATCATTTTTAATATTATTATTGATTAATTTACATTGAGCATATTACCACAAGTGATCATTATTAGATATCAAAACTAATTATTCTTGAATTAATTTTCAATTAAGAAAAGTAAAATAAAAAAGTCAGTTAGTTCAATTGAATGGAACTATTATGGTCAGCTTGCACTTTTATGATCAAATGTCATCTAATCCTAAATCAGAAGACATCATTCACAGAAAAATTTTAAATACTTTATTTTGAAACTTTTCAAATCAATGTTTGTTAACTAATATAAATTTATTGAGTTAAGAGACCATTGTTTATATAAATTCAAAAAGTTTGACATTAATTTAATTTATTAAATTTTAACTATAGTAATAATCAAAAAGTATATTTTATATAAATGTATATTAAAGTAAAATAAAAAATAAACAAACTAATTTTAGCAATAAATAGAACTTTTGCAATTACCTTTGTATAAGAATCTTTCTTAAAAGATTATGAATATATATGATCATTGTAATCTTATTTACTGCTATAAATTTCCCCCCCTTGATAACAAAAAAAATAAAATAAAATTATTCAAGAATATTTAATATATTATTTTAATCAAATGTCAAATCACCAATCTTCTCTTAATGAAAAAAAAATACATATCTGCTATAAAAACAAATTTATTACTTTTTTGTTTTCTATTATGTCTAGGCAATTTTAAAAATACACAGTGATTAATATGAAAATACAGAAATGAAAAAATGGTTTAAAAGATATCTAATTTTCAAATATATGGCTATGTATATCAATAAATAAACCCTAACCTGATATGCTAGTAATAAGATATAATTTAATTAACAATTATTAATTTAATGATTATTTTTTTAAAAATGCAAAATTAAAATAATTAGTGGTAATACAGCATCTATTAAGCCACACCATTCGATGGCGCTGGTGCTACGCTAAAGCACGTAAATATGCTGTTTACAAGGCCGCTCAGATCTTACGGCCTGTAAACTGTTCAAACACTAAGATGTTGAAATGCACCCTTACCCCAACATCTCTAGCATGTTGAACATTATTAGCGACGAGTATATGACACTCTCTAGACATTACTCTTGACTATTGTACAGCGTATGATATGAAGGTTTCTGTACTTGTAATGACGAAAAGTCTATTGAACGGATTTATTTTTTTTTTGCTTCAATGTATTGTAATTGATGTGAGTTGGTAAAAATTGTAACGAATTGTCAAACGTCCCTCCCTTCGTTGTCAGGGGTCAGAATTGACGAAATGAGGAGTGTAAATCACGATTTGGCAAAGTTCACGATCAAGTTGCGCACTTTCCGAGACTTTTTCGAGATCAAAACAACAGTTCAATGACCGACGACCATTCGGCGTTGTAGTTTTGAGATTGACCTGCTACAGAAGGCAAATGCACTGGCCTTCCTTCAACCCCAAAAAAGAAAATATTTAACACAGCCAGAAAAAAAAACCTGTCTTTTGTGGTGGTTTAATGAAATTAAGGTGTTGTCAAACATCTGGAATGGAAGGTCCATCGTGTCGATGGCGATGAAGGGGTTCGATTCGCTCATGGGACGGGTTTTGAGGGCTGGCTGGGAATCGCTTTTTCCCAAGCGGTACGGCTAATTGCTTCTTGAAGATGGGATCAGCTTACAGTGAAGTGTATTTCAGCTGACTTGGAAAGGTGTCAAAATGCCGCTGTAAGGAATATGACCACAGGTCTTAGAGAGGTCTGTCGAGAAAGCCTTGTTTCTCGATAAACAAAACAAACCAAAAAAAGTTTCTTCAAAAACAATCCAAAAAGACTTGGTTATAAAAAAAAGACAAAAAAAAAGTTGTTTCTTTAAAAAAAAATAAAAAAAAAGAGACCAGATAAAAAGAAATAATGTTTTTTGTTTTTTTTTAAAAAAAAAAAAAAAAGACGGAATATTTTTAAAAGCCAAAAAAAAAAAACAAAAAAAAAAACCATTTTTTGATTTTTAAGAAAAATATATACATCAAACCGGTTCCAAAAAAAAATAAAAACAACAACAAACAAAAAAAAAAAATTCAAACCAATCCAAAAATTAAAACCATAAATCAAGAAAATTTGAAAAACAGCCCGGTAACGTTATATCTATTCGTTTTCCACTAGCAACAGCGCCATCAGATGGTATGGCTCAATAGCTGCTGTATTACGTAATTAGTTTACTATTCAATTTTATTTATTACCTCTGTGAAACTAAAAAATAGTCCTATGCCACCAGTAATTTTGAGTGCTGAATTCTTGGCTTGATACATTGCATTTAAGCAATATGGACAATTAGGATCAGAACAAATATTAGTGCAATTTGTCCAAGGAATCTCTTTACATTGCCATCTAGTGCCCATTAACTAATTTACTACATATGTAATAACTAGAATGAAAGTAGAGTATATTACATTTTGAATAAATTAATTTATCGCAAAAATTCTTTTATCATGTAACTTGTATCGATTTGTGATTATAATGAAATTATCAGAAAAAGATTTTGTGTTTTTTATTTATCAGCAGTAAAAAAAAATTAAAAAAAAAACAAAAAACATGATCAAACTTCTATTTTAGTTAATAACTATTGAGAAATTAAAATGAGATGGGATAGCAGTATGGCTTTGAAGATGTAACCAAGACCCAGTTTGCATCCATCTCATATGACTAATCATGTTTTTATACATAAGAAAATATTCTCTGGTTTATTTGAAGTGTGAAAAGCATTACAATCATGCAATTGTTTAAGACTGAGCACGTTAGAATTTTGCATTAGATCTAAAGATGTAGGTGCATGACTCTGAGGAGTCACCTCATTGATGAAAGCCACAAGCTAGAAACTAGTCTGGGGATATTGGATGAATGAGCACTAGATAGGGATTTTATGTTCAAACCATTACTTTGTCTTGCACTGGATGACACTACTGTATAGAGTGCTATTTTAACAGCTTATGTAAGCATAGGAAATGGTGGTCATGTGATGTTTTAGTGGTTCAATACAAATCCTGCCAAACACTAAAATATATAGATACTGAACTGGATTCAGATCTATATGACTATACAAACAAATTAGCTTGGATTGGAAACATTATTGTGTTTTCATTTTTGGCTTATAGCTTTATTTAATTAAATATATAAAAGATGGCTGTAGAAAGGTTGCATTAGATCCAAAAGTGTAGTTGCAGTGTTCTGAGATCCAAGACTCCTCACTGATGAAAGTCACAACCTGGAAACTAGTCTGCAGATTTTGGATGATTAGGCACTAGATAGGGATTGTATACTCAAACCTTGCAGCATCCATTGATTACTATGGCTTGCACTGGGTGGCAGTTCTATATAGAAACTTATCCTATTTTTTAAAGTTAAAATGTATATCAAAAGTTAAGAAATTGAATAATTTCACATTTAAAGATTATAATTTAGGTATTCATCTATAGTTACATTAAATATCTAAAATTGAATATATTAAAAAAATGAAGCCTGTAATTTAAATTAGTATTTATTTGTACTTTAAATCTGCTGATATATGTACATCTAAACATATTTGATATTTCGCACATCTATACATATTTAATATTTATTTTAGCTATTTTTCATGTTTAACAATCTTTTTAATTCACAATAAGTGCTCAGACAATTCTGGCAATTAAAGCTAAAATTTTAAATTAATATATTCCAAATAAAAATTTCCTTTTTAATGAATTATATTACTGTATACTTGAAAATAGTTTAAGTTGTATTATTTTAAAAGCACAAAATGGCTGTGAAATATTTTAAATATATTTATATAATCATCAAAACATCATATGATCCCAATTTCATATGCTTACACCGGCTATTAATAACAGTATCAAACTCTCCATATAGTAATGCCACCAAGTGCAAGCTTCTGAAATCAATGGATGCAGGAAGTTTTGTGCATAAAATCCCTATCTAGTGCCAACTCATCCAATATCCTCATATTAGTTTCTGGCTTGTGGCTTTCATCAATGAAAAACCTTGGATTTGAGAGCCCTGCATCTGGATCTTAGGATCCAGTGCAATCCTCCAGCAGCTCTCTTTTACTTATTTGGTTAACGATATGACAACACAAACAAATGAACTTGAAAACATTATCGTGCTTTCATCTTGGGCTTCTAGCTTTATAGTTAACTAAATAGATAAAAGGTGGCTACTGGAAGTTGCATTAAATCCTAAGATCTAGGTACATGGTCTCAAATCCAAGGCTCCTCACTGATGAAAGCCACATGCAAGAAACTAGTCTGGGGATATTGAATGATCTTGCCCTAGATAAGGATTTTATGCACAACCTTCCTGCAACCATTGATTATTTAAGGCTTGTACTTGGTGTTTCTACTGTATTGAAAGTTTGCTACTATTATAAACAGCCTGTGTAAGCATATGAAATGGGAATCATGTGATGTTTTGATGGTTTTATACCTATCCTACTCATAGGATAATGGTGATTGTGGTTTTTGAAAAACCAAAGATATCAAAATGTATAGATGCTCAACTGAGTTCAGATCTATATGACTATACAAGCAAATGAGCTTAGGTTGAAAACGTGTTTTCAGTTTGGGCTCCTAGCTTTATAGTTAACCAAATACATAAGCAGTCCACTGCTGGAGGGTTACATTAGATCTTAAGATCTAGATGCAGTGCTCTCAAACCCAAGACTCCCCATTGATGAAAGCCGCAAACTAGAAACTAGTCTGAGGATGGATATATAGACAATAGATAGAGATTTTATGCACAAACCTTCCTTTATCCATTGATTCTGAAGGTTTGCACTTGGTGACTACTGTGTAGAGAGTTTGTTACTGATATTTATATAATAAGATTTTATATAAATAATTTTACTCATGAACATTCAATGTTTGTCTAGATGATTTCTGATTTATGAAATCAGTTTACCTATTGTTAATTTAACTATTAGATTATTACTGTATGTAAATAATAAGATTTACATCTACTAAATTTGTATTAAAGGGGATTTGAACCCAGACTTTCAAGCTTCTTACAGTCATCAATATTAAATTTGTATTAATAATTTTATTTACTGTTTATATTTTATTTTTAGAGAGATATGCACAATTGTAGTGCTAAGTGTTGTGATGATACGCGAGGCCGGATGGATGATGTTCAACGATGTGTAGAAATTTGTTCTCAACCAGTTTTACAAGCTCAAAACTACGTGCAAAGTGAATTGACCAACTTCCAGGTATAACAGGTAGTATTAGGACATTAAAAAAAAAAAAAGAATTACCTTTATTTTCAAAAATATTTTATTTACTTAATTTTATATTAATAAATTGAAAATTATTTTTTAAAACAATTCTGCATTGGATAATATGAGAAAGTAAATCATGAAATTTTATAATAATTCACTAATATGTTATTAGATTACTCACAAAAAGATATTTGTAAAAGCTTTTTACAGCTAAATAATATTAATGGTAATAAATTTAACATTACTCTTTATATATATATTTTTATGCAGAATACAGTTTGGTTTACTTTTTAACTTTATGGCAAATATTCCAATATTGCAATTAATATGCTAGCCTTGCACAAATGTGATCATTGTTGTGAAAGTTAGATGCGGAAAAGACACTATTGTGTTTGAATGTTCATATTGGTGAAGACTTGAAAATACCATAGTTAAAGAAATTAGAACAAATGGATATTTAATCAGATTAGGCTTATTCTCTTCTTGAATCACAGTTACAAAATTGGAATTATCTCATTTCAACTATATTATGAGGTAATTTAATTCATTTAAAAAGTATATAATGCTCAGAAGATTACTGCTAAAAAAGTATATTGACAATGACTTTGATGGATTCTATCATCTTAATAATGAGAATGGCCCTAAGCAAATCTGAAAACACAAATAAATAAAACTTCATTCTGAAGAAATACTATTCATATGATTTCTAAGAGTTGATGTTAATTTGGATGACTCCTTACAATAATAAATACTGTAAAATAGATATATAATACAATTATTAAAACATCTATGCTGTAAAAATATTTCATTTATAGAACAAAATATGAATTAATGACAACTCCTATTTTATTCAATCATTGAAAGTTAATGTGTAATGTATATTGCTATGTCCAGAGAGCCTTTAAGACCAATCAGGTAGTGATAATAATAAGAATAATATACACAGAAATTAATATATAACAATATTTATTCAACAATAATAATAATGAGATAAAAAAACATTAAGAATGTATACAATGGTCAAATATCCAATATAAAAATAATTATTTGTCCACAATGTTATTGTTATTTAGCTTGATTTTTATATTAAGAACGTAATAATTCATAAAACTAAATAAAGCTATCATTTAATCTCAAGTGGAAATATATATTTACACTAGAAGTAAACCAATTTCACTTATGACTTTTCAAATTTAAAAATCTCTTACACATACACACATATATATTAGCAAATATGTATAGTCCTAAATGTCTTAGAGGAAAAAAATATTTTATTTCTATATATAAATAAATTTTTTGCAGTTTAAGTACTTTCTTGGCAGTCACAATTCATACATTTACTTAACCATCATTTTGCTATTATACTTCTCACTTGCAATTTGGTTAATTTCTGTTAATTACTCTTTCTTCAGTAATCATTTTAATTGACAACAAATATTTCTTTATCACCCACAGAAGACTGCATAAATTTTAAATGTCTTTATTTGCATACACATTTTGTTCAATTATATTTGCTATTAGGGCAATCTCTATGTAGATTTTCTAGAATAGTTTTTTAATGAAAGAGAATGTTTTATAAGTGAAAAAATCTACATATATTTACAAAAATAAAGGATTTTTATTTACATATGTTTTATATGCATTGATATAACACTGCTCCCCCTACTTTAAAAATAATGGAATCAATGGCATATGTAGTCTCTAAACTTGACAAGTGGTCTATGTATACATGAGTTTTGGGAATACTCTCTCTCCTTCCTCTCTTGAATAACTTCCATCCTATTTTTCTTTATGCAGAAACTCTTTTGGTTATCAATTAATTGATCTTGATCCAGATCATTATTAAATCATTTTGATATAGTATTTTTTTTTATTTATTTCATTTACTAACAAATTATTTTCATGAATGTCCAGTGAATATTCACAAACCGAGGGCAAAGATGATTAATGTGTTTATTTCCATGCCATTTTTTAATTTGACAATTTGTAATTGTTTTGATAGCAATTTCTCTATTATCCTAGGCATCCATTTATTTTTAAGAAATCCGTATGCTTTCACCTATTCAGAATTTCTCCCATGATTTTTATCTTTAATGCTAGTAGGTGGTACTGACTTGATCAGATGAGTTCAAAACAAAAGACACACCAATATTTCTGTTGTAGTCTTATTTATTGCTGTATTAAACGTAAAATTCTGGTTATACATAGCATCCACTAAATCTTCCAGTATATCCTTTATTCTAGTTTTTTCAACATGTTTTTTAAATGTGAAACTGCTTTCTCTGCAAGACTATTATTTTCAGAGTGATAAAATGGAGTAAAGATATGTTCAAATCTTTTATTTTGCAAGTAATCCTTAATTTTTGTGAAGTAAAGCCTGTAATATTTTCAGTCACTACTAGTTCCAGATAAGTATGCATAGCAAATATTTTCTTCAGCACTGTTATTGTGTATTTATGCTCTTTATTAATTTATATTCAGTCTATTAGTGTTATGTATCAATTTAAAGATTCTGTATTATCTAAATAAATACTTGTCCAAGAGGTTGTATACTTTTTTCATGTTTTCAATTGTTTAGGTGGCATATTTTTATTTTGTTGACAATTAATGCATTTTAAAACCATCTGCTTGATATCACTGACCACCATAATATGATTGGGCCAATGATTTCATTTTTATATTTCCAGAATGACCTTGGTGCAGAAGATCCATTGTGTGTGCTCTGCCTTTGAGGAAATGGGTACACAATATGTCATCAGCAAGCATCCATTGCTGATTAAAAGTCTATCTCATACATTCCAGATTGGAAATAAATAAATAATCAATTAAACAAGATTGAAATAAACAACTATTAATAATTATATTTAAATATTTATCAAACCGGCTTTCATCTCCATTGAGACCTTCTCAAGATATATTATACAATTCAATTCAATGGAGATGAAAGCCAGTTTGATAAATATTTAAATATAATTATTAATAGTTGTTTATTTCAATCTTGTTTGATTGATTATTTATTTATTTCTGTTTGTGACAACATTATGGACAAATAATAGTGATTCCAGATTGGTTTACCACTCCCGTAAAATGTGTTTTAGGCGAGTCAAATTTAATCCATTTCATGAGTTGGCCATATCCTTTGCCCTGTTTAGTTCATTTAGCAATTATTGAACTGTTTAAAGTTACAGGGTTTAGTATGTCTATGTAGCTAATTTTTCTAACTGCGTATTCCTTTGCCTTATTATCAGGTAACTGAGATAGAGCATCAGCATGTCCAATTTCTTCATTTGGTTTGTAGAACTAACTTATAGTCATAATTGAACAAGACATTTATCCAGTGTAGCATGCATTAGTTTACATGTTCCAGAATTTTTTCTGTATGCCAAAAATTTCCATTAGGGGTAATGGTAATGAACGAATAATTTCTCAGATGTTAAAAGTTCTTTTCATTTTTTGATAGCTGAATTATGTTTGCACATTGTTTCTTTTTTAAGAACTGGTATAATGATGACAACTAGTGTGATTTCCTTTTTTTTTTTTTTTATAAAAATTCAAAAATCTCAAAAACACCTGCAATTCCTTTAGATTTCTAGGCTTCTTGTCATTTTTTAATGCCTTTACCTTGTCAAGATTAGGGTATCTTCCATTTGCATTTATTATGTATCCAAGAAACTTTTTCTTTTGTTGATCAAATACATTAATATTTATTTTTGCCTCATTTTTTCTATTTTTGATAGACTGCATTTACTTGCTTTTAAAATTCTGCCTTCATCTTAGCAGTAACCAAAATGTCATCTAAAATAGGGAATTGTGCTGTCCATAGATCTTCTAAAAAGCATGTGTCCATTTTTGCCAGGAAAGTATTCAGCGCTATTGTGGTATCATAACACAATTTGTTACATTTATACCCTTCCCCATGAGTAGTGAATATTAACATTTCTGCTGTTTTTTCACTTACTGCTTTTTGGTGTAATGCAGTCTTTAAATTTATTATCGCAATATAGATAGCTTTCTATAATAAAGCTAACACTTTGTGTATGCTTGGGCTAAGTATAAACCTTTATTAATATATTTATTTAACATGACTCTGTAATCACCACATAGTCGTAGATTTCCATCTGATTTCTCTATAGTAATCACTGGTTTGGCCCACGAATCTTCAGTTGGAATTAAGATTTTTTTAGAAATCATTTTATCTAGTGTTTTTTCTATTTTTCTCTCAAAATGAAGGGCACCTTACAAGATTTACAGATGATTGATTGTGTGTCTTTGATCAATTCTACATCCACTGATCATGTTCGTAGCTTCTTATGGGACATATTTTTCCACGGTCCATTTAAAATGTAGATCAGGGTTGCTTAGCAATATTTTACTAAAATTCTCACCAATCATAAGTAATCTTGATATATGCTGGGGAAAGAGAAGAGAAAGAATTTTATTGGGGGATATAAAGTTAAATGTGGTGAATAGGTAATCAGAGAAATTGCTTGGATAAATGGGAGAAAAAAATTGATAAATGAAGCAAAGAAAAGAAACGGTGATAAAGAAATTAATAGTGTTTTTATATAAATATGATGTAGCAAGAATTGTATGGAAAGGAGTGGAAGTAGCAAGGTTAACTTATAGTAATGATGCATTGTGTGTAAGTAAAGGGTATTAGATTACTTAAAAAAATTACAAAGAAAAGTAGGAAGACATGCATTAGATGCAGATGTGTGGATGGCAAAGGAAGCAATTCAATGATAATGGGCTGATCAAGTTTTTATGATATATAAAAAGCAAAATGAAAATGTTCAGTAGATTATAATTTATGCATAGTAAGAGAATAGCCAAAATAGTATTTAATTGGGTTATGAGTAAAGGACAGGCAACAAGATGGGTGAGAAAGATAGTATGGTATGTAGAAGATTTGGATAAAGACTTTATATCAATATACTTATACAAAAGGTGGGATGATTGAGTTAGGAAAATTGTTGAGTGTTATAGTTGCAAAGAATAGGATAGAAGAATAGCTGCATTAATAAAAATAGGAAGTTGGAGAACTAGTACAGAGAGTAAAAGATGTTTAAATATATATAGAATAAACAGAATATTGGGTGGGAGTTAATTTACAATAGCAAGAAAAGTAGTTTACTGTTTAAGGTTCAAACAAGATTGTTAGCAACAAGGAAATATACATATAAATCGAGAAATGTGGGTGATTTATTCCGCAAGTTATGTAAGGAAAGCATGGAAAATATTAGGCATCTGCTAATTGAATGTAAATGCTTACAAGCAGAAAGAGTACAAATAATGAAATTGTGAGAGAATTACATATAAACAAAGTGATTATCCAGAAAATGGTATCATTGTTTTTATGCTGGATTTGGAAAAAGATAAGGAAGAACTAGATATAAAGGCCATAGAATGGACAAAGATGATGCTGTGGAAATGTGATGGAGATGAATAGAGAATATGGGAAAATCTTAGGTGGGGAATGGGAAACAAAAGTGGCTAACAGGTTTCTCTGGGTATAGTGGCGAGAGATTCTTGACTTTGATAAAGGAGAAACTGTAACGCATCACAAGAGGGTTAATTAAATCTGTTTACCAAAGAAAAAAAGATTTAATTACAAAAAAAAAAAATCTTATTTAGAATTTTTTTAAAATTTACATTTTTCCATTTTTTAAACCAATGATGGAAATTTAACTTTTTCAAACATTTAACATACATATCTAAATAATTTAATGTATACATAATTAATAAATATTAACATTAAATTTAATGAAAATTATTTATGATCAAAAAGAGCTGGGTCATCTATCTCTCTCTTTCTGACTAACTTTATACTGCTCTTTATTCTTTCGTCTACCTAATTTTGACAAGTGATTATTATTGCCAATGAAATATTCACTTTAATATATATGTAATGTAATGATAAGGATGAAACAAAAGGGGGTAAATATGGGAAGATGAAAAATTATCATCATAAATAATTTTCATTAAATTTAATGATTTTTTTTTACTAAATTTAATCCCCATCTCTTTATCCACCTTTGTGGACATACTCAACGTAAGTTCTATATCTTTCCTATTTTCTGTATATAAGAAGATATTATCAGTAAATAAAAGATCTGATAATATATACACTCCTTTACCATCTATTAATGATACACCTTTTTCTATAGCCCTATCCATTTTTTTCAAATATAACAAATATGAAATAGGTTTTGTCTTAGTCTCACCCCACTTGATTGATTCTATATTTCCTAATTGATACATATAGTAATTATTTTCATACAATCTCTCAATAAAATCCACTAAAGCTCTATTCATTCCCAAATTTACTAAACTCACCCATAATCTATTTCTATTTACTCTATCATATGCCATCTCTGTATCTATAAAGACCATATATAACTGTCTACCTGTATTCCTACTCATATCTATAAGTTGTGTGATTACAAATAAACTATCCTATACACCTATCCATTGTAAAATCTTGCATTTCTCCTACTAATATTATTTTCTTCCATCCATTTTGCTTCCTTTCCAGCCATCATATATGCGAAAACTATATAACACTAACATTATCACTATGGGTCTATAATTGTTTACCTTTCTATGGTCCTTACCCTTTCCTTTAAATAATAGTCTTACTCTTGTGTTATTCCAGCTATTCATCACCATCTCTGATGCCCATCTATCTAGACCTCTTGTCTTTCCAGTTTTCAATTTCTTCCTTGCCTCATTCAGTTCATTTTCTGTAAAACTAATATTTCCATTACTATGTGCTTTATATTTGTTATCATTCTGTGTTTCATGTCTAGCATCTTTTTATATCCACTGCATTTTTATTTAAGATTGTTTAATTATTTTCTAGATCTGTACTCTTTTTCTCATCATTTAATAATACTGTTCCTCTCTCCTACATTCTTTTTAATATATTTCCAAATTTTTTTACTTCCATATCCTCCAATAATTTATTATTTAATTTCATTTTCTGTCTATAATTATCTCTTTTAGCCAACTTCTTTTTTAAAAATAGTTTTCCCATTTAATGTTAACATCTTTTTTATTTTCTTTGTTTTTAATAGCACATTTATATTTTCTGCATGCTCTTTTTTTCTCTCTTTTACACTTTTACTAATTCTCACTTTTCTATTACTTTTATTCTTCTGAATATTCTCACCTGAAACCCTATTTGCCATGTTTTCTACTTCATTCCACCAGTCCTTATATTCATTCCCAATCAACTCTTCTATGGTTTCTTCAACTTTTATTTTGTATTCTTCTAACTTATTCTTATCATTCATTCTCCATTTGATCTTTGACTACCTTTCTACTTTTATTACTATTTTCCATCACATTAATAACCATTTCTATTATAAAGAAATTATTATCATTATTACATACTCTCTCTTCATTACCAACACCTTAATTTTCCGTACTTTATTCATTCCCTCTTTGTCTACTAATACATAATCTATTGTGTGAAATATATGTATTGCCCCTCATAAATATTTGATAAATTTTCAATGCTCAAATTCACTATCTGAAATTTTTTGAAAAAAAAACCTGTCCTTTCTTGTTATCCGTGTCATCAGTTTTTCACTATGCCCATTCATATCCCCTATAACCATTATTTTCTTCTCCTTTAGTTTAACTTTTTTCAATGGCGATATACCCTATACTACCATCCATTTTTGTCTTCTTAACCTTATTTCAAACCACAAATGTTCTTGACACTTTACAGTATTTAAATTTTTTTTTTTTGACATAATTCCTATACCACCACTCCCTTTTTCTTTTCTATTTACACCCTGCCATACCAAATCTTCCAGTGTAGGGTCTTTTCTTAGATGTATTTTACTACTGCTAATATCTCAAGCTCTTTGTCTTTAATTGTTTTGTTTAATTCCAGCGATTTTTCTGATCTCCTTTTACTTTGGATATTCAAATATCCAATTTTAACAATTTCTTCCTTTCTTATTATCTTTTTATAAATTCTTTTGTCTCTGTCTTCTCTATTACATTTGTAATTAGCTTGTTTATCACTAGTTTTACAGACCCGTTCTGTTCTTTCTTAACCTTCATTTTGATAATACTGTAATTCAAAACCCTATTTCCCTTTATAAGTTTTCTGAACTATAATGTTTTTCATAAATCAAACCCCCTAATGCTTCACTTCCTTGTTTTACTAAATGCAGTACATCTTTACTATGTAATTCCCTTTTACTAATAAAAAAAAGTCCACACATCCACAAATATAACATTATTTTTTTCTCATAATTTTTTTCAATCTTACTTATAGAACATGCCCTATCTAACATATACCAATTGTCAAATGTTGGTAGTAATCGAACTACTCCTATTCTTCCTTTAATCTTATTTAAATTACTAATCAATTTTTTGTTTTCATCCATTACTTTCTGACAGTTCTGACAAATTATTTGTCCCTACCATAACATAAAAATCTCCCGTTTCTTTAGCTTGTCTGCAACATCCCTAATTCTAGCTCCAGGCAAACATTCTCTTACATACCTATTTCTATTTACCCTTGCAATTGCATCTCCACATTCTCTAATTAGTGAGTCCCCTGTCTGATAATTTACTTCCCCTAATTTATCCCTAATATTCTCTTTCACTTTCTGGTCTTCCTTATCTACTTTTTCCTTATCAGTTCTATTCATTAATTCCTTGATCTGTTCACACTTCACGTCTAATGCTTTTAATTTTACTTCTACATCCTTTACCTTTTCCTCTATCTTACTTATTCTTTGCCTAACTATCTCCATTGCACTGCTTATTTTGTCATCCACATCTCTTGTCACTCCACCAAATATATATTCTATTGTCTTTATCTATATTTTCCTCTAGTCTCCTTTTTCTTTAAATTATCTATATTTAGAAACCATTTTTTTTCACCTCTTTTATTACATTTATACATGATCTACACAACCATACACCTTTTACATCCTTCTTAGTCTTATTGAAGCATTTCAAATGGAAAACCTTATCACATACCATACACTCTACCAAAGCATGCCTAATTTCCTTCTCACTTTCATACATACATTGTGGGATACAAATGAAATTCGTATTTTCTTATTTTTCAATTACCTTACTCGATATTTAAATTTATGATTTTTCTACCACTCTTCAAACCTCTTTATACAAAAGTAAAAAAAAAACTTTGGTTTAAATGGCAATGTGCTCCCCTAAAGTTACATCTCAAATATTACCGTCTTTCTCAAATAAATTACTCTCTTATTTAAATTGAAAAATTTGTTAATAGAAAACCTCCTAAAATTCAACTAATCTTACATATGACTTAGTTTTAAAATCTCTTCTTTTCATATTAAAAATGCAAGTGCATCAAATCACTTTCCAAACATTAGCAATATTTTTCTCGAACTTTCCAAATCCAATTAAATCTATCGCTCTGTGCTCCAACTCATCTTATCACTAAGCAAATATTCTCCAGCAACAGAAATTTTTTCAGATGTTATTAAAAATTTATAAAACTTTAACTTATCTTTTCGAACAAATCAGCCACATCAGCACAGCAAGACATTCA
This sequence comes from Epiperipatus broadwayi, assembly GCA_028023455.1. Taxonomy (NCBI): domain Eukaryota; kingdom Metazoa; phylum Onychophora; class Udeonychophora; order Euonychophora; family Peripatidae; genus Epiperipatus; species Epiperipatus broadwayi. Next base: position 10,648,544 of record JAQFVV010012404.1, read on the forward strand.
AAAGTGATGTGATGCACTATGTCTTCTCCTTTTCTGAAGTCAGGAATCTCTTAGCCACTAGGCCCAGAGAAACCTATTAGCCGCCTTATCTTTCCATTCCTCATGCTAAGTTTTCGCACATTCTTCACTTTCCTGCTCCATCCCATTTCCACATCATAATCTTTGACAACTCTATGGCCTTTATATCTGAATCCTCTTTATCTTTTCTCAAACCCAGCATAAAAACTAAGAAGCCATTTTCTGTATAATCACTTTGTTTATATTTATTCTCCCACAATTTCATTTTTTGTACCCTTTTTGTTTGCAGGCATTTACATTCAATTAATAGATGCCTAATATTTTCTATGCCTTTTATAACTGGCAGACTAAATCATCCATATTTTTCCATTTATGTCTATATTCCCTTGGTGCTAAAGATCCTATTCGAGTTTTAAACAGTAAACTACTTTCTTGCTATTATCATAAATTAACTCATACCCAATAATGTTTACTTATATATATTTAAGCTCTTTTTATTGTCCATACTAGTTCTCCATCTTTCTAACTTCCTATTTTTATTAATGCATCTATTATTCTATCTCATTCTTTGCCACTATAACACCCAACAATTCTCCTAATATAATCGCCCCACCTTTTATGTAAGTATACTGACATAAATTCTTTATCTACATCTTCTGCATACCATACTATCTTTCTGACCCATCTTGTTGCCTGTACTTCACTCATAACCCAATTAAATACTATTTTGGCTAGTCTTTTATTAACTATAAATTGCAATCTACCAAACATTTTCATTTTACTTTTTGCATCTCTCGTATAAAAACTTGACTGTCCTATTTCTTCTTGAATTGCCTCCTTTGCACATCTGCATCTAATGCATGTCTTCCTACTTCTCTTTATACTTTTTCTAAGTAATTTAACAGCTCTTTACTAATACATCACACATCCTTAAAATTAATTAACCCTGCTACTACCACCCCCTTCCATATAATTCTAGCTACATCATATTTATTATATGAAAACACTGTTAATTTCTTTATCAATTCTTTTCTTTTCTTTATTTGTCAATTTTTTCTCCTATTCATCCAAGCACTTTCTCTGATTACTTATTCCCTAATAGTTATATCTATTCACCACATTTAAATTTATATTCCCCAATAAAAATTATTACTCTTCACTTTCCCTAGTACTTATCATCATTACTTTTGATTTTTCTTCACTAAATTTAATCCCCATCTCTTTACCCACCATTGCACGTCTTCAGCGTAACGTCCATATCTTCCCCACTTTGTGCACAAAAATCTATCAGCAAATAAAAGACCCGATAATGTATATACTCCCTTGCCACTTATTAATATTATCTCTACCACTCTTCCTAGTCTTTCTATTGCTCTCTCCATTCCTCTCAAATTTAACAAAAGCAAAATAGGTAACATAGGGCATTCTTGCCTTAGTACCACTCCATTTTTAACTGATTCTGTATTTCCTAATTGATACATATAGTAATTATTTCCACACAGCCTCTTAATAAGATGCACTGAAGCTCCATTCATTCCCAAATTTATTAAACTCACCCATAATCTATTTCTATTTACGAATCATTTGCATTCTCTATATCTATAAAAACCATATATAACTGTCTACCTGTATTCTTACTCATATCTATAAGTTGTGTAACTACAAATAAACTATCTTCTATATGCTTATTCGATAAAAACCTCCTTGCATTTCTCCCACTATATTATTTTCTTCCATCCATTTTGTGACCCTTCCAGACATCATATATGCGAAAACTTTATATGACAATGATATTACTGCTATCGGTCTATAATTATTTAACTTCCTATGATATTTACCCTTTCCTTTAAATAGTAACCTTACTCTTGTATTATTCCAATTACCTGTATTTGGAAATTCTTCTATGTCGTTATTGCAACATAATAATAGGTTTAATTTTGCCCTATTTCCTAAGTTCATCACCATCTTTGCTGCTCATTCATCTAAATCTCTTGCCTTTTCACTTTTCAGTGTTTTTCCTGCCTCATTCAATTCATTTTCTGTAAATCTAATATTTCCATTACTATATGCTTTCATGCTTGTTACCATTCTATCTTTCACATGTAAAATCTTTTCTATATCCATTACGTACTTATTTAAGATTGTCTCTGATTCTGTCCTAAAGCTACATCTAGTAATACTAGTCCTCTCTTCCCTACATTTCTTCTTTTAATATACTGTATTTCCAAAATTTTTTACTCCCATCTTTATTAATATCCTCCAACAATTTACTATTTAATTTCATTCGCTCTTTTTTTAAATACTTTGCCCATTTAACATTAACATCTTTTTCACTTTCTTTGTTTTTAGTAGCACACTTATATTCTCTGCATGCTTTTTTTCTTTCTTTTACAGTTTTACTAACGTTCACTTTTTTTATTATTTTTCTGAATATTCTCACCAAAAACCCTATTTGCCACTTTTTCTATTTCACCACACCAATCCTTATATTCATTCCCAAGAAGCTCTTCCGTGCTTTCTTTTACTTTTATTTTCTTTTAATTTATTCTTATCATTCATTCTCCATCCACATCTTTCACTATTCTTTCTACTTTTATTACTATTTTTCATCACATTAGCAACCATTTCTATTATAAAGCAATTATGATCTCTATTATATACTCTCTCTTCATTATCAAACACTTTAATTTTCTGTACTTTCCCGCTTTCTCTATTAATACAGTCTATTGTGTGTAATATATAATTTTTAGACCATGTGTATTGTTCCTCGTAAATATTTAATAAATTTCCAATGCTCAAATTCACTCTAACAAAATTTTTTCAAAAGCTATCCATTCTTGTTATCCATGTCATCAATTTCTTCAATATGTCCATTTATATCCCCTATAACTTATTTTCTTCTCTCTTTTTTTGAAACTCTGTACATTTTTAACTAGGCATTCATATATATCACTATTCTATTCCATTATATTTTCACTATCTCCAGTGGTTATACATATTATAGCTAACATCCATTCTTGTCTTTCTAACCTTATCTCAAACCACAAATGTTCTTGACACTTAACAGTATTTAAATATTTTTTTGACATAACTCCTATAGCACCATCTTTTTTCCTTTTCTCTTTATACCCTGCCATACCAGGTCTTCCCGTATATGTTCTGATTCTTCTCTTAGATATGTTTCCACTACTGCTAATACCTCAAGCCCTTCATTTTTAACTGCTTTGCTTAATTCTAGCCACTTTTCTAGACTCTTACCACCTTGCATATTCAAATATCCAATTTTAACAATTTCTTCTCCTTTCTATCCACTATTTTATAAATTCTTTTGGTTCTTTTTTCTTCATTACATTTGTAAGTAACTTGCTTAGCATTAATTTTACAGATCCATTCCCTCTCCACATCTACATTTATATCCAAATCAGCTACTCTTTATTTATTTCTTATATCCCACCCATTCTTCTTTTTTTTTTTTGATAATACTGCAGTTTAAAACCCTACTTCCCTTTATAAGTTTCCCAAACTATAATATTCTTTATAAATCAAATTCTATAAAACTTCACTTCTTATTTTGCTAAGTGTAATCCATCTTTACTATATAACTCACTCTTATTAATAAAGAAATCCCACACATCCACAAACATAACATCATTTCTCTCACATAATTTTTTCAATCTCTCATTTATAGAACATGTCCTATCTAACTTATACTTATTGTCAAATCTTGGTAATAATCCAACTATTCTCTTCTTTTAATCTTTTCAAATTACTAATCCTATGTACTCTTCTATTACTCTTTCTGATGGCTCTGACATATATTATTTGTTCCTATCATAAAATACACATTTCTACTCTCATTTTTTATCTTATTTATAACATCCCTCATTCTAGCTCCAGGCAAACATATTCTTACATACCTGTTTTTTATTTTCCGTTTCAATTAGATCTCCACATTCTTTAATTAGCGAATCTCCTATCAATACTGTCTCATAGTTTATTTTCCCAATTTCATCCTTAATATTTTCTTCTACCTTCTGGATTTCTTCCTTCTCTTTATTAATCATATTTATATCAGCTACCAAAGATGGATGATGTTTATTAAACAACAAATTAAAAGTAACAATTCATTATTATTTAATATTACATCTAAAATATTTCCATGATTACTGGTAATATAATTAAATTGTTTTAAGTTTAATATCTTTAATCGGTTTGATAACTCTTAATATTCGTAATTATGATTTTTTTTTTTATTATAAACGTATAGGACAATTAAAATTTTTGCTATATACTGTAATGGATGGCTACCTTTCTTCTGATGCATCCAACAATATTTGGTCAACTCTCGTAGTTGATGATTTGTATTAAACCTATCATTTATAAATTAGCGAGATAGCCTTATAGTAGCCATGGACCTGGAGATAAGTTCTTCTAAAACTCATCTGAAAAAAAGTATATACACAATGATATATGGATATATATACTCGCATTAACCTTTCAAAATCTCTAATCAATATTCACTGCTCAGCATATTTATGGACATCAGTATTATCTAATTCCAAGCGCCAATCCTATGGTTTACATAAGAATTATACTGACAGCTTAATAAGATTAATGATAGTGCACTAATGGGAAGCCGAACCACTAGCTAGCTCACTCAGGGCAGATAGTATTCGTACTGAGGAAGATGAATTAATAACAGAGCCTTTGCCCTAAACTATTTGAAAATTATAGAAATAAGAAACTAAATATTGATGCTCAATTGTTTAATAGAATGCAAGCATGTATATTTTTAATTATTAGAAATTATTATTTAATACAAAGATTTTTTTTTTTTAATGTTGTTTACATGACTTCAAATATAAAAAATTTACAAATTGTAAATATATGATTTATAAATCGTACAATTATAAACTAAAAATAACATATAGATTACCTTAGAAAGTTTACTTGGTAAAGTTATGGCCATAGAAATTGTCCAAAAAATGTCTTTACTTTGAAACTTTCAGTGAAACAATGATGAACTATATTTTATAAGACAAACATGTTTGGACATGGACTTTAACTTTGATCAATGGCAGGATTACACAGCATATTTTTTTCTTTCTTTCTGGAGCGGTGGGATATAGCCCAGCACGTTTAAGGCTTTACCCCCACATCATCATGCTGGCGCACATATAATTTTCTTTCAGTAGCATAATTCAAATGCTCAGAATAGTAATGAATAAATTAATAATCAGTAATCCCCAAGCAATAACAATAAGTCATCACTAATAACAAGTCAGTAATTATTATAATAATCATAATTATTTGTTCTTGATTTTTTTTTCTATTTATATATTTTTTTGTGTTATTCTAGAAAGTTCTATTTCTTTCCTCTGATGCAATCTTTCCCATAACTTCCAAAAATGTTCAATATTTTTACTCTTATCCTATCCGATCTACTCATCCTGCATATCACTGTTTCAGATCCGGCTTCTTTTGTCTTCTCATTTTTTGACAAAAGAAAATCTTTTATCAAGTTTTATCTTAAAACAGTCCGAGTGGAAATTTTAAAAATAACTTTGTTCAATAAATAATGCAAGTAGCATTTCTTAGATAACATCTGTTTCATTTTTCAGAAACATTTTATTTTTAATTAAAAAAAAAAAATTATAGATAAAAAAAAATATAATTATACATTTTCCAGAAAGTTCTTTTTTACTTTTGGTTACACAATAATATATACACCAACACTCCATTAAAACAATGAGCACAAAACCCTCCTTATACCTATCTTGGTTAATCTGTTTAGTCATTTTGCCTCAAATAAATATGTGCTATTACCACATCTACATATATGCGACTATCTAGTGTCCCTTTATCTTGTAACAGGGTTCAAATCTGATTCCTGTTACAATATATATAATATTTATAGTCTAATAAAATAACAGTATAGTAATAATAATTCTCTCCAATTTATTACATGAAATTAAGAGGTTCCAAATATATTCATTGTGAAATTATTTTGTTTTTGTTAATTTTTATTTCTATCTGTATTGATTCATTTTCCAATTTAAATTCATCTTTATAATTAATTTTAAAATTTCTATCTGTTGTTGTTATGCTAATTGTGCTACTTCCTCTCTCATATTATCATTTTTATCACACCTAAATATTTGATATCTACTATCCAATAGTTTCTGCTAGAAAAAAAGTGTCTGATATTTCTATGCGTAGTATGTATATTCATATAAAAACAAATTAATTAACTTATAATTTATCATTGCTAATTCTATCTGTTCTTAATAATTTTGTATATTCTTATAAATATTTCTAGAGCTTTGAATTTCAAAATTAACTGTTTCTTATATGAGTATCTAACTAGTGGAGGATACAAGTGGAAAAGCTTTTTATCTTGCTAAACTTACATAATTTCTCCTGTGTAATTTTTTCAAAAATCTTGATTTTTTTAAACTATGTTTTATTGCAAAATTTTCTGATCTTTTTTAATTATAATTTTTTTTTTTTTAATGTCTATGTTAAATTTATGTTACATTTTTTATTTCATAGGAACGTCTACAACGATGCGCTATGCAATGTCAAGATGAAATTCGAGACAAAGTGAGCCCTGGTGGTCAAGTATCACATTATAGGGAAGAATTTGAAGGATGTCTTATTACTTGTGTAGATTCTCATATTAATATGCTGCCAATTTTACAGAAAAGGATAGAGGAAACAATAAGAAGTAATCGGACGTGAATTTGATTATTTATTATCCAGTGGAATAGATAGGCTCATGTGAAATGGGCCCAAGGATTATCTTCAGTTTGATATATCTAAGTGATAGTCCAAATATATTGACTTTATTTCTTCTGATTATAATGGAGTTTGATTTTAAAAACTTTATGATTGAATATTAAATCTGTTTTATTCATTAGAATATGTTGTAACAATATTGATAAATAAATTTATTTTTTCAATTACTTTCTATCATTTATTATTTTTATGTGATACTATAGTTGCAAACATTTCTTTCCAAACTATAATACATCTAATTTTGAAAATGTAGTATAAGAATGGATTATGTGATTATGAAAGATTTTTAAAATAAGTGACAGAAAAAGTTCAGTTTACATATTAATTGGTAAAAGCTAAACATCTGTAAGTTTTCAAATTCTGTCAATACATTTATAAAGCATTGTACTGATATTCTTATTGGATGCCAGTATTGTGTATAAAATTTAATTTGAATGATTAAAATTTGGTGTAAGCTGAGTTTTTTTGTATTATGTATATATATAAACTAAGCTTTCTACTTACATAAACATATGTGAATTTGTACTTACATAAAAAAATATCTGATGTACACAAAGTTTTCAATAAGTGTGTAAAATATTCTTCAAAGAATAGTAATTCAACTTAACAGTATGAAAAAGAATAGGTCAGCCAACATTGATTCAAGTTGAATAATAAAAAAATCAACTTAACTGTACAAAAAAAAAAAAAACCCAGGGGGTGGAAGGTATCTTTAATTCATTTAGCAGCAAGTAAAAGAACAATTACAAAATTGTTAATTTTAAGGCATCCATTACTTTAAATATTATTAGAAATATGATGTTTCAAATAATTTTTTTATAAAAACAATATTAATGTAGTAATATTATAAATATGCTCATTAAAAGATGCATTTTGATATGCTGTAATCATAATAATTTATAAGCTTATACAAAAAACTGAGTAAGCAAAAAGTTATAGATTGGAAACATGGGTAGGAAATTGCCAATGAAAACCCACAATATATCTATTATTGCAAAGCAAAAGCCTAGCTAAAATATATGTACAGGTTTATATAAAATTATTGTAAATTTGTTAAATTAGAAATTATAAAGTATAATATATCTATGTTATTAACAGTATTCATTTTAATATTTTTAAAAAAGTTTCACACTTCCTCTGCAAAATTCCACCCAGATAGTTTTACAGAATAATCATTTGCTTCCATTTAATCTTCATTTACCAGTAACTTCTTCACACTATTCTATTCATGAATTATCAATGAATGTCAGTTTATTAAGCTAAAGAAAGATACAGAGTACTATTAGCTTATGGATAAAAGATGATTCCTATATAATTAGTGCAGAGCTGTGAAAACTCAAACTAGTGTGCAATCAATTTGTCACTACCATGTTAAATCTATTGGGTAATCATCCTTATAAATATGGCTCATGATTAGTGCCATAAATTGATGTTGCCAAATGTACCCTATATTTATTAATTACTAAACTTTTTTAAGGATCATGAAGTAAATTTAAGAGAAGAATCAGGAAGTTATTTAATAAAGGAAGGTTATAAAGTCCTTTCTTTGTAATATATTGTTTTTGATAGTTTATTAACCTATTAGGTCTTTATTATATGGTTGAACACTTATATAATGTTTTGATGGGAATTTTTATTACAAATGTAGGTCATATTGCTCGATTTAAATTTGGACTTCTATATTCCACCAAAAGATTTTATCAAAGAATCAAATTATCTTGATTGTTTTTAATTGATCTAAGATAATTTTTATGTTGAATCTGGTAATCTGACTTGCTAATAGCAAGTTATATTTTAAGGATCTGTGAACCAAATAAAAGTTCACATATCAATGAGAGGATAAAGGGAATTTTGTAGTAAATGAATATAATATTTTTGATGATATCACCTAATCAGGAGGAAAAAAAAATCAACAAACAATGGAATGTAACTTAATTTGTTTAAAATCATTGCCAAAAAGAAAAAATACATATTGTATCAGAAATAAATTAGTAAAGATTAAACTTCAAAAATACTTGTCAAATTATACCAATAAGCAGAATAACCAATGGGCTAGAAATTTGAAGATATTTTATATTCTAATGATATAAAAACAATATCTCACAAATATATGAACTAAAGCAAAAAAAATACTTTGTCAGATATTAGCAAGATATCTTTAAATGCAAAAAGGTCTACAACAAAAGAAAATTTCTATTTACAAATGTTGATGCACAGTAGATAATTAAAAAAACTAAAGATTACTAAGAAAAAAGAACCCGTCCCCCCAAAAAAGATTGATTGTATTAATTACACATATTATATAATATATCCAGAAAAATATGGTACTTCATGGCAATATGTTAATGGATTGTTTAGAATCTGTGTTCTGGGAATCATATAATAAATGACAGTTTGGGCAAAACATCCATTCATTTGGCTAAGATTTTTTAAAATTCAAATGAGCCCAAGTTTGCTGGTAGCTAAATTTCTGCTTGAAATCTTTATCTTTTTGAAATGCTCATTGGATTAGAAACAATAAGATACAATATATATATAAATTAGTTTGTACAGACCAGGAAATTAAAATTTTGTGAGATAATGAGGTCTAAGTGAATTACAATAATTACAAAATAATGTTTAACCATTTTATAGTTTATTTATTGAAAAGTTTAACAAAAGCATTATAGTCCATCCAAAAGATGGTATAATTGTAATTTCATATCAAAATAACTTTCAAGTACTTTTGCATAAAATTAGTTTGCTAATATAGGATTTGTATTTATATATGAAGATTAAACGTTATCTTTAGAATAGATAAAAAATTGAAATATAATCATTTTATTATCAAACAAGTTTTAAGCTGGCAAAATTTTTATTAAAATAAGAGGATATTAAAACAAGAAGTGAAAAAGGTATCTAGTAAGACATTTGAATAACAAGTGATTATATTTAAAAATATGATACTAATAATTCAAACGCTATCATTGGAACATTTTATATAAATGCCTTGGGGGGGGGGGTATTAGAAAAGTGGAACTAATGAGATTGTGGGGTACTAAAAATAAATTACAAAACCTGAAGAAATTTTGGGGTTCACAATATCAGTTTTAAAATGGTATCTTTATGATTTTAATATAATGCTTTTAGCGAAATAATTTAAAATTAATTAAATACCAGAGATCAAGATTGGCATTTTTATAATTAATCAATGAAAGCATGGTTTTCATCACTTTTTATAACATATTTAAAAGTATTTCTTTAAAAAAATTAATGATTTAGTAAAGAAAATACTAAGCCAGGTTTTTCTAATAACTCCAATTAGATTTCAATTAAAATGTATGTGTAGCAGATTTTAATTAAATGATTTCCTTGTTATTAACAATTAAAATTCTGAGAAATTATGTAAATAAAATGCTTGTTTTAATTTTAGAATTTCATGGGTAAAATAAAATATGTTTTGAATAACAAAATTGATCAATATTATTACATAGCAAAATTCCTAGTATAGCATGTAATTTGGATGAATTTTTTCAACATCAACAAAGAAATAATCTCATTTCAAATGAACAAGTCCTTATGCTAATCTTAGTGGTATAAAAATAGAATAACTGTTACATATTGAGAAATTCAAAATAAAGTTTTCAATTATTCTATTATAATTAAAAAAATAACTGAAAAAAATTACACTTCAGCAAATAACTGAAAAATATGAGAAATAAGAAGAATGAACAATCCTGAATATTGGATCTCTAGAATAAAATTTTTATATTAGAATTTCATAAATTATTTTAGATTTTTAAAACTTTCTCATCTGAAGTACTCAATCAGTTGTTATATGAGATCAGATATTTTAGGTATCAAAGTACTATTAAAAATATTTGTACTAATAATAAATTAAAGATAATACTAGTACTGCTTCATACATAGGAAAATTATTGACATTAAATATAATCTCGATGAATTTAATGCATTTTCAGTGCTGAGCATTGTAGTTAAAAGCAAGTTTTATTCAAAATAAAAATGGAAATACAGAATTATACACTTAAGTATGCATATTTTAAAATGCATTCAAATCCTAGATTTTTTTTTATTTTGCTAAGTGACAATATTAATGAACCATATCTCTCTTACTTTATCCTGACATTATGGAACATATTTCCATTTTTAAATGGTTTTATTTAAGATCGCTTTTTATCTAGCCAAGTGGGAATAATCATGAAATTCCGAACAAACACTGATAAATTTAATAAACAATTAGCTATATAATGAAATATATATAAAAGTATAACAATTGCTAATAAGAATATTATACATAGAAAAATATTATATTGTTAGAATTTGGATATTAACAAAAAGTTTTATTTACAATTATTTACTTGAAGGCAGATACAGATAATAAGATTGCTGAGGTTGTTAAATAATCCTAGTTCCATTTTGATACCTTCGGAGGGAATCGCTCCAGTTCCTGCACTAAATTGCCATGAGTACAGTTATAAAAGACCAAAAAATTTCTTTGCAAATTAATAAAAGAAGTGATGCAGGAATTTGATTTGCCATTATATTTGTTCTTTTTTAAATATTACTTATTACTTCATTTTGTGTAGTAATTTTAACCATGCAGAGGGAGAGATCAATTAATTGTAGTTAATTAGATTTCTCTCTAATTATATAACATTTCTCCCCAATTATACAGAACTAGAACTTAGACTTTAGATAATAATTTTTTTTTCTTTTCTATTTCTGCAAAAAGTTTTTAACAAAAATAGTATTGTAAATACCTGGATAGATTTTTTTGTCTTTGAGATCTTGGCAAAGTTGCTGTTCTGCATTCCTGTATATTTTTATTGTTGAAGTCTATTATCATATTCTCTTTGTTGTTTGCTCCTATCATTATATTATCTTCTGTTGTTGTCTGCTATCATTTGTAGTTCATGATATTTGGGATATCTGGTTTATCTTTTTCTGTTTTTGTGGTTACAAACTGGGTACTGTTGCTTCCATTCAAGATTAGATTTTCCCAGAACTTCATAGCATACGTGATTTATATATCTTTTTTTTATAAATCACATTATTTTGAAATATTACAGTTATTATAAATTTTATATTAAGTTAGTAATTTCCCTTTCAACCCACGTTTTACACAAACTAACTTTATCCTTGACATTAAATGTTTTGCATTCTTTTGTTAAATTCGTACATATATCTCTTGTGAGTAAAGGGATTAGTTCTGACCTTCATTTTCTTTTCATTAGCAATTCAGAAAGAGATTTTGCACTCACTGCTGTAAGAATAGAATGATAGTATAACAATATTCATTGAATTATCTCTCACTTTTACGGAAATTTCTTTTTTCGGTGCAAATTTCAGTTAATTAACAATATTTTCGGCCAATCCATTAGACTTATGATGATATGACAGTGAGCACATATGCTTAATGTTCCAAGCTTCTAAATATTCTTCACATTTTTCTGACATAAAATCAGAGACATTATTTGTAATGCATTTCTGGGTAGCCATGCAGGGGAAAAAATTTGCTTTGTCATCAATCTCGTCAGTATCAGTGTTAATCACCAAACATATGGTATAAAGGGATTGGTATGAGTAACATTAACATGCCATCATAGATTTGTAGATTGCAGCCATGAATTATATTCTTTCTTAGATAATCAAGCATTTGATTGGCTCGCCATGCATTTTTTAATAAATGTCTCTACGATCTTATTAATTTTAGGCTGTCAGATGTATTTTCTAGAAAATTCATTGGGTTTATTAAGTAGTATCTTGAGTATTTTGCTATGATCTTGGGGAGATATTATTACTCTATCCCTATTTAAAATGCATTTTTTGCATACAGACAGATTTTTGCAAATGTTCCAAAAAGACAATGGCAAGATCTGAAGTCTTTTAATGGGCCAGTCTTTACCAATCCACTTTATCAATAGTTGGTATGCTGGATCATTACTAGTAAACTCTACTATTTTACTATTTAATAATTGTGAATGGAGATTATCATTATAATTGATATCCATGTGTATTTCCATTTTATCTGGCATTCATGAAAGCACATCAGCATGTATTAATCTGCCTTTTATAGCTTAATTTGTAGTCATAAGCAGAAAATGACCCAATGCAACATACACAGGCTGAAATAGATTTTACCTTTGCCAATATACCTAGCAATGGTTTGTGATCAGGTATGACTGTAAAATGACAGTCATATAAATACTAATGGATTTTTTGAATTTCAAAAACTATAGCCAAAGCTTCTGTAGCAAGCTGACTATAATTCATTTCTGCATTAGACAATGTTCACAATGTGTATAAGGTGCCCTTTATGACAGCTCTGACTCCAAAATCTGATGCATCCTTAGTTAATATTATGTCTAAATTGCTATCACAATGTATTAGCAATTAAATTTTTTGGTAGTTGATGATTTCCATTTCCGATTTTTCTTCGGCTTGCATAATGGTTGAGCCATGTGATTTTCCCTTAAGGAAAACTTTGAAGTAATAATCAGTCCCAGAAATGCTTTAAGTTCTTTACATTTTTTTGGTTTAGATGCATTTTTTACTATTCTAACTTTATCAGGTATGTGATCCAAAATTTTTACCTTTTTAGTATTCCATAGACATTTATTTGCATTCAGTGTTGAACCAAATCCTTAAATTACCATTTTTCTGAGAATGTTTTCTGAGTTAGCTGTAATCAGTATCTCATTGAAATAAGGGATCACTTCTTCTAGCTTTGTTGAAAAATGTTTGGTTTCACACTAATCTCAAATGGAAGATTGTTATAATTAAACAATTCAAGTAGGTTGTAGTTACCGGATATGGGCTTTTACATAAGTTTTTATTATTTATCATTTCTTCCACTATATTATTTTCTTTCATCCATTTTATAACCTTTCAGGTCACCAAATATGAGAAAACTTTATATAGCACTGACATTACGGCTATCAGTCTATAATTGTTCAACTTTCTATGATCCTTTCTTTTAAATAGTAGCCTTCCTTACTCTTGAATTACTCCAAACTACCTGGAAAATCTTTCTTTTATGGCATCTTTTTCAAACATAAGTTTTAATTTTTGTCCTAAATTCATTACCATCTCTGCTGCCCATCCATCCAAACCTCTTCCCTTTCCACTTTTCAATTTCTTACCTGCCTCACTCAGCTCATTTTCTGTAAACCTAATATTCCCATTACTATATGCTTTCAAGTTTGCTATCACTGTCCTTCCACATCTAACATCTTTTCTATATCTATTACATACTTATTTAAGATTATCTCTAATTCTTCTCTAGAGCTACACTCTATTCCTTTGTCATCTAGTAATACTATTTCTCTCTCCCCTACATTTATTCTTTTAATGTATTTCCAAAATTTTTTACTCCCATCTCTTCCACTTTTATTAATATCCTCCAAAAATTTACTATTCCAATTCATTCTCTCTTTATAATTATCTATTTTAGCCAACTTCCTTTTTTCGAAGTACTTTTCCCATTTAGCATTAACATCTTTTTCATTTTCTTTGTTCTTAATAGCATACTTATATTCTCTGTATGCTTTTTTCCTCTCTTTTACACTTTTACTAACTCTCACTTTCCTATTACTTTTTTTCTTCTGAATATTCTCACCTAAAACCCTATTTGCCACTTTTTCTATTACACCACGCCGGTCCTTATACTCACCCGCAACGAACTCTTCCATGGTTTCTTCAACTTTTATTTTATACTCTTCTAACTTATTCTTATTATTAACTCTCCATCTACATATTTCACTATCCTTTCTACTTTTATTACTATTTTCCATCACATTTTACTAACCATTTCTATTATAAAGAAGTTATTAGCGCTGTTACATACTCTCTCTTCATTATCAAACCCTTTAATTTTCTGTACTTTATTCTTTCACTCTTTCTCTACTAAAACATAATATATTGTGTGGAATATTATTTCTAGACAATGTGTATTATCCCTCATAAATACTTGACAAATTTCCAATGCTCAAATTCACTCTCTGACAAATGTTCTTCAAAAGCTGTCCATACTTATTATCTACATCATCAATTTCTTCAGCATACCCATTCATATCCCCTATAACCATTATTTTCTTCTCCTTTTCTTTGACACTCTGTATATCCTTAACTAGGCATTCATATATGCTACTGTTCCACTCCATTATAGTTTGACAATTTCCAGTGGCTATATACACTATAGCCACCATTCATTCTTGTCTTCATAATCTTATCTCAAACCACAAATGTTCTTGACATTTAACTGTATTTAAATATTTTTTTTGACATAATTCCTATACCATTACCCCTTTTTTCTTTTCTGTTTATACCCTGCCGAAGTCTTCCAGAATAGGTTCTTCTTCTTCTGTTAGATATTTTTCCACTACTGCTAATATCTAAAGCTTTTCATTTTTAATTGCTTTAATTCCAGCCACTTTTCTAGTCTCCTACCACCTTGCATATTCAAATACCCAATTTTAATAATTTCTTCTTTCCTAACTACTCTTTTATAAATTCTTTTGACTATTTCTTCTCCATTACATTTATAAATAACTTGCTTACCCTTAATTTTACAGACTCATTCCCTTTCCACATCTACATTTATATCTAAATCAGCTACCTGTTGATTATTTCTTACATCCTGTCCATTCTTCTTCTTTTTGGTAACACTGCCACTTAAAACCCCACCACTCTTTAAAAGTTTCCCGAACTATATTCTTTATAAATCAAATTCCCTAAAACTTCACTTCCTTGTTTTTCTAAGTGTAATCCATTTTTACTATATAACTTCCTCTTTCCAATAAAAAAATCTCACATCTTTGACAGCAGGCCCTCTTTTGTGAATAGAATACGAAATATAATAATAAAAAAAAAAACTTAAAAATTATTTTATTTAAATTAGTCATTGTATGTTTTATTTACAACTGAAAAGTAAAATATAAAACATGAAAAAAATTTTTTTTTAATACTGTATTTTATTTTCATATGAAAATTACAATTCTAAACACTTTTCAAAATCAATTTTTAAAAAAAATTTAGTCCAACAACACTGTCATTTTAAGAACCATTAAAAGCTTATCACTTTTAAAAAGAAAACTGGATATTACAAGAAACTTTTTCTAAGAACCAAGTCATTTAATTATGAAAACCACATTATCTATTGAAATGCTCAATGATGTTTTAATTATAGTAAATTTCAATGTGTTTTTGCAGCTTTCATGCTAGTGGGATAATTGTTATAATGAGTTATCTCTAATTTAAAACTATGTTTAATGATGTTAACAAGTTAAAATTAAATAAAAAAAACTAATGCTTTTTTTTTTGCATGTTTACATACAAATTGCTTTTTTTTTTACATTTAATACATATATTTTTAGGAATAATAATTAACTATACTTACTCTACTTGTACTAAGTAATCAATGACCTGATGCTGGCCAATAGCTAGAATATAGGCTGAAATGTGTGAATATAGCAACACTATCTAATATTTACTTACTATTCAATCATATAATAAAGGCATATTTAAAAACATGTGTGAGTCATATCAAAATACGCAAAGTATATAACAGTATGGACAGTGAATTAAGCAAAATGCAACAGAGTAAATGCTGTTTACCACCAGGTTGTGATAACATTTACGTTTATTGCATTTGAGTGGAACATTGTTGCTTGATTTTATATATATATATTGTATGTTTGAAATAGCAATAAAAAAAAACAAAAACAATTATGGTTTCTTTGCTTTAAAAAACATTTTTTTAATTATTAGTTTATTTTATAAAATATTACCTGATTTATTAATTGGTTCTGAAGTAATATAAAGTTTATAGCAAAAAATAATAATAGTCCAATTATTATAACAATTGAACCAAAGAATGCAATTTACTAAAGTCCAATAAACTAGACTATAATACAATAATGATAGGCAATAAATGTCTATACAGTGATGGCACCACCAGATAGAATCTCTTGAAGCCTCTTCAGGTAAGAATCCAACTGAGTTGGATCACTATTGGTCTGACTGCGATGCAAAAGGCTCAGGGCAAGCAAATACTCCATCTGGCTAAATTGGGGTCCTTGTTCCAAAATGTTTGTCAAAATTTCCTAAAAATAATAATTAACAAATTATGTTCATATATCCCTCTTTTTTTAATTACTAATTTTACTAAGTCATAATTTGCAACAGTTTTGAAGAAAATCAAATAAATTAAAAATATGATAGTAATAATATTAAGTATATGGCTTCCTAATGAAAAAGACGTTGCAGTATAAACCATACAGAAACACTAGATACCCACTACCAAATATTTATAAAGTATTAATTATACATATTGTAGCTATGTGTAGCTACATCATGCATTAAATGTAAATGTTGCATTAAATGTAAATGTCAAATATAAAAGCTAACAATCAACTGCATCTTCATTTAAAAATGTTTGGTAAATAAAGTGTTAACATTGAACATAA
The DNA here is from genome assembly GCA_028023455.1 of Epiperipatus broadwayi. Classification (NCBI taxonomy): domain Eukaryota; kingdom Metazoa; phylum Onychophora; class Udeonychophora; order Euonychophora; family Peripatidae; genus Epiperipatus; species Epiperipatus broadwayi. Next base: position 10,665,826 of record JAQFVV010012404.1, read on the forward strand.
TGTTATTTATTAATAGCAATTTAATTCTAAAAACCTTGGTAACGATTTATTCCAGTGTGTGAGTGTAGGTTTTATTACATTTTCTCTCGAACAAATATTTCTGTACAAAAAAAAAAAAAAATCTTGTTAACTGTTTGTAAAAATTAGTTTTGGAAAAGGAGAGAAACAGTTCTTAAAATAATTTTTAACTAAGAAACACGTAAGTTCGGAATATGTTGTAGTACTAAAAAAAGGAAAATAATACTATTTTTTGTTTCCATTTTCTGTTTTCCCTTTCTCTATTTCCAATTGTGATTAAAAATCATGATGTTGTTCTTTCTGTATTTATTAAAAAGCAGACCTTGATAAAGGTCTTAATGTACATGTTTAATTATGCAGTTTATTGATAAACACCTTATGGAGAATTGGATTGGAGTAATTGAACTGACAAGCTATAAAAGGCTGTCAGTAAAAAAAAAAATTATCTCAGTCAATCAGTTTACATTTTTATTGGCTCATGTATATAAGCACTAGAAATTGGAAAAATCAGTGTAGATTATACATCATATACATTATGAATTCACATATATATAACCTAAATTCTAAAAAAATAGCTTATTGAATAAACTTTAGCGGTTCAATTCTTTGACTATATGGAGCTCCATGGAAGAAGAAAATTAAGTTATTAAGCTTTCATAAGCTAGCATAAAAAAAATCTTAATTACCCCATTCCAGCTCTGTTATATGTGAATACTTAAGTGTGATTTAGCAAGAGAAATAACCAGAAAACTTGAAGAAATATCATGACTGATTTTGTTAATTGGAAAAATCCATTATTTTTTTTTAAAACCACATGGATAAAAATTGTTTTTTCATAAAATGCATAGTAATAATTAGTGAATAAAAAACTCACATTTCCAACTCCAGGAAAAATGAAATATGTATTTCAAAATTCCATGAACAGATGAGAAATATATTTTAAAACTTCATGAACTAATGGGAAATAAGAAAAATCATTCCAAAGATTATCATTGCTGAATCAAAGTGTCAGTATTTGTAACTATGTTTTACTAGCAAAAGATAATGCACAGAGATAAAGGTCAAAACAATAAAAGACAAGCACTAGAAATAAAAATGGCTATTTGTTTTGTCATTAAATTTATAAATGTATATTCTTTTAATTGTTAATCTTTAACCAGTATTAATTTTCTCCTGACATTAATCCACTTACTTTAAATATTATATGTGTGTTTACTTTAGAGTAAGGTATTTATATTTTGTATTGTTTTATATGTGTTCATTATCTGTTTTCTAATATGATTGTAATTCTTTTTCATATATATATAATTTCAAGCTTGATATAACATCTAGGTAATAAAATATAATAACAACATTCCACTGTTCTTACACTTTAAAGCAAAATATATTTATTTATTCTTTATAGTTTTTCGACTGTTCTTAGCAGTCTTCAAAACTGTAAAGAATAAATAAATATATTTTGTTTTAAAGTGTAAGAAGAGTGGAATGTTGTTATTATATGTCATATAAAAAAAAGCAAAAATACAGAAGGAAAAAGAAAGTATTGAATAAAATACATATATTTTTTTAGTATGTGTATTTATTTAATTTAACCATCACATCCATTGATTACTCTGTTTAGCACAGGTGGCAATACTGTATGGAGAGTTTTGCTCTGTTTATTTAATTTAAATAAATAAAAAAGTAATATTATTGCTACCTATTAATACAGATGCCTTATTAAGATCAATAATATTTTCATTTATCCATTTTATCAAGTTCACTAAATAGTGCAACATTACCAGTAAGTTTCATGAGCCCCAAAATTATAATCTGGAGTTAACAGAATCTCTTCAAAGGATATAAGTTTATACCTAGGTTTCTAATGGCACTGTTTTGAATCTATAATAATATTACCAGCCAGAATTAATAAATATTCTAAACACCTTAGGTCGCATAGTTTATATTCACATGATGAGCAGGAAATATTATTGTGTAGAGTTAATAAACATAGAGGATTTGAACTCAGACTTTCAAGCCCCTTCCACTATCCATACTATCTCATACTACTCATACACATAACCACACACATGCAGAAAAGATAAATAATCACCAATATAAGTATTTCGTGCTAAACCAGCACTCATCAGTTGGTCCAGACTACTATCTCCCATACATATATATAATCAGTACTCAGTTTATATTAAGATAGCAAATCCTTACCCTTTAAGGGACAGGCTTTAACCTACTCCAACCTCCAACTCTTCAGCCATCCATACCATTGAAAATTTGAGGAGTTAATATTATTAGCCCTAGGCTTTATGCTGATAAGGCCCCTCAGTATGCTCATCATAATGTATGATTGAGCTAGTAAACCAGGTTACAGTTATGAACAAGTGTGACTTGATCGTGGTGGTGGAAGGATCTGCATTCCAATATATAGTAATAATTACTAACAATTTAATATGTTCTAAAATGCTATAAATTGACTTGTTCAATATTAATAATATATTTTAACTTTTAAAACATTGTAATTTTGTTTGTTTCTACTTTTAAAAATTTCCTTATTAAAGTAAGCATGTTATACTGCATTTAATAGTGACAAAATAATAGAATTATTGCCAATAAATAAAAATTGTTAACAACAATAAGCTAATAATATATAAAAATGGTAGTGAAGCTATCACCATTTTAATTATAGTCTTTTTTTTTTTGTTAGCAATAAATATTTTAAAATAATTTGAATTAAATAATCATTTCACTTTTTTTTTTTATTAAAAAAAATGTATAGATATATTTCCTGTTATTAATAAAATAAATATATTTTCTTGGTTGTATATTTTCAAATGTGGCAAGTATTTATCCTACTTGTTCTATTTATAGTATAGGAATTTAATTGCAATGTCATTTAGTATCTTTTGATTTATTCTGGGCTTATAGTGATTTTGAAATTAACTGATAGATATTATTTTGTATAATTAAATTGAAAAATTGTAATGTTTAGTAATATTATATATTACTTTTTATAAATATATAAAGGAATGCAAGAAAAGTAAAGACAAAGATTTAATAATATTATTTACTATTTTTATAAAAGATTCAAAAATAACATCAATCATCTTGCAGATGATATTGTTATAATATATAATTACTGACTTAGGATCATGTTTATTCAAACTACTGGCTTGAATTTAAAAATCCTTAGATATTTGACTTTTTAAGTTATTTGTTCTGAACAGTGCAATAAAAACAAAAGATAATCACTGAATTAATACAATGCAAATAATATTTTCTATTAACAGAAAGCACACCAGAAACTGGTTGCTACACCATCATCAAATACAGATTTATTCATTACTTATATATTATGACTCTGAAATAGCATCATAGTTCTTATAAAATGACATCAATTTTTGTAAAAAATCAAGTGTTTGAAAGATATAAAGTAATCAAAATTATCTTAAATGACAAGGCTTTTTATTATTATATATAATTAGCAATGAGTATCATAATTTATGATAATCTCAAAAAAAGCAAGAAAAAAAAAGCAAGATATAATTATTAATTTTTTAGGAATCTGAAAATTAAGAAATTGAATAGCTAGAATAGAGAATTCATTGCTGAAGACTTGCAGTGGGAGTTTCCCCACAAATATATTTTTATTTTATTTCCAAACTATTTCTAGATTAATAAAATGTCCTTAATTGTTAGAGAGTCTCATGCTCTCCACTGACATAACCCGGAGCTGTCCTTAATTGCTTGTTGTTGGTACTTAACTGACTAACATTAAAGTTTATTAAGTGATGATTTGATTCTGAGTGAAGCAGATTTTTCGAAATAGCAAAAATAATTCAAGATTTCAAATATTTTTTTTTGATAAAAATTTTTTTATATTTTAAATAAAATTTCCAAAATTAATTTCCATTCACAAATTATTATTTGAAGGATATATTTAAAATTTTTTAAAAAAAACTTGTGTAACTATTATCTCTTCATGAATAACATTATTACACAAATCTTTTTTTTACAAAAAGTAAAACAAAAAAAAAATTACAATCACACAAACGAACAACAAAAAATTCAGAAAGTGATTTGTTACTGACAACAAATTAAAAAAAACACAGATTATATCCTAAAATTAAAAAACTCACATCTGGAGAATGATATAACATTTCAAAATACTGTCTGGCATGATCCAAATCTGATTCTCGAGACATTGTAATGTTTGTCAAGTTCTGCTGCATTGCGAATATATTACGACACCTGGATAAAAAAAACCTTAATATAAACACTTTAAAAAATAAATGATTAAAGAATTAATTTTTAAAAAATCAAATTTATAAAAAGAAAATCAAACCTACATTTTTTTAACACCATTTTCATTAATTTTTTGCATTTGCTGAGCACTACTAATCACAATTGTTGCCACTAGATGGCCTAATCCTTCAAAAATGTATCTGAAAAACCAGAAAATTATTTTTAAGTATCCCCCCCCCCCCGAAGAGATGCATATCAACAAAATACAAATAAAACACAGATACACTGTTATTTGCTTTAATATATTAATGAAAAAAAAAAAAGAAAACAAATCACTACTTTTTTGCATTTTTTAAAGCAATTTTTATTTTAATTTTCAGTTTGAACTGACTTGCAGCCTTCATCATAGATCTGAAAATACTTATATTTTATTATATTACACTTCATAATGTATCATAATTAATACATTTTATGTTTTTTTTTATATTTAAAACAATTATAATTGAACATATTTTCCAATATACAAAACAAATTTAAACCCATAATTCTAATATATGAAAAACAATTGCATAATAATCATATATTTAATTGAACATAGCTATTTCTTAAAATTATATTACTAAACTGCCTTTAATATAATCACTAACTTTATAGTTTGTAATTTAATATAATTTTTAACAATAATATAATATTAATATAATCTTCAATAACTAATTTGTTTTTTACATAATATTTCAATATATTATCATGTTTATTTCATTAATCATTGTTTGTTCAAAGCAGATAATTTATTTCTGTATTTTAGATTTAACTTTTGATTTTTAAATGTAAGTATTTGTATTTTTAATTTAAAAACTAGTATATAATTTTATACATTTTAAATATTTAATTAATCAATAATATTCTTTTATATATTTTTTAAATATCACACATTATTAATTTTTGATCTTTAACTTCATTAAACCTAAGATTTTTTTTTTTTTGACAAATAATGCTTCTTTTATTTCCCTTTACTATTTATTATAAATCATTTTAATATTAGTTTTAAACAAATATCCAGTCTCTTTGATATGAATATATACTGCTGATTTTTCTTTTCATATCTGCATTATTTGAGTTTGGATTCAATTGAATTTCCTATTTTCATATATATTATTATTAAAATTAAAAATAATCAATTTAAAACAAAATTGAAACAGACAACTCACTATAAATAAAAAAAAAAGTTTAATATACCACCCGGCTTTCACACCTTAATGGAATTTATTCAAGATGTTTCTATTTACCTAATCACATATGATGCATTATGGCTTCTCCTTTTCTCAAGAGTCAGGAATCTTTCAGCCACTATGCCCAGAGAAACCTGTTAGCCACCCCCTTCCCTTTCCCCACCCTTAGTTTTTCCCATATTCTTCTCTATCCTGCTCCATCCCATATCCACAACATTAACTTTGTCCACTCAATGGCCTTTATATCTAAAGCCCCCTTATCTTTTCTCAAACCCAGTGTAAAAATCAATAACTATCTTTCTGTATAATCACTGTTTATATTTATTCTCCCACAACTTCATTATTTGCACCTCCTTCTGCTTGAAAGCATTTACATTTAATTAACAGATGCCTAATATTTTTCATGCCTTCCTTACATAACTTGCAGACTAAATCACCCATATTTATCCATTTATATGTATATTCTCTTGTTGCTAAAAACACTGTTCAAACCTTAAACAGTAAACTACTTTCCTCATAAATTTATTCACACTTACTATTCTGTTGACTTCTATATACTTAACCTCTTTTTCTTCTCTGTACTAGTTCTCCATCTCTCCAACTCCCTATTTCATTAATGCATCTATTCTTCTATCCCATTCTTGCCACTATCACACTCAACAATTCTCTTAACACAATTAGCCCACCTTTTGTATAAGTATACTGACATAAAGTCTTTATGCCAATAAACATCACATGATCACCATTTCCTATGTTTGCTTATAACTGTTATCATCCAAATCTTCTGCATACCGTACTAACTTTCTAACCCATCTTATTGTCTGTCCTTTACTCATAACCCAATTAAATACTATGTAGGTTATTCTCTTATTATCCCTAAATTGCAATCTATCAATCATTTTCATTTTGCTTCTCTCATATAAAAATTTTACCATCCCATTTCTCTTTGAATTGCCTTCTTTAAAAACCACACATCTGCATCTAATGCATATCTTCCTAATTCTCTTTGTACTTTTTATAAGTAATCTAACACTCCTTTACTAACACATAATGCATTGTTATCACAAGTTAATCCTGCTACGGTCACTCCCTTCCATACAACTCTAGTTACATCATATTTATTTTATGAAAACACTGTTAATTTATTTATCAGTCTCTTTCTTTTCTTCACTTCTGTTATCAATTTTTTCTCCCATTCATCCAAACAATTTTTCTGATTAGTTAAGATGATTCCCAAATAGTTATACCTATTCACCACATTTAACTTTATATCCCCCAATAAAAATTCTTTCTTTTCTCTTTCCCCAGCATTTATCATCATTACTTTTGATTTTACTTCACTAAATTTAATCCCCATCTCCTTACCCACCTTTGTGCATGTCTTCAGCATAACTTCATATCTTCCCTATATTCTGTGCACAAGATCATACCATCAGCAAATAAATACTTGATAATATATACACTCCTGTAATGGGATATATATATTGAACTGGATTGACATCCGATTCAAAGGGTTTTACTGCCAAAATTAGAAACTTTTAATATCGTTAAATTTCTAAAGTTAAAAAAAAAAAAGATTTTAATTATTAAAAAAAAGTATGTGTATTAAAACGCCTACTCGTTTATAGATTGTTTTAATGTTTATAAAATTGTTTTTAAAATAGTTTTCTTATACCGCTTGTTTTTACCTTTTTTTTAAAATCAATTTGATTTAAAAACAAGCTGGCTAGCTAATTACATTCCTGTTGCTTTTATTTTAATTATTGTAAACTAATTCTAAAAAGCTGAGATTTGCTTGGTGTTTTTGTTTTAATAATCCCTGGGTAGAATTCTTAGATTAGATTGAGCTGGAGATTAATATTTGCCTTGCCTTAAGCGTACAATTCAACAAGAAAAGCGTTTTGTGTGAAATGGAGCGAGGTATAAATAGCCCCAAAAATTTGGAGAGTTAGTTATTAATTATTCTTAACTAGACAAGTTGTTTCTCAAGTAAAAGTTCGTATTCTTTTACACACTTTGATTGCAGCCTGTTGTGATCCAGAGTTTTGACAGCAGTTCGGCCATTTAAAATCTTCAAGAAAATTCGCCGTTGTTAAATCCTTTTGTTTGCAACAAGATGACAAATACTGTACATGTTGTCATCACCAGAATGGCGTGCTAACTTAACAAAAGATGGATCCCTAATTTCCAAATCTGCTCCAGTAATACCATAAACTTCTAGAAGAAGCCAGAACCAATTTACATCTACCTTGATGTTATCAAAGAACCTGACAATGGACTAAAAAGTGCGCACTCTACGCAAACTATGTTTTACCGAAAGGTAACTATTTGCTTTTATTCTTCCCAGGGTAAATTTCTTTTTATTAAATCTCTGCTCAATCTAATTATAAATCTGTATTCCCTAAATCATATTTAATATTTGTTGTGATTTCTTATATTTTGCCGTGTGTCTTGGAATCTTAGTTTTAAGATTCCAAGTTTGCTTTCAATTTTTGTTTATTGGAGAGTGACGAGTGAGTTTTTCTATTTTTATGCCTAACTTTTACTAAATGCTTTAGCAGTCATGTATATTTTGAATGCTTACCTGTAATTATTTTATTATTCAATAATTAATTTTAAAACCTGTGTTTGCGCTTTTGCAAACCTCCAAGTCTTTTGGCTGGCGACTTTATTGTCTCATTTTCCGCAGGTGGGAATTTTGTTTCTTATATCTCTGAAAGCGGAAACTAGAATTGTTTTTCTTTGTAATTTTATAAGTTGTCAGCAGGAAGATAATATTTATCCCTTTTTAAATTACAGGTGAGAGACTTTCGCTGCTAAAGTATTTAAAACTTTTAATATTTTCGTAGTCATGTATACTCTCCGATAAATTTATTTTTATATTTATTATGTGTGCTTTAAATTTATCAGAGCGTGTACTCAGAATTAAGTTTATTTTCCTTGAAATGCTTGGGCAGAAGTAACTGTTTTTCTAATTATTTGCTTGTCTCCTATTGAGACCTTTAATTATTAGTTTTCACCAATCGTTTGGTTGGGATTCGCCAGTTTCAATTGTTTTCCTTTCGTTTTCAATCATATTTTTCAGTTGTTCTTGGGTAAATCAGTCACCTTTATTTTAAACATAATAATAGGTGCAGCTTCTACCGACATAATGACATTCGTGGTCCAACACATTTTTCGGACCTCGGAAAGCTCGCCGGCACTGGTTTCATTGATTTATTTCAAGACCGTATTGTTTAAATATCTGAAAGTGAAATCAATGTTTGGGTGAATTCTCTGCTGAATGAAATTTGCTTCCTCCCTTTATAATTCGTTTATTAGATCAGTCGGTCTGCCAGAGCTGTGCGTTTAGTCTTTCTGGTACACGCCTGAGCTAACTCTATTTATTGTATCATAAACTGATACTTCACAATTTATTTTCTCTTAAATAAAACTTTCTTATATGTCTTCTCTTAATAAAATTGTTTAAAATTTGTTTACACTTAATTTGGCTGACATTTGTCTTAGTGCTTTGGAGTCTCAATTGTCTAAACAATTTTAAGATCTCTTGTTTCTCCCTGAGTCTAGTCAGCGCAAACCATCATCATCATCCATTCTGAACCCAGTAAATAAATTTTCCAGACACGTAGTGGTCTGGTGGCGCCCTCTGAGATCAGAATAGATTGATTGTCCAGTATAATATATATATATATACGTTACATTAAATTTTTTTTGATGAGTTAAATGCACAGACATTCAAAATGCACAAATAATGAGTTATTAATTTATTAATAAGATTCATGTAAATATTGAAAATAAAATAAGCTTAAAGAATTTATAGAATCGAAGCAAAGATTCTAATCTTAAAATAAAAGAATAATAAAAAACTTTTAATGTTAATAATAATGAAGAGTTCTTTCTTAAAAAAAATAAAATTACAAACAGGTCCTTAGGGCAAAATGATCATTAAAAAGATTACGAAATAAATAAGAGTCAAGAGATAGAAACAAAAGACTTGCTTTTCTCACCCAAGATATATATGCACACAGACCACTACTTACCACAGAACCAATGAAATACATGTATGAAATATGTCAGATGGATCCGAGGATTCTTAAATAAGATGCTTCAGGACTATAAAAAAAAAAATTCAAAAGAAATAGGATTAGAATTTTTGAATTCGTTTGTCGTTGTTGAAAAAAAAAAAAGAAAACTTTAGAATTATTGTTGTCGCCAAAATATAATCTGTTTAATCACGTTTTCCTTGGTTCAGCCGGCCAAAGGCAGCTTTCATCTCATCGTATCACAGGATCAAACCAAATCGTCATTGCCTGCAAGAAATGGCTCTTGCGTCAACTCAGTTCTTCATCGCGATGGAACGAGCCCGGAGAAAAAAAGGAAAGTATAAATTATTGATAAAAATGAACACCCATTAATTTAAAATCTCCAAATTTTATTTTCCTTTAAATATGAATTATAGACTTTCTCTCATGATCAAATCTGAATTTCATTTTCGTAAACCTAATCTTTTTAAAATATGTATTATATATATATTTTATGCTTAGTGTGAGACCTGTTAGTAATAGGGCGGGAGTTTGCGATTGCAAACAAATTTAAAGATAAAATCAATACATATCATTTGTGCATTATTGGATTTTAAAAATAGGGCTTTATTTGATTTTAAAGTAAGTTAAATACATTATGTGATTTTAAAATAAGTTTAATACCTCAAACTAAATTTTTTTAAAGAATAAACTAAATGATTAAATTGACTTAAATATAAGTTGGGTGTAGTTAGCTGCTTAGACTCATTTAAGTGTATTTAGTTTAAAGGGGTTTTGATTTCAGACTATTTGTTTAGTAGTTGTGTCAATGTTGGTGGAGGGATATATAGATGTTTATATCAATGTAATGTGAAGCATATTAGCAAAGAGGGCAACGTGTCCAACTGAACACATGACCCAAAGGTGTAGTCATCGCGTTGCAATAGACATGGAGTATTTCCCACAACATTGACCTCCTTCAGCTCTATGGATAGTAACTATAAGTTGGCAAAATAGACCACTCTCCCTCCATATTGTGCCGGTGGGATTTGTATGTTCACGTAACAAGATCTAGCATCTAGGCAAAAGTACCTTGAATCCAATCGTGCGCAAGATACACAGGTCAGGAACACTCATGAATTCTGCCCTATTTGCCTATTTCCCAGATCTATAACATTATGAGCAACAATCCCGATGACATCGATTAATTTACTTCTCACCTGCCGGAATCGATCATCGGAGACACAAAAAGACTCTAGGCTAAACTTATGATATATTAACTTAATAACTAGTTATATTTTATGAGCAATAAAGGCTCATGACCTAGCATATTAATTATGTATTGAGCGGAGATCATCTAGTCATATTTGAGCTTAAGTAATAACTTAATATTTTAACTTAACTAAAAGAAAGCAATGGTTCGAGTTTGATATATATATTTAAGATTTATTAATAACAAATTATGTCAGGTCATTTACCTGACATGAGCCTCGTAAGTATTATATATATGTGTTTGATTCATATTTAACGATAACATTATAATTGCGGCTATGCCAATAATATATATGTGTGATTAAATGAATTAGCACTATTGGAATACATTGTTGGAATACTATTACACCCCCAGAGACGAAAAGAGCATTTACTTAATTTAAGCAATAATAATTTCATAAGCAGATATTACATTTGGTTACATTCAATATTATGATTAATTTGAGTTATAGATAATTAATGCGCGGGATGGGTAATGAATAATTATATAAACGATACTAAATCTATCGCATTAATACTTATATTAAACTAATGGAAATATGTCTGTTTAAATAAATCATTTCATTACGGCTTATGAATACTTCTGGGCGACCAATAAGACACTGAAAGGCGGTGTGTGCATGGCGACTGATTGGACTGATCCAATTATGGATCCAGGAGTGTGCTTCACGAATTTTTAATAACGAAGTGGACTGATTTCCTCTGCAAACGTAGGCAGGGTCGGTATTGAGATGAATGGCGGCCGTCTATGGCATTATCGGGCTGGTTTTTCCAGAGCGATCCCCGTATAAAGCATGCTCGTAAGACCGTGGATGTTCCCGGGTGGTTTTTACAGCCTGGTTTAAGGACAGTGAGAACAACGATGGGGCTCGACTGTGCGATGACCTCCATGTGAGAAAGAGGCACGAACCTATATATAAACGAAATGGCCTTTATGCACGTAACGCTTAATAATATAAGATAAATATAATTCTAAAGATTATCGAAACACATTTATTGCCCATAAAATATCGGCGTAATGATATGGCTTCATTAAGCAAACATGGATAATAATTATACTTAAATATAAAACTAAGCTCTTAAGATCTCTTCCCCCCCCCTTTACATTATGTTACTAAGTATTATTCATTACTTTTTACACATTTAATAAATCTCAATTTTGGTTAATCAATGCCCTTGTGAAAATATATAAATTATTACAAAATAAGTGGGTGGTGGTAATAGCTAAGATGGATTTTACATATATAATATAATTTAAGAATAAAAGATAGTGCATTATTTAGGAAGGAAAATGTGAAAAAACAGACGTCAATCTGTTTTTCTACAGTAAACATAAAAATATAATTAGTTTATTTCTCTAAAATCGTGAGCACCTGGGCAAGACGAATAAGACTTGTTTTGATCAAATTATAAATTATTTACCCAGTAAATGATGGGTGGAGAAACGAAAATGAATTATATGCTGGCGATTTTAGAATACTATTGGCATTTATTTTAAAATATACATATATAAATGTAAATGAAAATTGTTTGCCGCTTGGAAATAAAAGAAAAGAAAAACATTATATAGGAGGCTTAGTTATATAGAGTTATAGGATACATATTTGAATACATTTAATATAGATGATTTAAAATATAAATATTACAGAGAAGGCAGGATTTAGGAATTATAAGTGGTCAAAGTTCTTTTACCTTGATTATTTGGAAGAGCGTTTCACTAGGAATCAGTCCATTGGTATTATTTCACTAGATCTAGGGTAGCATTATTATTTGAGATAGCACTTCACTTTCACTGGAAAAATATACATAAAGTTCAGTAGTACGAGATGCAGAGCTTCGTTCATGGGAACAGCATATTAGAACGGAGGGACAAGGCGAAATTTCCTACTCACGACACATTGAGTGAGAATTAAAACTGGTGTGGAATATGTATAGCAGCATAGTTATTTAATGGTCTCCTCTCCTTGTGGATTCAAATCCAGCAGTATATATACTTTTAATTTGAAGCTGTCACTTAGCAACTACTGCTGGACCTGAGGCGGTTTAAGCACTTAAGTTTCATCTGGAATAGTTTGACCGGATACTCTTATCTAGTAAGATGTTTGAAACAATGCAAGTTTGTTATCAGTTTCTCGAATGATTGTTTTAAAATATATCTTATAATTTTAAAACAAGCTAGCGTGGACAATTTCCACTAATGGGTTTATTTTATTATTACCAATTTGTAATCTTTTACTTTAATCTAAGGGGTCTTCCGGGTAATTGTTTTTCGAGAGACTTTTTAACAAGATTGCATAATTTCTGGCTACAAAATTATATATGAAAAAATAATAAGTTTCATATATAATACCTTACATATATAATATAACTATTAATACATTCGCAATCTCCTACACTGAAATATATAGATATTTATTATTTATGCCCGCATACACATGAGAATATTATTATTAAATAAAATATTTTTAAGTTAAAATACATACGTTTACATTATTTATGTTATAATACTGACCAAAGAAATATATATTATTAGCTATGTATATACGTGTGTAAAGGTGGGTTTGAATACAGTTAGGTGGTAGGAGATTGGATGTGGGCTGTGAAGCAGGATCTGAGCATCAGATCATCTGCTTCAATATATAGCATTTCTTTTAATGTGTTATATATATGATTCCTTCACCAGACTGATGCACATTCCTGTATCAAACAAGGATCATTTCGTTTAAATAACATCACGCTGCAGAAGTAGATTCCTGCCAGTGTGGTTTTATGCGAACATCTTCATATTGCATTGGTTGCGTCTGCATATCAGGAAGCGAGCATTGATTTGGCAGGGAACCTTTAACCTGGAATCAAAGTTTTTGAAAATCTTCTAAGTGTGTTGTCTATGTAGCCTAACATTCTAAGATTAAAAATTAAAAAAATAATGAAACCTAAAGCAAAGTTAAGTAATTCATTTTTCAAATTTGTTTGTTATATATATATATATTAAATGTAAAATACAATACCCATTATAAAATATATATATATATATATAAAATAATTAAAAATATATTTAAAGAAAGGTATAATATTTCATTTTGTGTTCCTCCGAATGTTAATCGATTGATTAATAATTCTAAGAGTATAATTCCTAAATTGCAAAGAAATAATATAATTTATCAGATTTCATGTGGCTGTTAGAAATTATATATTGGTGAATCGAGATGTTCTGTGGAGAAAAGATTGAAGGAGCATCAATTATTATATAATCGAATTAAAAATAATGCAAATAGTCAATTTAATACAGTTTCAGTATTCTTTGACCATGAAAAGACTTGTAATTATAGATTTACATTTAATAGTAGTGAAATAAAAATATTAATGGAAGGAAGAAATCATAAAAAGAGGAAAATTAAAAAGGCAATTTTAATTAATAAATATAAGGATGATGTTATTAATAGGCAAGTTGCAAATACAGCCACATACAGCTTATGGAAATATACGTAACATTAAGTTTAAAAAATTTGAAATTCAGTTAAAACTGACAAGGATTACCACGTAATCGAAAGTGCTACAAAAGAATTTTAAACTATAATATTGTATTTACCGTTAAAAAATTTTTTAATATATATATGTAAATAAAATCTTTTTGTATTATTAGTACTGGCAGTAGTTTAGTTTATTTTTTTTATCTTTTCTTTATTAAAAATATATTTTAATAAATATATTTTAAATCTGTGCGTTTCCTTGAACTAGTGGCAAGGGCTAATGGTCAAAATTTAGATCTTAACAAGAAGTATCTGCCTACACTATAAATATTCTAGTTTTGAATAGCCTAATGCGCTCTGTACGGCAGATATGGTAGTGTCCATATTTCCCTGATCGTTATACTCCCTTGCAATCTATTAATGGTATCTCTACCCATCTTCCTAGTCTTTCTACTGTTCTCTCCATTTCTCTCAAATATAACAAAAACAAAATAGGTGACATAGATCATCCTTGCCTTAGTTCCACTCACCTTTTAACTTTAACCGATTCTATATTTTCTAACTGCTATGTATAGTAATTATTTCCATACAATTTCTTAATCAAATCCACTAAAGCTCCATTAATTCCCAAATTTACTAAAGTTATCCATAATCTATTTCTATTTGCTCTATCATATGCTTTCTCTATATCTATAAAGACCATATATAACTATCTAACAGTATTGATCAAAAACCTCTAAGCATTTTTCTCCACTATATTATTTTCTTCCATCCAATTTGCCACCCTTTCAACCACTTTCTATGAAAAACTTTATATAACACTGATGTTACTGCTATCAGTCTATAATTACTGAATTTTCTGCGATTCTTATCCTTTTCTTTAAATAGTAGCCTTACTCTTGTACTATTCCAACTATCTGAAAATTTTCTCTTCTGTGTCATCTTACTAAAACATAATAATAGGTTTAATTTTGTCCTATTTACTAAATTCATCACCATCTCTGTTGCCCAACCATGTAAACCTCTTGCCTTTCCACTTTTCAATTTCTTTCTTGCCTCATTCAATTCATTTTCTGTAAACCAAATATTTCCATTACTATATGATTTTATGCTTGTTATCACTTTATCCTTCACATCTAACACATTTTCTTTATCTATTACATACTTATTTAAGATTGTCTTTAATTCTTCTCTGGAGCTACACTCCTTTTCTTCATCATCTAGTATTATTATTTTTTTACCCCCTACATTCCTTCTTTTAATATATTTCCAAAATTTTTTAATCCCATCTCTTCCACTTTTATTAATATTCTTCAATAATTTAATTTACTATTTAATTTCATTCTCTCTCTATAATTATCTATTTTAACTAACTTCTTTTTTTTAAAATACTTTTCCCATTTAATATTAACATCTTTTTCAATTTCTTTGTTTTTAATAGCACATTTATATTCTCTGCATGTTTTGTTCCTCTCTTTTATACTTTTATTAATTCTCACTTTTCTATTACTTTTATTCTTCTGAATAGTCTTTATATTCTCTGCATGCTTTGTTCCTCTCTTTTACACTTTTATTAATTCTCACTTTTCTATTACTTTTATTCTTCTGAATAGTCGCACCCAAAATTCTATTTGCCACTTTTTCTACTTCACCATCTCATCATCATCAACCATTATCAATCCATTGCAGGATAAAGGTCTCTCCAAATTCAATCCCTCTTCTCTGATCTTTAGCTTCTCTTCTTCATTCCTACACACTTTCTTATTTCATCCATCCATCTCACATGTGATCTCTTTCTGGGTCTTTTACAATCTCTTGGAATCCAGTTTAAGATTTCAATTGTCCATCTATTAACATCTCTTCTAGCAATATCTCAAGCCCAACTCCACTTCAATCTTTTAATTTTTTCAATGAGATCAGTAACACCTGCTTGTTCTCTTACCCATATATTGCATTTTCAATCTCTTCTTGTTACTCCCAACATGCATCCCTCCATATTTCTTTGAGTGATCTGAAGTCTCCGTATTGTTCTTCTATTAAGTGTCCAAGTCTCAGATCCATAAGTAAGAACAGGAAAACACATTTATTAAAAACCTTCCTTTTCAAACACATGGACATATTTCATTTTAGTATCAAGTTATTTTTACCAAAAGCACTCCAAACAAGTTTAATTCTATGATTAATTTCATCCATTATGTTTCCATTTATATTAATAATCTGACCGAGGTATTTGTAACTGTTAACTTCTTCTAACTCATCATAATCAATCTTTATTTTCATATTTTGAGAAAATCCATTAAACATTATTTTAGTCTTTTTAACATTTACTTTAGTCCTACTTTCATCTGATAACTCCTGCAACATTTCTTGCCGCTCTAAAGCATTATACGCAAAAACAACTATATCATCTGCAAAATCTAAATGACTTAAATAATCTCCATTTATCTTCACTCCTTTAGTTTCCCATTTTAATCCACAAAATACTTCTTGCAACACTGCTGTAAAAAGTTTTGAGACCATACCAGTCCTTATATTCATCCCCAACAAACTCTTCCACGATTTCTTCTACATTTATTCCTTCTCATTTATTCTTATTATTCATTCTCCATACACATATTTCACTATCCTTTCTAGTTTTCTATCACATTACTACCATTCCTATTATAAATAAATTATGATCATACTTTCTCTTTATTATTGTAGATTTTAATTTTCATAATTTATTCATTCCCTCTTTCTCTACTAATACATAATCTATTATGTGAAATATATTATCTCTAGACTATGTGTATTGTCCCTCATAAATATTTGATAAATTTTCAATGCTCAAATTTACTCTCCGACAAAAAATTTTCAAAAGCTGACAATTCTTGTTGTCCATGTCATCAATTTCTTCAATATGCCATTTCATATCCCCTATAACTATTATTTTCTTCCCCTTTATTTTTAAAACTCGGTATATCCTTAACTAGTTCATATATGCTACTGTTCCACTCCATTACATTTTGATGATCTCCAGTGGCCATATACATTATAGCCACCATCCATTCTTGTCTTACTAACCTTATCTCAAACCACAAATGTTCTTGACACTTAACAGTATTTAAATGTTTTTAAAACATAACTCCTATACCACCACCCTTTTCTCTTTTCTATTTATATCCTCCTATACCAAGTCTTCCAGTATAGGTTCTTCTTCTCTTACATGTACTTCCACTATTGCTAATATCTCAAGCTCTTCACTTTTAACTACTTTGTTTAATTCCAGCCACCTTGCATATTCAAATATCTAATTTTAATAATTTTTTTCTCTTCTTATTACTCATATAAATTATTTTAATTCTTTCATCTCTATTACATTTGTAATTAGCTTGTTTATCATTAATTTTACAGACCCATTCCTTCTTCACATCTACATCTATATCTAAATCAGCTACCTTTTATTTCTTACATGCTATCCATTCTCCTTCTTTTTATTAAAAATGTAATATTTAATCCTATCCCTCTTTATAAGCTCCCTGAACAGTAATATTTTTTATAAATCAATGCCCCCTCCCTCAATTCTTCACTTCCTTGTTTTGTTAAGTGCAATCCACACATCCACAAACATAACATTATTTCTCTCACATAATTTTTTCAATCTCTCATTTGTAGAACATGCCCCATCTAACATATACTTATTGTCGAATCTTGGTAGTAATCCAACTATTCCTACTCTTCCCTTAATCTTATTAAAATTACTAATCAATTTTTTGTACTCATTCATTACTCTCTCTGATGGCTCTGACAAATTATTTGTCCCTACCATAACGTAAACATCTCTACATCAGTGTTTCTTTATCTTATTTGCAACATCCCTAATTCTAGCTCCAGGTAAACATACTCTTACATAACTATTTCTATTTTCCCTTGCAATTAGTCTCCTATCTCTCATAATTTACTTTCCCTACTTCATCTGTAACATTATCTATCACCTTCTGGGCTTTCTTATCGTTTTTATTCATTAATTCCTTGATCTGCTCACACTTTATCTCCAACAATTTTAATTCTACATCCATTATCCCTTCCTCTATTTTACTTATTCTTTGGCTAATTATCTCCATTGCACTACTTATTTTATCATCTATATCTCTTACCATTCCATTAAATACATATTCTACTTTATCTTCCTTAACTATATTTTCCTCCATTTCTCCTGACCTTTTCTTTAAATGATCTATACTTAGAAACCATTTTTTCATTCTTTTATTACATATATACATGATCTACATAACCATATATCTGTTACATCTTTCCTAGTTTTATTAAGCATTTCAAATAAAAAATCTTATCACAGACAATATACTCTACCAAATCATACCTAATTTCCTTCTGACCATTATATATACATTATGGGATACAAATGCAATCCATATGTCCTTAATTTTCAATTCTGACCAATTACCCTACAACAACTCTTCCAATGGACATTATTTACATTACATTATAATAAATATAATTAATAAAATACATACATATACATAAAAATGATTAAACTTATTACAATCCTTTTTTTCCTCATAATATATATATACAAATAATCTAAAAAAAACAAACAAACAAACAATAATAATAATCCCTTCCTTTTATTTTTAAAATTATAACTCTAAAGTTTCCAATAATCTAACAATGTCCATTTTTGCCCTAATTATGCTAGACTTTTAACCAAGTTTAGACACATTTGTTTAAATTTTCTTGAACATACAAAGTTTCATAACATTTCCTTTCCTTGCAATTTTTATAATTTGTATATTCAAGAAAATTTAAACAAAGGTGTAAACATGGTTAAAAGTTCAGCACAATTAAGGAGAAAATGGGCATTGTTAGATTATTGGAAACTTTTGAGTTATAATTTTAAAAATAAAAGAAGATTATAATTATTGGTTTTTTTTTTTAAGAATATTTGTAAATATACATATATAGTATGAGAAAAAAAAGGATGTAATAAGTTTAATCATTTTTATATACATATATGTATTTTACTAATTATGAGAGAGTTGTATAAAAGATAGTATATTTGTAGTCACACAACTTATAGATATGAGGAGTAATACAAGCAGGCAGATATATATAATCTTTATAGATATAGAGAAAGCATATGATAGAGTAAATAAAAATAGATTGTGGGTAAATTTTGTAAAATTGAAAATGAATGAAGCTTTAGTGGATCTTATTAAGAAATTGCATGAAAGTAATTACTATACATATCAATTAAGAAATATCGAAGCAGTTAGAATTAAAAATGGAGTGAGAATAGAAAGATTAGGAAGAGGGATAGAGATACCGTTAATAGGTGGTAAGGGAGTATATACTTTGTCAGGATTTTTTTTGCGGATGATATATTTTTGTGTGCAGAAAGTAGACCGTATATGGAAGTTATAACAAAGATTTTCAGAAGGATGGGTAAAGAGATGGGGATAAAATTTAATGTAGAAAAAATCAAAGGAAATGATGATAAATGCTGCAGAAAGAGAAGAGAAAGACTATTTATTTGGGGATATAAAGTTAAATGTGGTGAATAGGTATAACTATTTGGGAAGTAATCACAGAAATAGCTTGGATGAATGAGAGAAAAAATTGATAAATAAAGCAAAGAAAAAAAAAAGGACTGATAAAAAAATTTAACAGTGTTTTCATATAATAAATATGATGTAGCAAGAATTGTATGGAAGTGGCAGTAGCAGGTTAACTTATGATAATGATGCATTATGTGTTAGTAAAGGGAGTTAGATTACTTAGAAAAAGTACAAAGAAAAGTAGGAAGACATGTATTAGATGCAGATGTGTGGATAGCAAAGGAGGCAACTCAAGGAGAAATGGGATGGTCAGGTTTTTATATGATGAAAAAATCAAAATAAAAATATTTGGTAGATTGCAATTTAAGGATAGTAAGAAAATAACCAAAATAGTATTTAATTGGGTTATGAGTAAAGAAAAGGCAAAAAGATGGGTGAGAAGAGCAATACGGTATGCAAAAGATTTGGACAAAGACTTTATGTTAGTATACTTGGACAAAAGATGGAATGATTGTGTTAGGAGGATTGTTGAGTTTTATACCGGCAAAGAATGGTATAGAAGAATAGATGCATTAATAAAAAATAGAGCTGGAGAACTAGTATGCAGAACAAAAAGAGTCTAAATATATATAGAGTAAACAGAATATTGGGTTTGAGTTAACTTATGATAATAAAAAATAGTTTACTGTTTAAAGCTCAAACATGATCATTAGCAATATAAGGAATATACACCTAAATGGAGAAATGTGGGTAATTTAGTCTGGAAGTTATATAAGAAAGGCATGGAAAATATTAGATACATGCTAAGTGAATGTTAATACTTACAAGCAGAAAGGCTACAAATAATGAAGTTATGGAAGAATAAATATAAACAAAGTGATTATATAGAAAGTGGATTCTTGGTTTTTATGCTGACTTTAAATAAGATAAGGGGGATCTAGATACAGGGGCCATAAAGTGGACAAAGATGATATTGTGAAAATAGGATAGATCAGGGTAGAGAAGAATATGGGAGAACCTTAGAAGGGACAATAGAAAGGAAACATAAGGTGGCTAATAGGTTTCTCTGGTCATAGTGGCTGAGAGAATCCTGACTTCGATAAAGAAGAAGCCATAGTGCATTGCATGTTACAGTTGAATTAGTGAGAGTAAACTATAAGTCTTCATAGGGGACTCACTAATTAGAGTATGTGGAGATGTAATTGCAAAGGAAAATAGAAATAGATATGTAAGAGTAGATTTGCCTGGCGCTAGAATTAGGGATGTTACAGATAGGGTAAAGAAACAAGGGAGTAGAGATGTTGATGTTATGGTAGGGACAAATAAATTATAAGAGCCATCAAAGAGTAATAAATGAATACAAAGAATTGATTAGTAGTTTGAATAAAGTTAAAAAAAGAGTGGGAGTAGTAGGATTACTACCAAGATTTGACAATAGGTATATGCTAGATAGGGCATGTTCTATAAATGAGATTGAAACAATTATGTGATAAAAATAATGTTATCTTTGTGGATGTGTGGGATTTATTTATTAGTAAGAGGGAGTTATACAGTAAAGATATATTGCATTTAGCAAAACAAGAAAGTGAAGCATTAGAGGGTTTGATTTATAAAAATAAAGGGAAATAGAATTTTAAATTACAGTATTATCAAAAAAAAGATTTAAAATAGACGGAATGTAAGAAGTAAACAAAAGGTAGCTGATCCAGATATAAATGTAGGTGTGAAGAGGGAATGGGTCTGTAAAACTAATGATAAAAAAACTAATGAGAAATATAATAGAGAAGAAGAGTCAAAAGAATTTATAAAATGGTAGTAAAAAAGGAAGAAATTGTTAAAATTAGGTTTTTGAATATGCAAGGTGGTAGGAGACCAGAAAAGTGGTTGAAATTAAATGAAGCAGGTAAAAATAAAGGGCTTAAGATATTAGCAGTAGTGAAAACACATCTAAGAGAAGAATTTACACTAAAAAATTTGGTATGGCAGGATATAAATATAAAAGAAAAAAGAAGAAAATAAAGGATATAGGTGATATGAATCGACATATTGAAGAAATTGATGACTTTGATAACAAGAATGGACAGATTTTGAAAATTTTTTGTCAGAGAGTGAATTTAAGCATTAGAAATTTATTAAATATTTATGAGGGACAATACACATGGTCTACAAATAATAATTTCACACAATAAAACAGGCAAAACTCACTATATATATTGCCACACACAAGCTAGAGAAATATAGTGAGTTTTGCCTGTTTTAACAACAGTTATACACAAGCATAAGAGGAGGTGGTCATGTGATGTTTATTGGCTTAATAAATTATGTACTAGTAGATATAAAGGGAATGAATAAAGTATGGAAAATTAAAGTGTTTGATAATGAAATAAGAATAATGCAATAGCAATCATAAATTCTTTATAATAGAAATGGTTAGTAATGTGAATGAAAATAATAATAAAAGTGGAAAGGATAGTGAAAGTTGTGAAGAGAGAGTGAATGATAAGAAGTTAGAAGAATATAAAATAAAAGTAGAAGAAATTATGGAAGAGTTTGTTGGGGATGAATATAAGGACTGATATAGTAAAGTAGAAAAGTGGCAAATAGGGTTTTAGGTGAGAATATTCAGAAGAATACAAGTAATAAAAAAGTGAGAATTAGTAAAAGTGTAAAAGAGAGGAAGAAAATATGCAGAGAATATGAAATAAATGAGCTATTAAAAACAAAGAAAGTAAGATGTTAATATTAAATGGGAAAACTATCTAAATAAAAAGGTAATTAAAATAGATAATTATATAGAGAGAATGAAATTAAACAGTAAATTATTGAAAGATATTAATGAAAGTGGAAGAGATGGGAGTAAAACATTTTGAAAATATATTAAAAAAAGAATGTAGGGGGGGAGAGAAATAGTATTACTAAACAATGAGGAGAAAGAATATCACTCTAGAGAAGAATTAGAGACAATCCTAAATAAGTATGTAATGGCTAAAAAAAAAGATGTTGGATGTGAAGGATAGAGTGATAACATAAAATTACATAGGAATGGAAATATTAGTTTTACAAAAAATGAATTGAAGGAGGCAGTAAAAAAATTGAAAAGTTGAAAGGCAAGAAATTTAGATTAATGGGCAGCAGAGATGGTGATGAATTTGAAAAAATAGGGCAAAATCTAGTCATGTTTTAATAGAATGGTACAAAAGACAAAATTTCCAGATAGCTGGAATAATACATGAGTGAGGCTATTATTTAAAGCAAGGGTAAGGAGCATAGAAAAATAAAGAATTATAGACTGGTAGTAATGTTGGTGTTATATAACGTTTTTTGCATATATTGTGGCTGGAAAAGTGGCAAAATGGATAGAAGAAAATAATATAGGAGAAATGCAAGGACATTTCAGAATGGATAGGTGTATATGAGATAGTTTATTTGTAATCACAGAACTTACAGATATGAGTAGAAATATAGGTAGCAGTTGTATATGGTCTTTATAAATATAGAGAAGGCATATGACAGAGTAAATAGAAATAGATTATGGTTAAGTTTATTAAATTTGGAATGAATGGAGCTTTAGTGGATCTTGTTTAAGAAATTGTATGAAAATACTTACTATACGTACCAATTAGGAGATATAGAATCAGTTAGAGTTAAAAATGAGGTGAGACCAAGGCAAGGATGCCCTCTGTCATCTATTTTGTTTCTGTTATATTTGAGAGAAATGGAGAGGGCAATAGAAAGACTAGAAAGCAGGGTAGAGATACCATTAATATATGGCAAGGGAGTATATACATTATCAGGTCTTTTATTTGCTGATATCTTCTTGTACACAGAAAGTAGGGAGGATATGGAAGTTATGCTGAAGATGTGCGCAAGAGTGGATAAAGAGATGGATATCAAATTTACTGAAGAAAACTCATGATGGTAAATGTTGGGGCAAAAAAAGAAAAATAATTTCTCTTGGAGATATAAAGTATGTAATCAGAGAAATTGCTTGGATGAATGGGAGAAAAAAATTGATAAATGAAGTAAAGAACAGAAAGGGATTATTATAAGAAATTAACAGTGTTTTCATACAATAAATATTATGTATCTAGAATTGTATCAAAGGGAGTGGCAGTAGCAGGGTTAATTTATGGTAATGATGCATTATGTGTTAGCAAAAGGGTGTTAGATTACTTAAAAAAAGGACAAAGAGAAGTAGGAAGACATGCATTAGATGCAGATATATGGACAGCAGAGAAGGCAATTTGAAGTGAAATGGGATGGTCAAATTTTTATACAAGAGATTCAAAAAGCAAAATAAAAATGTTCAGTAGATTGCAATATATGATTAGTAAGAGGATAGTCAAAATAGTATTTAATTGGGTTACAAGTAAAGGACAGGCAACAAGATGAGAGAGAAAGGTAGTGTGATATGCAAAATATTTAGATAAAGTCTTTATTTCTGTATACTTGTACAAAAGATGGGATGATTGTATTAAAAGGATTGTTAAGTGTTATAGTAGCAAAGAATGGGATAGAAGAATAGATGCATTAATAAAAAATAGAGAACTGGAGATATGGAGAACTAGTATGGAGAGTAAATTTTAAAGAATCTAAATATATATATAGAAGTAAACAGAATAATGGGTGTGAGTTAATTTACAACAATAGCAAAGAAAGTAGTCTATTGTTTAAGATTCGAATAGGATTGTTAGCAACAAGGAAATATACACATAAATGAAGAAATGTGGGTGATTTTTGTCTGCAAGTTACGTAAGGAATAGAAAATATTAGGCATCTGCTAATTGAATGTAAATGCTTACAAGCAGAAAGTGAACAAATAATTAAGGTGTACAAGAATAAATATAAACTAAGTGAGTACACAGAAAGTGGGTCCTTGGTCTTTATGCTGGGTTTGGAAAAAGAGGGATCTAGATATAAAGGCCATGAGGTGGAGAAAGATGATGTTGTGGAAATGGGTTGGAGCAGGATCGAGAATATGGGAAAAACGTAGGGTGAGGAATGGAAAGGGAACGTAAGATGGCTAACTTATTTTTCTGGGCATAGTAGCTGAGAGATTCCTGACTTTGATAAAGTAGCCCCACATCACATGTTATTGTGTAAAAAAAAAATCATGAAAAGATTCCCTTAAAGAATGAAAGCCAGGTTGATGCATTAAATAATTTTATTTATAGTGAGTTGTCTGTTTCAATTTTGTTTTAAATTGATTATTTTTAATTTTAAAGAAGGTAACATAATGGACAAATTTTAACATTGAAATTTGATTGTTTAAAGTATATTATTCACATTATTTTGTTTTCTACATTCTTCACATTATTTTATATACTTCATTTATTATTTAATAAATCTATTAAACTTCTTTTTTTATTAATTATTTTTATGACTTTTATTTTACTTTCTGATATTATGAATTATATTGTTAATATTTATATAATTCAATTTTATTCCAAAATATTTATTGTTTTTTTTGTTTTTATTATTATTATTATAGTTACACAATTTATTTTATGGGTTTTCATTATATTAGAATACTGGTTTAATATATACAAGTTATTTTTGCTTCCCATATACTATTTTCAGTGCTCTTTATATGTTATTTCTACATGCTGTTGGGGGTCACTATAGACAAGTCAATTAATATTAGCATAAGCTAATAGATAAGTGTCATTTTTTTCTGTAAAAAAAAAAAGTAATACATTTGAAAAGAATGAAATAATATTATTTATTTAGAAAAAAACATAAAATAAATATGTTTTCATACTAGACAATGATTGAAATCATATTTGGAAATGAACTTAAAAGAAGTCTCCATAGAAAATGTTATATACAGAAAGTGTAAATATGTTTACAAACATGAAAGCAATATTACTTAGTTAGAAAACAAACATACAATTAATATATTTTCATAACATAAAAATAAAATAATTTATTTTGAAAACTATCAAGAGTTCTAACATTATATCATCACCAAGCACACTAACAATAATCAAGGCCTATCTACAATTTCTTTATAAGAATTAACTTTTTTTTTTATCTGTTTATTACCATCTACTACAATATGGAGACAGATATCTTTTTGGATTTAAACCTCATTGCTAATTCAATTTCCTTCTGAAAGTTTGTTTTCTAAATGAATTATATTATTTTTATGTTCTCATCATATAATTTGTTTAACAATCATTATTTGCAAAACATATCAATTTCACATTTGTTTTTATAAAAATTGCATTATTTTCATGAGTTCAAACACAATACTTTTTTTGACTTTTAACTTTTTATGAAAAAAATTATTTATTGATTAAGCTTAGTTTAATAAATGTACAGATAGAGTACATATGTAAGTGCTATACTGTTGTCTTTATTCTAATATTATTTTGTTTAATCATTAATATATCTAAGCAGTTAATCTTTTTCCATACTGGATTTTTTTTTTGTTATATTACAGGGGTGGCTAACAAGTAGATCGGGATCGACCAGTCGATCATAGAGCCAATTTTGGTCAATCGCGAGACCAATTTGACAAGAGCTGTAGAGTAATGAGTGAAAAAAATTGTCAAGATTTTCAAGTTTTTTTGTTCTAAATTTTTTTTCCAATTTTATATAGGTGAAGTCCACTAAGTTGTATCATTATTGAAAATAATATTTTTAATCTTGACTTAATTTAGTTAATTTGAATTAATAAATATTGTTAATAATTACTCATGTTGCTTTAATTCCTCCAGACATGAATTTTTTGGCCCATTAAATAATTGTTATTTTTTACTAGGTAGATATATAAAAATAGTATGTATTTCACACCTCCCTCCACTTAGACTACACCTATGACAACAAATTGATCACAACACATTTTTAAAATAAAAAGTAGATCTTATGAACACAAAAGTTGGCTACCCCTGTTATATTATTTATGTATTCTATAAAATTATCACTTTACTTATCTGTTGGAATAAATAACCCAATGTAATCATTTATATAACTTTTGTATTTAAAGTGGTTTATTTTTATTAAAACTTTTTTCAAAATCATTCACACACACACACACATATATATATATATCACTTAGTAAAATACTTAATGCCCCTTCCTACCAGTTAATAATTTTTTTTTGTTGCATATTAAAATAATTATTAAATTCAAAAGTTATATCTTTTTACAGTTAATTCAAGTAATAAATATATTGGAATTTTGATATTCTTATTTTTATTCTTTATATATTTTCAATTGCTATACATTTATTACATATGCAAAAAAAAACAACACAAAAACATTTATTAAAGTGGTGTACATTAAGTGGTGTGTGTAGTAAGTCATATATACATATACAAATGCTTTTGAAGAAATTTTAACAAAATAAAAATCATTCTTTTATAAAATATATATAAATAATTACATTCGCAAATTTCATAAGAATAGGTAGACAAATTTTTAAATTTATAAAATATGTAAATAATATAGAAAAAGAAATAAAATTCACTATGGAAAAGGAAGAAAATAATAAAATTACTTATATACATATTAATAATTTAAAAAAATAGTAAACATAATATAAGAATAGAGAGAACAGTATATAGGAAGAAAAATAATGCACACATAATGAATTGGTATTCTAATATAAATAAACACAAAATAAATTGTTTAATCACAAAAATAAATAAAGCTTGTAGTATTTTTGTAAAAATATTATACAAGTTTGTGCACTCCAGAAAAACTAAAATTTATTAGAGAGATTTTTTTTAGATCGTGAACTGATAACTGATAAAAATTTAATTAAAGAATTAACGTAATGGCAATCGATAAATTCCAAGAAATATTTGCTGATTGCAAATACTTCTTTGATAAGAGACTAAATTATCTTATATGGTAAGGAATTCCGAAGGCACAATTTAATTAGATATAGGCCTAAATACTTTACCTTATATAGAGAAGGTAATTAATTATAGTAGTAGTCAGAAAGCTATAAAAAGAGTAAGTAACAAATACATGGACCATTGGAGTGTATCTCCAGTTGATTTTCCAGTTCAATTCCGGTATAGTTGAGATCTTGTGTCAGTGCTTCGGTTAATATGAAATGCTCAATGGAAATGTGTTCACAGGCAATAGCTGAATAGTCCCACAGAGATTGGGAGACTGTAGCCTGAGGAAACCATCCAGTTAGCAGCTAAATGAAGAGTTGAGTTTCCAATGGTTTTCAAGTGGAGTTACTGGTGGACTGTTGCAGAGATGGAAGCTGTAAGGAGCTTATAGTCGGTCGCAGTGCTATACTATGATGTGCTTGTGTGCAGATAAACTGGATGGGGACCAAAGTGTGCATAAACCCAAGACCCATGAGAATCATTTTGGTAGCAGCCAGTCTGAAAGTAAAATGAGGGAATTAAACATTAATGAACTATTGAGATATTATTGTTGCAGACTTTTTGTAATTCAGATTCTTTTATGTGTATTTGTTTGCTGGTCACCCAGTCTTAGTTGGGGACACAGCAAACTATTGGCACAGTCACATTTTGAACCCGTTAGTAGCGAATAAGTTTGTATTACAACAAGCTTAGCTACAGTGGGAAAAACCAGGTGAAAATGGAAATTCCAGTGAATAAAACACTAATAACAGAAGTGAAAGGCTAAAAAATTTGCTGCAAGTCTACATGATGTAACAACGCGAAAGTTGGGAAATAAAACATTTGGTACTCATCATCCGAAGCCGAGTCCCACCATGCTTGCACACTCACCATTGAACCTTAAGTGGTGAAGAAATTCGGCAAAAGCTTGAATCAGCACTTCTAAAATGAAAGAATAGGAAAAAGCAAGGGTTTCTCTAAGTTGTGAAGAGAAAAAGCAAAACGCTGAGGAATAGCCACATGGGTTTTTCTAGAGTGGGGGAAATGTATTTTTGTTAAAATATTATACTAGTTTGTGCACTCCAGAAAAACTAGAATTTATTAGAGAAGTTTTTTTTAGATCATGAACTGATAACTGATAAAAATTTAATTAAAGAATTAACATAATGGCGATTGATAAATTCCAAGAAATATTTGCTGATTGCAAATATTTCTTTGATAAGAGACTAAATTGTCTTATATGGTAAGGAATTCTGAAGGCACAATTTAATTAGATATAGACCTAAATACCTTACGTTATATGGAGAAGGTAATTAATTGTAGGAGTAGTCAGAAAGCTATAAAAAGAGTAAGTAACAAATACGTGAACCATTGGAGTGTATCTCCAGTTGATTTTTCAGTTCAATTCCGTGTAGCAAAGATTTTGTGTCAGTGCTTCGGTTAATATGCAGCGCTCAGTGAAAATGTGTTCATGGGCAATAGCTAAATAGGCTCACAGAGATTGGGAGACCGTAGCCTGAGGAAACTGTCCAGACAGCAGCTAAATGAAGAGTTGAGTTTCCAGCGGTTTTCAAGCGGACTTACTGGTAAAGTGTTACAAAGACAGAAATTGTAAGGAACTTATAGGTGGTCCTAGTGCTATACTATGATATGTTTGTGTGCAGCTAAACTGGACTGGGGCCTAAGAGTCCCTATTAGTGAACTGTTGAGATATTGTTGTTGCAGACTTTTCACTATTTAGATTATTCTTTTATGTGTATTTGTTCGCTGGTAGCCCAGTCTTAGTTGGGGACACAGCAGAGTTACAATATATTCATCAGATAATAAATTTTATAAAAAAGGGGATAAAATTATAAAAAAGTTTATTATAAAGAGATTTCCAATTAATATAATAAACAATATTAATAAAATAGAAAATATAATTAAAGTATAGAAAGAAAATAATTATAATGAATTACAAAAAAAAAAAAAAAGACATACAAAAATTGTAAAAGAAAAAACAAAACAACAACAAAAAAAATTGATACATTTGTTAAATAATAAATATACTACAAAAAATAAACCATAAAAATATAGTAAATGAGATCTGTAAAATAACACGTAATAAAAATGTAGAAAATAAAATAATAATATATATTATAACAAAAACATCCTAAATACAATAACTTATAATATCATTTACATTAAAATGACATTTCTAAATTAATAATAAATATTTCCTGCGATTAGCAGATTTTGTTATTTTAAGCAGAGGAGTTAAATATGGATAATATTTTTCATTACCATCCATCTCAACAGTCAAGACTGATGGGGTACCAATATATGACCTACAGTCACATTTCCAGATCATTGAATCCTTCCATAACTGCAGGAAGCAAACAGTTCCTCTGGGGATATTTTTAATTGAATGGGATGATTCCTGGAAGCGATCTAGCCAAGGCTGACTAGAATATCCTCAAAAAAACTTTAAAATGCTTCCATCGCTTGATTCTACCAGACTAGCACAAAGAGTAAGAAACTCATTTCAATCAGACTATCAGAGCATAATGCACATACAATCAACTTTAAATTTACTTAATACTAATTAAAATGTTATATGGTGAGGTATATATAGAGAAAACTAAGCCAAATTAATAAATTGAAATAATATGTTTAATCACACCCAAAAAATAAAAATCAGATAAAAATGGAACAAATAAATTATGTCTTTCTTCATAGTCTATTTTTAGAATAAGAGTAAACAAATTACTTGTGTTTAATTACAAAGTTTCAAAAGAATATCAGTTTGATTAGACATTGTATTTTAGATTTATATTTATCTAGTTCTTTTTTTTTGTAGCTTCATTTCTGGAATGATCATTCTTCTCCTCCTTGAAAATAATGGTGTTTACTAGCAATGCTCCTCGCTTCTTTTGGCAGCAGCTTGCTCCTCTAATCTGGGTTGGCTCATATCTGAGTCTTGTTTGCAAAATACGTTTATATTAACAAGCATAGGATCGCAATAATGGTAAACAAAGGTCTTTATTAAATGACAGGCATCAGATGTTAAAAAAAAACCAGGCAATGAAGCCCAAATGAACACCCCTTAGTGGTTTAGCAATGGATGGTACTTTTTAAATGCCTGAGAATATTGCTATATTCTGATTAATGACAGTGAACTTGGTATAGCAAACTGGCAGTAGAATGAATAATTGATGGCGCACTACTGACTTAAATGACAGCAAAGTAAATTTTATATATTTCTTACAGTAAAACTTGTCAGAAGAATAAGAACCAGAATGAAAATAAAACAATAAGCAATTTGTAGCTTATATACTTTTGTCATCTATCGCCTGCCTAACTATGTCATTAATTAATTTTCCAATTTTTTTTTAATTAGTTAATCTTCTCTTCAAAGTTTTTAATTACAATTTTGATCAACTTATTATCTAATCATTTGGAAATATCCAATTTTAATAAATTCCACATGATCAGATAATTTACACAAATTAGAGATCTCTAATTAGATTGCTAATTATTTAGTTTCATTTATTGTTCATACATGAAATTCTTTCAAAAGTAACTTTATAGTTACTTTTACAGAGTTACATTTATAATTTATTCTTTTGTTTTTTCTCTTTTTTTATAATCCACTGGAATTTTCTTTTTAATTAAAAGAGATTAGATAAGATTCTTTTTAAATATGAAATTTAAAACAAATTCCTATATTTTAATAGATTTTATCCTGCCTTTTCATTTTATAAAATTAAAAATATATTTCCACTTTTACCTAATAAATTAACTCTTTTTTTATTTTATTTTTTTAAAAAAAATATTTTGTTTTGCTCTTTCTAACTTTTATTTTTAAGTTGTTCTATGTAACACATATATACATATGTGTCACAATATATATATATTGGAGAAACAGGAAATTCAATGAATTCAAGATTAAGATAATACAGATATAATAAAAAAATTATCAATATATATTCTTTATATTAAAAAAAAGTGGACATCTGTCTGAAAATTAAAATGATTTAAAAAACAAATAAAAGAAAAAGTATTATTTTTATTAAAAAAATAATCCCAGATTTAATAAATATAAAGGTCAAAAGTTAATAATGTGTGATAAATATATAAAAGTATAAAATATTATTGTTAATTAAAAAACCAAAAGGAGTTCAGTAAAGAAACAAATTGAAGTAACATATCTTCTACATAACAAATAAACAAAGTAAAACATGGTAATAGTATCTTAAAATGATTTAGTTTTTAATTCTTCTTCAAACAAAAAAAAGTGAAATTAGTTATTTAAGAGTTTATATATATATATTACAGCAGTATGGCTGGAACTCTTTCCCTATCTGCCATACCAGGATGCCATTAGGCTATTCGAACCTAGAACATTTATATGGTAGGTAGATACATATGGGTAAAATTCAATTTTTATTGACTGATAACCCTAGCTACTAGCTCATGGAAAAGCTGAGCTTAAAATAACATTTTATTTATTTAAAAATCCTCTAACTCTTGATTCTTTAAAAAAATATTATTAACAAAAACATATAAAAATAAGTTACTGCCACAATTAATCAAAAAACATTTTTATTATTATGCACACACATTAAAAGAAAAATTCTGGAAACTAAATGAATTTAATTTATGTCATTTGCACAGATGGATGAATTTAAGATTTAATATAATTTCAGTATTTTGTTAATCGCAAATACGCTACATAGATTACGCATTTATATACTCGATTCTTTTAACTCCAGGCTACAAGTTCGCTTCCAAACCAACACCAGCTTTCTGACTTACCGATGCGATCAATGCAAAATGAGGATGTTAGCATAAAAAAAAAACCTTGCTGACAGGAATGTGCATCTGTACCATGATATCATTAAAGAAAGTATGACCCTCATCCAGTACAGGAATGTGCATTTGTCTGGCAAGATAATCATTTGGAATATATATTAGACATGCTCCATAAAGGGGGATTGTAGTTTATGCCATTTTACTATCACCAACCAGAGCGTAAGAAAATCAATGGTGTAGGAAATATGTTTATGACCATTGGCAATGTGATGACCACACTTCAGGGCTATGCACTCAGTTGGGTACTATTTCCTGAATGCTAACACGGCTTAAGGGAATGAGAATCCAATGCATCTCCCCACATCACATTGACATAAAACAGACGTACATCCCTCCACAAGCATCAACTCAACTACAAAACAAATAGCCCAAAATTAACCAACTTAAACTCATATAATCCTACAAATCAATGCAGTCATTTACACTTATTTCTAAATTATTAATTTAAAAGAAATTATGAGAATGGAAATAATAATAATAGCAAACATTAAAAGAAAATAGAACAAATAATTTAAATTTCTGCTTAATCAGATTAGAGATTATGAGTTAGATACTGTTTAGATATAGTATTTCATAAGTCTTTTTTAGATTATAAAGTTCATACTTTCCATGGCTGTAGGTTTATTTGAAGTCCCTCTTGGCAGTCCGTGACATGTCACACAACTCCGATTAACGTCTATTTAGGATCAATATTTTTTTCAGGAAGATCAGTCCATTGTTTGCTGCTTTTCAGGAACCATAGCTTTGGAGGTCACCTCAACTGATGCAAATACGGAAAACTAACTTACTGCATGACCCTTACAATTTTGAGGTCTGCAATACATATAAATATGCTTCAATTAAGTAATGAACAAGAGTAATATCAAAAAACAAAACTCCATTTAGCCAAAATTTTATTTCCTTCCCTTTTATATATCGTTTTGAATTTCTTATTATCGAATTACAGGATCGATCTTGCCTGACTTCACGCTAATTTTATTGGCGATGATGATTTTCTCTGTAGACCGTGTGTTCATTTGCATCGTTTATTGGGCAGTTTACTTTTGAATGGGAACATTAGATTTTATTACTACAAATTTTTTTAAATTAATCTCTTATCTGGATGATCGGTTAAATGTCCTCAAGGGTCTGCTTGCTACTGAATCATTTCATTTAAATAAAAAAAAAAAATCTTTTCCATTCTACTAAGATTTAATCATAATTTTTGAACAGACACTAATTAACAGTTTTTATTATTTTACTTTACATTATTTTAAAATAAACTTTTATCTTTAGATTTTAACTTTAACTTGCTTTTAATTATTTAATAGTTTTCCATCTGTGCAATTATATATCTTGTTTTAAATAAAGTTTTTATTAATATTTTTACAATTCTACTTGAGAGCGATTTATCGTTCTTTTTACCTTTTTATTGGCAGTGATGTAACAGCATATAAGTATATTGTTACTATATATATATATATATATATATTGAGACCTTCCAGATTGGCACCATTAAGGAATGTGGGAAGTTCACATTGTGCCAATAGTGATCAGGGGTACCTAATAGGAAAAAAATAAATTGTGATTAACTTAATGTATAATTCGGTTGAAAAGTTCTTAGGATGTTAGTTGGAGTGTACCAATCATTAAAAAAAATTTTTTTTATGTATATCTAATAGTGGGAGAGGGGGATGGATTGTATCAGGAGTTGTTGGTATGAAAGCTAGACTAGTGGGAATAAGTATTGTTTGTCTGTAAGGTCCTGATGAGTGCTTATTCATTAATTTTCTAATTTATTCTTTATTGCCATTCCAAGATCTAACTTGTATATGTTGGTGCATGTCCATTCACATCATTTCACATTTCACACCTCATTCATATTTCTAATTATCACTCAGAATATCCATCTTGCAATAATATTATTTATTTTGCCATAGATATTTCTAATAGTTCAGTCATTAATAAACCTCTGGATTAATGGAAAGGCAGTCGCATGCACACACACACTATCAGTTAGTATGATTTTTTTTTATTAATTATTTATTGCATAAAATCTTTTATTTGAAAATGTAAAAAATATTTATTTTATTTGTTATTAGTTAGTATTGGTAACTTAATATTCTTTTTTTTCAATATTCTATTCCTAACATTTTTTTTTTACAAATAATAAATTCTTGCATACTGTTGGTCTCATTATAAAACTTAAAAAAAAAAAGGGCATGTTAAGTAGACAGAAGACTTCGGAAAAAGTTTTAGAGAAGGTGAAATATTTTTCTAAAAAAAAAAAGAAATATAATAAAAGAAGTGAACCTAATATGTTCATTAAATTCTTTATTATTCCTTTTTTACTAAGGAAACTTCTCTCATACTACTCAAGCATAAATGCCAACATGTAATTGTGAAGGATACAGGATAGAATTGTCCAATATGGAAGGTTAAACGTTTAAAGGTACACCAGTTCCAATTTTTATCGACTAACAATTTAGATTTGCTTTTATTCATAATGCATGGATATTATATAAAAAAAAATGCTAATACAATTTTGCTATAACTTACTTATAGTAAATAGTGTGACACTGGAGATACGTAAATTAACAATAATGATAACAATTGGAAAAGCTATGCTGAATTGCATAATGGAATATTTTATTGACTCTCATTTAATAAGTTTTTTATTTTTATTGTGTAAAATAAGGGTGAAAAGGAGAAATTATTCATTATAATACCTTACATTATTAAAATAATTATGTATACTAAATTACCTCACCATTCACACCTATATATGAGTGATAGAATGCGTGACTTAATGATATTTGATAATTATTTATCAGAAATATGTATAAGCGTGGATGACCAAATAACCCTGATCTTAATCATCGTTAAATTTATTAAATTTTAGACAGAACAGAGTTGAAAATAGCATGGATCATATACATTTATTTGGATGATATTGCTGCGCTGTGGAGAGTTTATGAAAAATAAATTAATTCAAATATGTGCAAAAGCTGCTGGTAATTTCCATTAGGAAGCCCTAAGAACATTGCAGGTTATTGCTATTTTGTCAAATTCATGTTTATCCTGCAGGAGTAATGTTTATATGTTTTAATGTTTGTTTATTCATCTTATCATCATGAGCTATGCATACGTTTTGCTTTTAAAGTTTCAAGTATGAACTAAAAAAAATAAAAATATAAGAAGGGAATTTTTATTTTAATGACAGAAGGTTTGATATGCATTTCTTCCATTGCATATGATAGATATCTAGATGTATTTATTTTCTTTTATATTTAATTTGATATTAATTTGGTTTATTATTATTATGTTTTTATATGCCTATCTCCTCTAGAATGTCTCAGAGATTTTGGTATAAGTTATACCAAACTGGTAATATTTTCTTTTGATGTATTATGTAAAATATTATATATTCCCATGTTCATATTATTGGTGCAAATTGCATGCTTTATCATCATTCATTAGTTGGTAATAATAAATAGATACATGAAAATATTTATGCCAGTATTGCCGAATGGTTAGGCTTACTTGATAGTATTTACGCTAATTTGAAATTCGATGTTCATAAATTTTCATAGGTATTAGATTCATTTATAATTTAATTAATGCTAATATAACATTTTATTGTCTGATGTGATTTCAAAAAGATTTCATACATGATCATATATTCGCGTGTTTTTTCACTATCAGAAGCTATTTTATAAGAGTTAAATATATGCTTATTTGTTTCCTATCGGTTGCGGCTGGTGCTACACACTAAAGATTGTGAAAATTTAAGAGCTTATCTGTTTATGGATTTGTCCTATATGAAGTGCCTTAGACTCCGTTTGAGTGAAGAGGTGATTGAATGGGTAATCATGCTATTCGAATTAGTAACACTCCTTTTACTTATTTACCTATTGAGCTGTGGGTGGTGGTATATTTCCTTATTTGATAGTATATGATGTGATAATTATATTCCTTAAAGTAAAGTGGTAGATGTCCCGTTTATTTATGATTAATTGGCTGGGTTCCTTGCTTTTGTGTCAGAAAGGTTAGTAGTTACTAAGTTAATGAATTAAATTGATGTTTGAAGTCTTGTTAACCCTTACGTGCCCGTATGCAAATATTTACTTGTTAGCATTTTGCTCTCCCTCTTCATTCCACGTATTTATCGTTATGTAGTATATGTTAGTTATTTCAGATAAACGTTTTAGTGATTTCTGTAATATACTTGAAGTTGGATTAATAATTTAATGATTAGCTCATTGTGCCATCCGTCTTGTGAAGTTTCTTCATTCAGCAAATAAACCGATAGAAAATATAACAATAAATGCGTTATGATTGTAAATTTATAAATGCGCACACATTCGAAGATATATAAACTTACAGATATGGAGGGAAACCATCGCTGGAATTGTAAGTTCTAAGTAGCTTGTCAAATCATATCACTCACATTATCATTATTTCATTTATTATTATTACTGGTAATTCACCCTCTTGGTATGAATGTAATATCGGATTATAAAATTTTACTTTATTTAATGCTAATTTTAATAAAATTATCATTTAATTTCATATAATGAATATAGATTTATACGCATACAGAAATAATTTCAATGGCATTAGTTGATTATTTGATACCGTTTTCTTAGTTCATTGAGAGCACAGAATGGGAATAGATGAGATAAACATTGGTATGTAAATATATAATTATTTTGTATTGCTAATAATTTAATGAATAGTTATAAATATTATTGAAATAACAGATAAGAGGAAGAGCCTCTAAATATTAAGTGTATAGGATTTATGTAATTTAAGTGTTATTTAGTCAAGTTTGTAATTAATGTGAAATTAATGTTAAATCATCATCAATGTGTTTATAAAAAAGAATGTGTCTTGTAATAAATGTTTATTGAAGTAAGATTCCCTCTGAATTATTTTACCATGTATGTTCGATTGACCATTTCCACACACACATATGTTCAACATAATATAATTGTAATACTTATCAGTTTAATAGTATATGCCATTTATTTAAATAATACTGAATTAATTGATCCAAACATTGTATAATGCCAAGATATAGATTTTACCTTAAAAAATATAGATGGTGATGTGAGATAAAAATGCACCCGATCTCTATCATTGTCCATCCTTTATTTTATTATAATAATTGTCAGTTTCACAATAGTCCACATTACTTAATAATCATTTTATAATAGGATTGACTTATTATTCATATAATAGAGCCCTGAGATTATTTCATCATTTAAATAAACATTGGTACAGCTGTGCAATCTAAATCAAATGTCTGTAGATTAATCATTGTTACAGTGATCCCCAAACATATTAGATGAGTGGCGTGATTGGTCTAGCATGTACTTGGATGGTGGAAGAATTGAACATATCATGATTCTTGATTTAATCTATGAATTGCTCTCTTTTGATAACATAAATAAGTGCTTATAGTATAACTAAATAAACATTATATAATTATTGTTTATAAATGCTTCTCTCACCCCATTAGCATTCTAGATGCCCACGAGACCCTACAACCCCCAACTGAGCTAAACTGTAGATTAATATTACCATAAGAGTCTTATCTATAATTAGAGACGCAACCTAAATTATAAATTTTATTCTATCTTGTATAGAATTGGCACCTGGGCATTTATATGTGTATAAGGTGATATAGGGGTAGATTATAGAGGTTACAATATAAATATATATGCATATAATAATAGTATTAAATATATTACTATAAAAATTTAAACAATATAAAATTAATAATTTATTAAAGACAGTTAAACAGTATAATTTTAATAAATAGCTATGTTTAAATGTATATTATTTAATACTGTTTATTTATTTTGTATATTTGATTTACGATTTGAAATTTGTTTTTCATGTTGGAAAATGGCTTTATTTACAATCATTTTAAATAATCAGGAAAAAAGTTAAAATGTATTATGATTGTCATTGATATATATTATGAAACATAATATAATAAAATGTAAAATATTTACAGAGCCCTGATGAAAATTTGCAAATCAGTTGAAAAAGTTTAAATATTGGAAATAAAATAAAAATAGCTAAAATTCAAAAGTGCAAAAGCGAATGATACATCATTACATCATATGGGACTGAGTGACTAAGAGAAGACATTAATTAAACATAATAACAAAAATATTGTAATGTTTGAAAATGCATCCATTAAATTATTAAAAAAAAAAAGTACTATATTATTGTGTGTTCAACTACAAAGCTGAATGCGAACAAGTCTATAGATTATAAGTTGAAATAAAATCATTAAACAAAGATGAAAATTATATTTATTTACATTATATAATACATCATACATTACATACAATTTGACAAATCCAGTTTTCAATAACTGCTAATGCTTCACACTGTTAAAGACTAAACAATGTCTTAACTATTCTCAGATCTGAGTCAATTCTACAAAAATTGTCTACACTCATGGTCTGACTCTGCAGTTTTCTTGAGAGCCTTATGAGGTATACACACATAAAAAGAAAACTGGTGCAGTCTGTTTAAGATCCCTATCTGGCTGTTTAAACCTACAGAGGCTCGGTCTCTGGGATGATATCACTCATAGCAGAAGAGTCACTATAATTTTTTCAACAGCTTTTTCTCTGGGTCATTTCTCCTGATGTCCAATGATGCAAAAGCAACAGCACCATCACACATAGAGTAAGAAAAAACTTCTGCTCTTTTTAGCACACACTATTTGTACCTTTTTGCAGTTTAATATTCTGTATTAATTATTATAAAAGATAATAGCTATTTACATTAAGCTATTCCCTCCAGCAATGCATCTTTTCTCAAATTATCGTCAAGCATTTAATTGAGTTCGTGCACATTCCTTTCCTCTGCAATTAGTCCTTCAAATATTTATTCGTTTGATTAGTTTTAAATAGCTTAATGTTCTAATCCAAACAATACTAGCCTTTTCTATATTGAAATCCATTAGGTCTTTTCTGCATTATTATACACATTTCTTTTTATCTTACAGCAATCTTTTTTTATTGCTTTTAATTCACAATATCTTTCAATTTACGTTTCTAATCTTTTCTCTTTTTTCTGGAGTCTTAAATCCTAGCTTTATAACTTATATAAATTACGATTACTAAAGCAATATTTTTTTCCAAAATATAACATATATAAAGCTTTTAAAATGATTAAAAATAATTGTTAATGTAAAATTAAACATCAGTTTTCCACAGAGCCAAGAGAGGACAGTATAGACGCATACCTGCCAAATTTATTCTAAAAAAAAAACAACCTAATTTAATATTTCTTTTCTTTCTAAAAGATACTAAAGAAATCTACCGATTGAATAATTAATCCAGCTTCTAGTTGTTCAATTAATAACAATCTTTGTGATATCTCACTTTACCTTCAAATAATGAACTAGTCCAGATTTCATCTTATCTAAATCGGACTGAGCATTCATTGTCATGAATTTATGCATATATAGATAGATAATGCATAGTCAATGGCAAGAACAGACTAATAGGCAATGATGCTCAGTGAATCCGAATGTTCCATTAAGAGTGGAATCTGGCAATAAATAGTCAGTCTTTTTGAAGGTAGAGTCAGATAACTATTGGCCCATAGCTGAAAGATAGACTACTGTCATAAAGCTAAAAGATAGAATTCACATTCTCTATACATGTTCTGCAGAGAACTATGTCAACCTGAATGGCAGTATACCCATCTCCAAAGACCTACTCTCACAGAACTGAAAAAAAGAATCTCCATTTTCCAAACAATAATGGTTAAACTACAATTGATGCAATGAGGCAAGTCCAAATTGAGGACTGGAAGCTGCTAAAACAAACATTGGCATGAGATAAGCTGTCATAGTACAGCCGGAAGTTTCATTGGACTTATTCATAAGGCAGGCTGATCAAAATATAGCTGAGAGTGGTATGAAACTTATAAGGGCAATTGCAATCCCTTCTTCCATAGTTCACTCCAGAACTAGAAGCTATACCTCACCAGCAGTAGCAGGTGAAATGTAGCTAGTGTAAAATATGTGTATATTTATTTGTTTTCATTTTGGTAATAAATATAATATTAGAAATGTATTTACATGTGTTTGTGATTAAACACAAGTCTTCAAATTAATAATAATGGTAGAAGTCAAAAGCAACACACTTTGGAAAAATTCAATAGGGCAAAAATAAATAATACTGTATATATTAAGCAGACCTGAAGAAATGTTCACATACTACTAAATCCCAAATAGCAAATTTATCAAAGTTTACTATAGAAGAGAATTTCAAGACTGGTCTTCATACCTGTACATCAATGCTATAAAAGATAATTCTTACATCTTCTAACAGAGATCAATCACAGTAGAGAAGTCACCCCATGAAATAAGACAGTAATTGTTGGATATTATTGAAAGAGAGTTTAAAGACTTTAAGAACTCTCATGATCATTTATTTGTCTGTGTAAATTAATTATAATTAAGCTTGTATATATATTCTAGTTAAATTCTTAATACTAAATTTAGTTTTATTTATTAATTAATTGTGGTTTGCCCCTTCACGAGTCATGGGTTAATACACAACAAAATGGCGCAGTCGAAATTTGAACTTAATACAGGGAAATTAATAGTACAAGCAGGACTAGAATTGTCAATCAATAGTATAGATTAATAGTTTGATCGACGAGTAAAATGTCAATAGGTCAAGGTAGTATCTCTGAATTTGATGTAGGAAATGCAGTAGACTGGCCGCTATACATGATGCAACAAAAATTTTTTCATGCCTAATGGCATAAACGATAATATAATAGTTCTTGTGTTTGGCAGGAAGGAAAGTAATTGAAATCATTAATAAGTTATTTGATGGATCTATAATGGAGGTAGTAAGTTATGAGATGATAGTTAATAAGTTAACAGGCATTTTAGCCTAGGGTCATCTAGGCAAATTGCTAGGCTAGACTCTAAAATAGAAGACAGGAGAAAGGAAACAAAAAAAAAAGAATTTTGACATAGTGTTACGCGGGTCAGTAAAAAAACTGTCAATATGAGGATTTTGATGAACAAGTTTTGTTAGACCAATTGCTATATGAAATGACAGATCCAAAAGTTAAGATAAATGTTATTGACTGAAACTGAATTGTCTTATGAATTAGCAATCAAGAAAAGGATCGTGAACGAGTTAATTATTGAGCAAGCTCTCGCTTTTAGAAGTAAAGTGGATGACGAAGGCAGAACACCAGCTTATAAAACAAAAAAAAGTAGATTGCAGAGAAATTATAAATCAAGTAGCAAACCAATACCTTTAAGGAAATGTTTTTGCTGTGGGAAAATAGGTCATTTCGCTAAGAATTGTAAATGAAGTCGAGAAACCTGTTTTAATTGCAGCAACAGAGGGCACTTAGAAACAGTTTGCAAAAAACCCAAGTCAAATGATAAATGTGAAATAACCAAATAGAGGGGAGGTAAGGAAGACAAAGTTAATATTAAAAAGAGCATGATTTTGTACTGGCAAAATCAAGATATGCTAACAATAAAATATAAACGGGGGAAAGAAATCTTGTATGCAGATGTGTTGTCAAAATTTCCAGATAGTCAAGAGACTGCAAGAGTAAGTTTGAAGTTAATTTTACTAATAGCATGAACTCACAAGTGCTAAATAGTAAGATAGTCCAAAAGTTAACTAGGGAAGAAAAAGGGTATGATATTCTGATGAATTGGATTAAGAAGGGCTGGCCTAAAATTAGACCTAGTTATGTGGCAATGGGGTTTTGGACTAATAGAGAGCAGTTATCTGTTTGTAGGGAGTGTATAGTAATGGGGGATAGAGTAGTTATACCACCCACAGGAAGAGATAAAGTTTTAAAGCTTCTCCAAATGGGCATCCTGGCATAGTGTGTGCAAAAACGTTTGTT
This sequence comes from Epiperipatus broadwayi, assembly GCA_028023455.1. Lineage (NCBI taxonomy): Eukaryota > Metazoa > Onychophora > Udeonychophora > Euonychophora > Peripatidae > Epiperipatus > Epiperipatus broadwayi. The sequence continues at coordinate 10,708,220 of JAQFVV010012404.1, forward strand.
CGTAGCTATAAAGGTTGTTCCACATATCAGTCAGAAGGTCATTACCAATGAAATGTTTTGCATCCTGGCCGAAGGCAACAAAAGCATGGGAGAGAGTGCATATTGATCATGCTGGACAAGTGAATGGAAAAATGCTGATAATTACAGATGCGTTCTCAAGATGGATAGAATGCCATATTGTAAAAGATACTAGTGCTCTAGAAACAATTAAGATGGTTTGCTTATACATGGTTTTCCAGAAGTAATTGCATCAGATAACGGAGCAAGTTTTACTGGAGATGAATTACGTCAGTTTTTTAGTACCTGTGGGATTCATCACATATACACACCTCCATATCATCCTCAGTCAAATGGATTACCAGAGAATGTGGTACAGCAAGTCAAGAGAAGTTTTAAAAAAATGAGCAACGTAGAAATGCAAGAACTACAGACATTTATGCTATACCAACATTCAATGCCATCCACAATGACAGGAATATTTTTTGCAGAATTAATAGGTGGACAGGAACTAAGGACTAAATTGGCAGTTTTGCATCCTAATGAAAAGATTAGTTTTTCCAAATGTGAAGCCAAGTAAATCATTTGGAATTGGTGAACCTGTGTGGGTGAGAGATGTGATATGGAAAAAATGGACCAAGGGATTAATAGACAAAATACTGTCAAATCAAATTTATGTGGTTAGTGGAATTAATATTTTAAAGTACATATGCCACATGAACTATATAAGAAAAAGATAGCCAGAGGAATTTCAGCTGGAATAATGGCAAGATGCAAATATGCAGAAGGTGGAGAGTGATGAAAGAAGCAACATGGGAAGACAGAAGAAAAACAGTTTATCGAGCAAAACAGTGATGAAATTGCTGGAAAAATGTGCATAAAACAAAACCAGAAAGATTAAAAGATTATGTGTAAGAAACAATTACAATTTCTGGAGTGAGGGGAGGAATTGTAGTATTTTAATTTCAAGAAAAATTAAAAAAAAAAGGCCGATAAGAAAATTCCAGAAGTTAAATTTAAATGTACAAATTAGTGACAATAGAAACTGTTTTAGGGATGAGTATAGATATAAGAAAATGAATAGAGTTATGTAATTAAAAGGTTTTTCTGCAAACAGAATGAAAGAATGGAAGAGCAAATTTTGAACTGATTAGTGTAAAGATAAAATCTTACGAAAATAGTAGATCTGGAAAGTGAAATTAATTAAATGATTTCACAAGGAATTTGAAGAAATGCAAAATTTCTGATGAGATAACAATTAAACTAAAGACTATAAAAACTTGGGATTGTAGATTTAAGAGTCTTTTTTCCTTTGTGTTGGTGAAGTGCTATGTTCTCGCAATGAGTATTATCAGTAACCGGTCAATATCCGCGAGAGAATAATCCAGATATTTTGGAATCTGAAGGTATAAAAATCCGACTAGTATTTAAAGCAGATTGTCCTGATGTTATCTTGTTTTATGTTAGTCTAAATGGCTCTTAGATTTTAACTTGAGAAACTTATAGTTATTTAGCATAAATAAGACAGTAAAGGTCAAACATTATTGAAAGAGTGTTTAAAGGCTTTAAGAACTCTATGATCATTTATTTGTCTATATATATTAATTATAATTAAGTTTGTATATATATTCTAGTTTTGACTTTGTATAACTTATAATAAATCCTTAGTACTAAATTTAGTTTTATTTATTAATTAATTGTGGTTTGCCCCTTCACGAGTCATAGGTAAATACACAACATAGATTACAGCTGGCAATATCATCCAGTATGCTAATATTTGTTAATAAAAGCTAATTTACTTTACTACCTAGCTTTTATTTAGTAATCTTAATCATTTAGCTTGCACTTATAAATACTTACTTATAATGTAGATAAATATGTCATAAGTTCATTACTTGAAAACAATTATTAATATTTTGAAATAATTTTTCTAATAATGTATAGAATGCAATTAATATTATTAATAATAGTAGTGGTGATGATGAAACAGAAAAATAAATTTAATAGTATAAAACAGTTCCTGAGGACAATTTCGAAGTATTTTATATTTATAGAATGAGAAATCTTAATCATTCAAATTTTTTCGTATTACTATTGAAATGTCTGCATGTATAAAACTGTATATGTAAATAAAAGATTATTTATTTTTGTAAATATGCACAGATTTCTTCACTTTAATAATATTCCCTTTATTGGAAAAAATTACTCTAGAAATTCGCTTGAGAGATTATCCCAAAATTATAGATTAAATTAGGATAGAATTTGTATGCAATAAAGCTTTAGTTGCATACAAATTAGACAGTATATATTTATCTCGAGTAAATGAAGAACAAAGAGAATGCAGCTAAAATGATTAAAATGCAGTAAAGTTAGTGTTGATATGAAGTGATATTAGATCGGCAGTAAAGAATGGTTCAGCAGTAAAGAAAGGTTCACTGATAGACTAATAAACCGACTTGCAGTGATTAATGTCTAAAATAGAATAGTGGAAAGCAAGAAACAGTTAGTTGTTTGTGTATTGAAAAGGTTATTCCCAGCGAAGAATAATTAACTGAAGCATAACCAAACCACATGAGTCAATTTGGAAAAGGAAATGGTTAATATATAACATATAAAGTGTGTGTGCCGATGTGAACACTACTATGCAAAATTTGATAGATTTATTCTATAAGTGAAATTATATTTGATTATTTGAGTTTCAAAAGACATTTGATTTAAAAGCACAAATATAATAATTAGATTAATCCTGGTATGAAAGAAGATTATTTTCACCAGAAGAAAATAAATAGCATATGAATATAAATGGACTATCTTTTTATGTTGTTTTACCACATTATTATTGTTATTAAATAAATCTTGTTATATGTACATTTCAAAGTATATTATTTATTTATTTAGCTTTCTGATTAGTCTTTAGAGACCGTCAGGACGCAGTTGACAGAATTGTTACAAGATTTAATAGGATTTCTATAGGATTCAATAGGATACAACTTCCAATACATAATAGAGTGATGTGAATAATAAAATATGTTGTACTAAGTTCTGTAATCTATGATTTTATATAATCAACATGGACTCATGGTAAAGTTATGTAGAATGCATGGAGTATTATATGTTTATAAATAAAGTGAAAGATGAGTGTCGACCCATCTCTACTTTGCAGGTCAAAACAATTTACAGCTTGCAAATAGACTTACTGATCCCAAAACTTCCAGAAAAATTTCCATATAAAAAAGTTGTAGAAATTTTAATGGATATATCACTCTGAAAGTATTGAAATGAGTAGGGTGGCTAAGATTAATTAACTGAAAACAACTACCACAAAAAAAATATGGGGACTATGATTTAGCTCTAAAGAAGCTGGTTAAACCCTGATTTTGAATTTGGAAATAAATGACATATTATTGGAACAACTATTATATGGGATAGAGGATGATAATTTCCAAAAGTATTGCTCAGCAAACTTGATCTAAGTTATGAAAGAGCTGTGGAGAAATATGTTGCACAAGAAGCTTTACAAAATAATGCATTAGAGTTTATAGAACCACAAATGTTGGAGAAAATTTCACTAATAAATTAAAAAATAGCAAACTTATTATAGAGCCCTACAGTGATAGAAAAAAGTAAAAGTGCTATTATTGTGATAAAACTGGATATTTTAAAAATAAGTGTAAACACAGAAATAAAAATTGTAAAAACTGTGACAAAAAAAAAAACCATTTAGCAACAGTTTGTCATCTTAGGGAAAGCAGAGCTATTGATTTCATAAAACCAGACTATAAATCTGAAGGAATATTAATTAAATAATGAGAATGTCAGTATAAAGAGGCTGAATGACAGAGAAATGGACCACATAATTTTAGATGCAGATATTTGTGGTGAAACAGTAAAAATAAAAATTGAAAGCAGAGCCAGTCTGACAATGATATCTCACAGAGATTGGATTAAAATTAGAAGAAAATATAAAAGGAAGATAACACTTCAAGATACAGATGTGACAACTATAGATATAAATGCAAGAAAATTGATATTCGAGGAAAAGTGGTAGTGCCTGTAAAATTAATTTCTATTGTGAAATGGCTGACATTTTATGCAGTAAATAAAAATTTCAGTCCACTGTTAGGAAGAAATCGGTTTTGACCACTGAGTATTCATGTAAATGTGAATAGTAACTTCTTAAACTCCAGAAATTTAAATACTAATAGTGTAGCTATAGCAAATTAGTGGGGAAAAAAATTTAGGACTCCTCGGACTCAACTGATTAAAGCTAACCACCTATTTGTAAAAATGATAAATATAAAAATTGGGACAAATTCCTAGTAGGAGAACAAATGTGGATACACAACTTATTTAATTGTAAATGGTCACCTGGAGAAATAGTGAAAGAAATATCGAAAGATATAAGAATGGTAAAATTACAGAATGGGTGGGAGTTGAAACGACATGTTAAGCACCTTCACAGTAGTTACAAGGACACCTTACCAGATATTCATCTAAATAAACCTTTAAAGAAAAAGAAAAAATATTTTTTTTTTGGAAGATTTAATTACTGATTCAGACTGAATTAAAGTAAGTGATGATAAACAGGTATTTGTACAGGAGGAAAAAGAAGGCAGAATTGTTTCAAAAGAAGCAAAAAAAAATTATTCCCAAAACTCCACATAAACATAAAAATAAATCACCTAACATATTTAAAGATATAGTAATAAATTAAGTCAGTATTTCACATTAGGGGGAGAAATGAAATATCTGCACGCATAAAACTACATATGTAAATAAAAAATTATTAATTTTTATAATTACATATGGATTTTTTCACTTTAATAACACTCCCTTTACTGGAGAAAATTATGAGTAAAGTTAGTGTTGATTTGAAGTGATAAAAGATCAGCAGTAAAGAGTGGTTCAATGATAGACTAGTAAACTGACAAGCAATGATTAATGTCTAAAATGGAATAGTGACAAGCAAGAAGCAGTTATTTATTTGTATATTGAAAAGGTTATTAACAGTGAAGAGTAATTAACTGAAGCCCAATCAAACTGCAAGAGTCAAGTTGGAAACGGAGATGGTTAATATATAATGGGTGTTTGCCGATGTATACACTAATATTGTGAACTTTAATAGATTTATTCTATATGTGAAATTATATATGCTTATTTGAGTTTCAAGAGACATTTGATTTGAAAGCACAAATATAATAATTGGATTACTCCTGGTGTAAAAGAAGACTATTTTCACCCAAGGAAAAAATATAAATGGACTATTATATTTTTATGCTGTTTTACCACATTATTATTGTTATTAAATAAATCTTATTATATATACATTTCAAAGTATATTGTTTATTTATTTAGCTCCATGACTGATTCTAAGAGATCCTTAAGACACAGCAATTATGTTTATCATTAATAATTTTTAACATATTAAGCAACTACGACATACTTGACTTTAGAAGCCTGTAAACTATTAGAGACAGCCTCTTCAATGTTAGACAAATCTTTATTGAGTTTGAAAACATTTGCATCTGGATCTTGTTGACTGTCATCAGAACTGGCATAATTTGACTGAAATAAATAAACAAACAAAAATGAATTGCAATTTTTAATTACTCATGCTTATTTATTTATTTTGTCTATGTTATATTCTTTTTATCAAACAATGTTAAATAAAGTTATAAAACAAAAAGTAAAAAAGAATTCATATAAAAAATATACAAAAAAATTGTATAACAAGTTTAAAAATACATTATTAATTTTAGTTTTTACTAGTTTATTGATCAGCAAGCATTTGACCGTCTACATAATTTATGAAATTGTTCCTAACTAATTATAATGCTAAAATTCTTCAAATACTGTATTATAGAATTAAACAATTTTAGTTCATCTGTACAATTATCTAAACTAGTAATGGTGAAACTGTCATAATTTTCTATGCTTTAAATTATTCAATATTTTTTTTGTTGCTAAAATCTGTACTAATAATAATTTATTGCAAACTAAAGGTAAAATAAATAAATATAATATTATATTAGAATTCAGTTTACAATTGAACTCTGATTAGAAGCAAGAAATTATAAAATTTGAAAAAAAAAATTATACATATGTAGGCGGGAATGATATTTTAAGTCAAATAAAGTGGTACTGGTATATTGTGGTATCATATTCCATAAACTGTCAAATGATTCCAATAAAACTAGAAAATAAACTCAATAAAATATTTTATAACTCTTTGAAGTAAATTTTTTCAAATTTAAAGTAAAAGTAATAAAATGGTTTTCTGTCCTAATCTTTTTTGATCTAAATATGTTGATACCATTCATTTTTTTTAATGTAATCAAAATCGCGAACAAAGGAATGAAATGCATAACAACACAATCAAATGAGGGTTTTTTTGCTTGAAGTTTTGCTGTAAAAGTGAAATGTAAAGATAATAATATATTTTAACATATAATAAATCTTTGATTTATAAAATAATTAAAACTCATTTAAATTTACTTTTAAATAAATTTGTTACCATTATATTAATATGACTAGTGAAAATAAAAATCAAAAATTGTCAAGCAGTAGAGAATTTCAAAATTGGTAGACTGATGAATATGGAATGATTAACAAAGGCACCAAGGTAGTATGTGTTTTATGTTCTAGAACAGTTGTATTGAGAATATCATCGGTAAAATGGCATTATGAGACCAATCATAAATTACTCTGTGCCAAAAGTAAAAATGAACAAAAAGAATATATTGCCCAAGCATTTAAAAATATAAATGTTCAATGATGATCTATAATAAAATTTATCGAAAATCAAACGAAACCTTTTAATGGTGGAGAATATATGAAAGAAACTTGGATGAAATGTGCATCAGTTCTTTTTGAAGATTTTGAAAACAAAGTAAAAATTATTCAGAGAATAAAAGATTTACCATTGGCTAGAAATACAGTTTATGAAAACTGCAAATGACTAACAACATAATATCAACAAAAAAGAGATATAAAATCTTCTAATTTAATTTCTCTCTGTCTTGATAAAAGTACAGACAAGTGAATCAGTTTCTTTGGCTATTTCTATTCGCTATTGTGTTGGGAATAATATCAAAGAAAAATGGATCAATTTAACCTCATTAGTAAAAATAACAAAAGGAATAGATATTTGCAATGAAGTTTCAAATGTACTTATTAAAAAAGAAATAAATGTTGCCAAAATTATATTAGTAACTATAGATGGTGCTCGAAGTATGACTAGAAAAAAAAAAGGTTTTCTCAGTCTATTTACCAGCCATATTGGACATTCAATTTTGGATTTTCATTACATTATGCAGCAGCAGGTTTTATGCATCAAGGCCAACTTTAAGCCAGTGAATGATGTTATAAACATTGTGACTAAATTAGTCAATTTTATATCTACACAAACTCCAAATAAACGAAAATTCTTAAATTTATTGAGTGAGGTGAACTCAGTGTACAATGGTTTATTTATGTACAGTAATGTTCAATGGTTAAGTCAAGGAAAAGTTCTTCAAAGATTCATTAAGTGTTTAGATGAAATTAGATTGTTTTTACATAATGAGAAAATCATTGAAAAATATAATGAGTTAATGGATGTTGAATGGTTTCAAAATTAATTTTTTTAACTGATATGTGTTTACATCTAAATGAATTAAAGTGAAACTGCAAGGTTATATTAAGACAATTGCCATCATGCTTGATTTGATCAAAGCATTTGATGTTAAATTACAAACTTTCAACTATGATGTTATTTCTTATACCTTCAAATATTTTCCAAATATGAAAACGTTCTTGACTGATTTAGAACTTCATGAGAAGCCAGATGAAATAAAATTAATACAGGTGTTTTGAGCTGTTATTCAATTCATAATTGATGAATTTTCTTTAAGATTTACACAGTTCAGACAATTTTCAGAAATATCAAAATTTATTTTATATCCAGACATAATATCAATGGAAAGTCTCAAGTTAGAAATTTTGGAGTGGCTTAATTTAGGAAGATATGGAAATGCAAGCAATTGACTTTCAATCCAGTTCTATATGGAAACAGAAATTTGTTGATTTGAGGAATGAGTTAGAAACAATGGAAAATGATCTTTTATTGGGAATATATAAAAAGAATGCTGAAGAAGAACTAGTGACTTCCTGGAATGCTATTCCTGAAACGTTTAATTGTTTTAAAAAAATTAACGACTGCTATATTACCAATTTTCTTCTCTACATACGCATGTGAATCATTGTTTTCAGAAATAAATTTAATTAAAGCCAGTTCAAGAAATGGAATGACAGATGAATCTAGTTCAGCATGTGCATTATTTGTCATCCAATGTACAACAGCAAAAATCTCATTAAATAATATCTATTTATGTTGATTTTATATGTTTATTTTCAAAATTTTGTTTCAATTATTATTAATTTTTTACTATTACATTTTATTCAACTTGTGCTCTTCTAAATAAATATCGTTCATTTGTATTTAACTTATTTAGAAATTTTGTTTAATTATTATTGTTATTATTATTATCACTTTGTTTTATAAACTTTTAAAAACTGCAATAATTAAGTTGTTTATTGTTGTGTATTTGGCTATGAAGCTGACTACCAACATTTTCCACAAAATTATAATTTCTGAAAACATTATTAATAACAATTAAATATATTTATTTACAATATACACATAAATTTAGATTTAACTGAGTGGCAATCATATTTACTTTATTTACACATATCAAAAATAGTCCTTGATTTAATGTTCTAACTGTACTGTCCTTATCACACTGAGTAACAAATTCTGCCACTATACTAGTGGTAACATTAATTGAATACTAAAGTTTAGACTCACGGTTATGTTACACAAAACACAATCCTATTTGAGCCTTCTCAGGTGTACATAAATAATAAGAGACTGGTGCGGTCTATTAACATTTTCCCTAGCAGGCTATCTTTAACGTTCAGAGGTACGGGCTCAGCGAACACATCAATTATTGCAGAAAAGTCCGGGCACTTTTCCCTCAGCTTTTCTCAGGTTCTTCTCATATCCATGACCCAGCAACAACAACGACTTATGATGAGTGGAGAAAAGCTGACGACAACATGCACTATTTATACTCCTTTTTTTACTTGATATCATTGATAAATTCCTAACATTTTAATGTAACTGTACTTCCATTTGGCTAATGTATCTCTACGACGATGATTAGGATACAATTTTTAATTTTGTTAGTTCACATTCCTTAGTAATTAGCTTCAAATATTTTATCATTTGTTTGCTTCTAAAATTTGTTTTATGTTTTATTTTAAACAATAACAGTTTTCTCTATATTTTAAAATCCATTATCCAGCCTTGTAATTAACAATTTGGTTTATCTTTCAGCAATTTTTTGTAGAATGCTTTTAAACCTACAATCTCTGTCTGTTTAAGTTTAATTTATTTGCAAACCATCTTTCTTCATTGCTATTAAACTGAAAGTAAAATTATCTAAAATAAAGTTTCCTTTATTTACATATCTATTTACATTTATGTTTCCTTTAATTACTAGTGATCTTTTTTATTGTTTTTAAAACTTTGATATGTATTTACATTTCATAATTATTTTTCTCTGGAGTAAACTTAGCTTTATAACTCATGACTATCGAATTATTAAAGCCTATATATTTTTTCTGCAAAATATAGCATCTCCCCCTATTCCAGAGAAAAATCTCATTAATCTTATTACATCTAATCACGAAGTCTATCTCGTTTCCGTTTTTCAAGAATAGGTCTAGGTGATCTTTTTCCTCCCATTGCATCTTCTTCTTGTTCTGTGGATTTTTGCGAGTTTTCACTTTCATCTGGTTGTTCTTCTCTTATGTCATTATCATTTAGGTCTTCATAACTCTCTTCCTTGGTATTGTACCTTTTTTGTTCTTCTTCTGCATTTCTCATTTCAAAATTGAATGTCTCTGTTGTTTCATGCCATCTAACATGATTCTCATAGCATTTATATATACTCCCATTTTCACTTGTAATCATTACTATAAGATTTGACAGACTTTTTTCAATTGCTCCTTTGCGCCAAGTTTTGTTTAAACCACCTCGAAATCATACTGCTGCTCCGATTCTGAACTTCGTTCTATAGTAATCGCCTTTGTTTGCTCTATTTTCCTTAGGATAGATTAACAATAGTTTTGGTCTCAATTACCTTCCTAAAAGCAGCTCAGCAGGTGTGATGCCGGTTACTGTGCACAGCGTTGAATATTGTGTCAGCATTATTTCCTGTAGCCTATTTTGTAATTGTCAATAATGGCTTTTTTTTAAAACTCTTTTTTATTTGTTACACTGCTTTTTCAATCATGCCATTTAATTCGGGATGGTACGAGGGGAGAGACTCATGTGTAGAATTCCGTTTTCTTTCCAATATTGCTGCGAAATACATCACATTATCAGATACAATGGTTTCCGGTAATATGTGTATTGCGAAAAAATTTTCCAAATACTTTATTGTTTCCTTTGTGCTTGGGTTTTTAACTTCGTAGCATTCTGTCCACTTTAAGAATGCATCTATTGTTATTAGGATCATTTCCCCTGTAATTGGCCCTACATGGTTGATGTTAAATCTTTCCTATGGTCTGATTGTTTTGGGTCACTCAGTGTACTTTTTTGCTGGGAGTACCATCTCTGGCTGGCAGGTGTTGCACATCTTTTATGTATTTTTCAATATCCGCATTTATTGTTGGCCACCAGACATAACTACATGCCAATGCTTTAACTCTCGCTAATCCTGGGTGGTCTTTATGTAACAGTTTCAATACACAATTATGGCTTGCAGGTGGTATTACCATTTTATCCCCCCTTATTAGACATCCCTTGCATACTGACAGTCTTTTACTGTTTATCCAAAACCCTTGATTTACATAGCTCGGTTTTGTTTTAGACTCATCCTTCTCTAATTCATCTGCTTAGTATCTGGTATCCCTGATTTTCTCTTGTCCACTTCCCTACTATTTCACTGTTTAATACACTTGATTTTATATTATAATATAGTTCACCTCTGTTTCTGAACTCATAGGTTCCAGTCTTTCTAAGTAACTAGATAGAGCATTTGCGTGTGTGATGTCTTTTCCTCTTTTGTAGTATAACTTATAATCATATGCAGCCAAAATATTCCACCAGTGTAATATCCTCACACTTATGCGTTCGGGCGCTACTTTGTCATGGGCAAAAATACCTAGTAATGGCTTATGGTCTTTAAAAATTTCAAAACTTCTATCCTATATGTAATGGTTGAATTTTTTAATTGCAAATACTATGGCCAATGCTTTTTTATCAATTTGGTTGTAGTTTTTTCCTGTGTTTGAGAGGGTGCGCGAAGCATAAGGTAGTGGCCAGTCTTCCTTATCACTAGGGTGCACTAACACTGCCATCACCACAAGTCTGTAGTTATTCACAGTTTTTCTCATTATCGTATTGCACTAGTAACCTATCTGACATTAGCAGTGCCTTTGTTTTCTTGAAAGCTATTTCTTGCATCTGAGACCATTGCCATTTGTTATCTTTTCTAAGCAGATCATATAATGGTTTAGCTACCATTGCTTTGTTGTTTAAGAATAGTTCATAAAAGTTTACCAATCCAAGAAATGCTTGCAATTGTTTTATGTTCTGGAGTTTATTTGCATTTTTTACAGCTGTTACCTTATCTGGGCACAGTTTTTTTCCTTTGTCTGAAATGATATGGCCAAAAAAAACTAATTCTTGAGACTGCCACACACATTTTTTCTCATTCAACTTAATCCCCACCCTACCTAGTCTTTCACAAACACTAAAAGCCTGTCCTTAACTCTTTTACCTGTCATTGCAATAATTAGGATATCGTCCAAATATGATATGACTCCCATTGCACCATTCAGAATGTGGTCAATTTTTGCTTGGAAAATGTTGGGAGCTGTTGAGATTCCAAATGGCAGCCTTTTACAGCTGATCAACCCAAATGACGTTGTTAAGGTTAAGATTTGAGCTATTTTTTCAGTTACTTCGATTTGATGAAACATGGAATTAAGATCTAATTTTGCGAAAAACTTTACATCCATTAATCCAGATAACACATCTCTAACATTTGGTAAAGGGTATGCTATTTTATTCAGGTATTCATTCATGGTAATGCTAAAATCCCTACAAATTCTAATCTGCCCGTTTAGCTTAGTGATTTTAACTATTGGTGTTGCCCAATCTGCCGATTCAGACTTCATTAATATACCCTTTCTAACCAGTAATCTGATTTTTTCCTCTACTTTTTTTTTTTTGTGTGAATGGTATCTTTCTGGCTTTACATATAATAGAGTTTGGTTTTTCCACCAACTCTATGTGGACAGGGCTACTCACTATTTGCCCTAACTTCTTTTCGAATAATTCTGAAATCTCTGTTTTATTTCCAGTCCGCGTTAATGTTAATGGTTATGTCTGACTTTGAAAACCATTCCTACCCTATTAATGGACTGATTTTTCCTTTTACTATGTACAACGACAATTTTACATTCCTATTTTTGTGCTTTATAAGTACTATAGCATAGTCTAGCATACCCAATTCATTGCTACTGGTGTCTACATTTCTTATATTTGTCTGTCTAATTGGAGTATCAGTGTGTTTCCTCTTAATCTGTTTCCATAATTTTTCTGAGCACAATGAAATGCCCAACCCCAGGTCGATTTCCATTTTAATGTCTTTATAACAGATTTCTAATTTTAACATAAATTTATTTCTCAGATTTGCTTTCATATTATTTATGCTCACAGTATCATCTGTTTCAATTGCATTTGAATTTATACTCTTCTGTCACTGATGTCTGGCTTTTGCCTTGCACACCTTTTTAAAATGTCCTTTTACATTACAGTTAAGGCACTTTTCACCCAGAAACTTACACTGGATTTTTATGTGCTCTTTTTTACTACAGTAGAAACACATAATCCATTTTCTTTGAGGCATTGAATGTATCCCGTCTTTACAATCGGTTTTCCACACTGCTGTAATATCGTTTTCAATTTATTTTTAAAACAAGCCGCTTGTAATAATATTAGTTCATAAGCTCCACCCTTCTTGATAACTGACTCAAAATTCAAATCTGTGTCACACAGCAGAATTTTTCTCAGATTATCATCAAGCAGATCACTTAATAACTGATCGAACAATATTTCATCAACATAGTTACCATATAAACAATCTTTGGCTAATTGCCTTAATATGTTTAACTGTAATCTTTTATAGATTCGCCCTTTGCTTGTCTTCTGTTTCTTAGAGACAACCGGGCTATGCGTTTGGATTGACTAGAGCTAAAATGATTGCTTAATGTTTTCACAATATCCACATATGCTACTGTATCCTTTATAGGTAAATTGCAATACTTATTTATTATCACTATTACCCTCTGCCTGATAGGCACAGTATTGTAAAATGGCCATTCCCCAAGCACCCCCCACATCAAATTTGGCTATTACATACTTTTCCAACAACATTTTTTTATTTATTTATATATAAATACTCACAACAAATAATCCTAGTTTATACTGAACTCTTCTAAACAACCTATTTACATGAGACACCCTATTATATGACAATCCCTACTTTTGCACCTGGTTCGAATGTGACTGTCCAACTGCACCAACTTTACTGTGTATTCGGCTATGAAGCTGACTACCAACAATTACCACAAAATTATTAATAATGATTATATATATTTATTTACATTATATACATATAAATAAATTAAGATTTAACTGAGTAGCAATCATATTTACTTTATTTACACATATCACAAATAATCCTTGATTTAACATTCTAACTGCACTGCCTTTAGCACACTGAGTAACAAATCCTGCCACTATACTAGTAGTAACATTAAATGAATACTAAAGTTTATAATCATGGTTATTTTACACAAAACACAATCCTATTTGAGCCTTCTCAGGCATACGTAAATGTTAAGAGACCGATGCGGTCTATTAACATTTTCCCTAGCTGGTTATCTTTAACATTCAGAGATACAGGCTCTGGGACCCATCCATCATTGCAGAAAAGTCCGGGTACTCTTCCCTCAGCTTTTCTCAGGTCCTTCTCATATTCATGACACAGCAACAACAATGGCTTATGATGAATGCAGAAAATCTGACAACACTTCTTCTCTTTTAGTACACACTATTTATACTCCTTTTTTTTTGCTTGATATCATTGATAAATTCCAACATTCCAAAGCAACTGTACTTCCATTTGTCTAATTCCTCTCTACGATGATGATTAGGATACAGCTTTTAATTACATCTGTTCACATTCCTTAGTAATTAGCTTCAAATATTTTATCCGTTTGTTTGCTTTTGAACTTAATTTAATGTTTTATTTTAAACAATAACAGTTTTCTCTATATTTTAAAATCCATTAGGTATATCTGGCCTTGTAATTAACAATTTGGTTTATCCTTCAGCAACTTTTTGTAGAATACTTTTAAACTTACAATCTCTATCTGTTTAAGTTTAATTTATCTGCAAACCATTTTTCTTCGTTGCTATTAAATTTAAATTAAAATTATCTAAAATAAAGTTTCATTTATTTTAACATAATATATTTTTCATTATTTTTTAAACTTACATATCTATTTACATTTATGTTTCCTTTAATTATTAGCAATCTTTTTTATGGCTTTTAAAACTTAGATATGTATTTACATTTCATTATTATTTTTCTCTGGAGTAAACTTAGCTTTATAACTTATAACTATTGAGTTACTAAAGCCTATATATTTTTTCTGCAAAATATAGCATTTATATTTTGATTTAGTAACTGTACAGCATGCCAATCAGTCAATAAATAATTTAAAAAATTTTTTTGCATGCACATGTAAAAAGGTTCATCACTACTGATCTAAACCATCCACATTATCAATTTATCAGAACTGAACATCATTATTATTTATAAAAACTATGTCAAGCATTGGTGGTCGAGAGGTTAGCGACAGCTGCTTTACAAGCAGTTGTCCCGGGTTAGCTTCCCGGCTGATGCTATGACACATGAAAAAAAAAAGACAAACCTAATTTTTATTACTTTTTTTCATATAGCTAAATACAAATCACAATAAAATTACTATACAATAAATATATTTTTAGCACATGCAAGCTACCAACTTTTTTGACTCATTGTTTGATAGATTTGAAGTGACTTACAGTTGAAGAGTTGGAGTATATTGAAGCCTGTCTATTAAAGTAGGAGGATTTGCTATCTTAATATATATCTGAGCACTTGTAGCATATATGTGTAGAGATGGTAATCTGGACCAACTGATGATTGCTGGTTTAGCATGAAATACGTATATTGGTGATTATTTATCTTTTCGACATATGTGTGTTCAGGTGTATCAGTGTTATGAGATAGTGTGGAGAGTGGTGGGTCATGTGAAAGTCTGTGCTCGTACCCTGTCTATAATGATAATAATAATTATTAAAAAAATAAAGGTGGGGGTATCAATGAATTAGTTGATGTTCTTAAATTTTTTCATTTCCAAAAATTTTGATACAAAATTAAATTACAAGTGCAAATGGGGATAATACCAACAATTAATTATCTAATAATAGTAATAATTAGCTATAATGTTATACCATAATACAGAATTTCAAAGATCTTTGAAGATTTTATTTTATTTTTTTATTCAAAAAATTTCAATCTTATATATATATTAAAAATATGTAAGTACAAGAATAAAAGATGTGAATAGACTGTAACAGTTTTAAAAAATCTAATACAAATAACTGTATTTGTAACACCATTACTATTTGAATAATGAAGTACATAACAAGCTTATTATATTTCACCAAAGTAATTATAATTATCTAATTGTTATTGAACTGTGCATTCATTTATAATTTCTCTGTTGATGTTTTGTTATATACCTAATCAACAATATAAGAATATTTTTTCTTAAAACAAGTTATTTAAAATATTCATAGATAAATCATTTTCTAAATAACTAATTTTATCATAAATAGTCAGATTTACTTTTTCATCAAGGCCATTGACTACACAACATTAGTCGGAACTTTTCCAATTTTTCTATCTTTTATTACAAAAATTGTTTATAACTGAAGATTAAAATACAGCAGTTTAAAATATTCACATTTTGCTATAACAAAAATATTAAAATTCCACTGTACCAATACAAACTATTTCTAACCATTTCCAACTTTCTTATATACTTAAATAAAGAAATCAATACACAAGGAAAGGAGAAAGAAGAAAATTGTATTTCTAACCAGCAGACAAATATTTATGTTAAATTATAATAGCTACTTCTTTAAATAAAGAATAAGAATTTGACTGTGGATGCAGCTCAAAATATAAACAGAAAATAAAAAAAAACATTGAAATATGGGACAAATTATTGGTCAATGTAAACTGTAAATATTATTTTCTTTTTCTTTCTCAACTATTATGATCATCGCATAATCTGAATTTTCTGTTATCCAATTCCCAAATTTCTAGAAACTCCACTTCAATATTTGTTGACTCTTTAAATATGCTGATTTAGACAGTCTTCAACATTTCTATTCTTTCTTTTCACAGACAGTCTTACTTCAAATCCAATGATATCACCAAATACATTACTGCTATCTTCTACTTAAAAGATATAAAGTTTCTCATCTCTAAGATAATCATTCACTCTAAATGTAGATCCAATTTTATTTGATTTATTAAACAATGTTTCTATGTCTATGTATATCAAGTATTCAGAATTTATTAAATAAAACAAATCTAAGATGAATAGACTGATTGCTGCAGAAAATTCAAACTTGCAACAGACAATTAAGCAAGCATTTATCAAGAATAACCACCATAAATTTTATTCATGTTTTCTAATAGTTGTTATTCATTTGGTACCTAGTTAAATAAAGCAATCAATTGTGATTTTAGGACTAATTCTTTTCCAATTCTAACCGAAGATGACTATACTTTTATAATTTCTTACAAAAAAAAAAAGCTGACCTTTCTGGGTAAATTTTTACTTCTAAATCATATTTCCAAGAATTTTAAAATTTAATTTATAACTATCATTACTTTTCAATTCAACATGTTTCCAAGCTTAATACTTGAAAAAGCTTCTGCACAGATAGCATTTCAGATAATGACTTGAAAATTTGTGCCCCTGAACTTATTCTAGTGTTTAATCATCCTTTTGATCTATTTCAGAAATTAATTTTTCTTGAACAACTGGAAAATTGTTATATTTAATCTAATTCCAAAAATGTTATTAAATCAATTCCTTCTAATTATGATTCTACTGCTTTTTAATTTTTTTCTTTTCAAAATTTTGGACAAAGTACTCAATCTACAATTTGAAATGAATTTTTTTTTACTATCATAAGAAGTCAGGTTAACAAGTTTCCTTCAAATACTTTATATTCTTAATTTAAAAAATAAGTATCCAATTTTTTTTTAAATATTCCATATATTTTAATTCAATATTTGTCCTATATATATATTCTAGTGTAAGACTTTTTTAACCAATGCTCTCATTCATATAACTGACTTCCTTTCTACTATATCTAAGCCATAATTTTGTTAGTGAAAGTAGTTTTCATTCAAATTATCTTTTTAACTGCTAGCCATTGTGTTTTGTTTAAATAAAAAAAAAAAAAAAATTTAATTCTATCAAGGCTGATAATGCAGAGTTTCAGAAATAAAGTTTCTGGATTGATTTTCTTCTAATTAAAAAACAAAAACAATTTAACTGAATGAAATTGTTATTTTGTGGTCAACTTGCTACTTTGGTTTTTGAAAGTAATACCCCCCCCCCAAAAAAAAAAAAAAAAACAAAAAAACAACAACAACAAACAAACATATAATTACGTAAATACATCAAAATTCAATCTTTTTTTTTTTTTAAAAAATTTTTTTAACTTTACTACATCAAATTTATTTTTTGATTCATGATCATACCAAAAAAATCAATCAAAAAGATAATGATTAATAGATAGTTCAGATGATTTTTGAATATCCTCTCTTGTCAAAATTTTTCAGAATTTAATCTAAATATGTAAACAAATCTTTTTTAAATTTCAGTAATAAACTTCTATTGAATATTAGTTTCACATTTAAAATGCAGTAATTCATTTCACTTATTTATTAGAGGTCATTTAAAATAAAACATTTCAACTAATAATGGATTATGATTACTGTTCTGATACATCACTAGTCTCAATAGCTTCTTAAGTAAGTGTCCGATTTTTCATATTTTTTCCAAATATCTTTATATTGTTCATCTCAACATATATCATATTTAAAAACAATTTTCAACCTTCCTTTTCTCCCTTCCATTCATATGTGTAAAACAATCTCTTTATAATATTTAAATCATTAACTGGTTATCTCCAAAAATAACTTTCCTACTATTTGCTTGCTTTATTAAAACAATAAGTTTTTTTCTTTCAAATTGTCAAGAAAATGGTACAAACATTACATTTCATATATCGTTTTATAGATGATTTAAACTTTTTAATGATTATTTGGAAGTAAGGGATGGTTAGGGAATTTAAATTTACTATAACTATTCAAATTTTTTATTAACAACAGTAATCTTGCTATAATAAGATTTGAAAAATTATAAAAATTTTGATGAATTATTATTTCAAAATTCTTTTCTAGAAGACAAACTTATTATATTATTTTTATCTTAAAAAAAGATAAAATTAGTCAGCAATCTATGCATGCAATTCCTCACTTGAGAATAAAGTAGTGCACCCACCAAAAATTTATTTCTATTTGTTTTCTTAAGAAATAAATGCTACACTCTCTCATGTTATTTATAAATGTGTGAGTGCTGCCTAAAAAATAAAATAT
This sequence comes from Epiperipatus broadwayi, assembly GCA_028023455.1. NCBI lineage: Eukaryota > Metazoa > Onychophora > Udeonychophora > Euonychophora > Peripatidae > Epiperipatus > Epiperipatus broadwayi. The sequence goes on from JAQFVV010012404.1 coordinate 10,727,071, forward strand.
ATAGTGTTTTTATTCTTTGATTACTGGGAGCATTATTTACCAAAAAAAAAACATTATTTAATATTTCAATCATAATTTTATGAAGAATGAAATAAAACTGTTAGTAAAATGTCAATTTTAAAACAGCTATCAAACTTTTGTAATTTATGAATAAATATAAATTTTTTGTTTTTATTTAATGATAATCATGCATGCCTAGCATGGCATGCAGAACAAATATTAATGGTACTCTGATTGAATTGAAATAGTAAAAAATTATATTTTAATTACAGCGCATGTGTTTGCACCATCACCTACATTTTGCATATGTGAATCACATGTAAATGAAAAGCATAATTCAGTTTAATTTATTAATATATTGTACAATAAACATACATTCAATATTTGCTATTTTCAATAAAGATAAAAACTAGGTGGAATGGAAATATTTTTTTTTTCCAGGGAGGATTAATTTTGCCTGGTTTTTTTTGATGGTCAATAGACCTTTGATACTTTGTATGCAACTGTGTGTTTATAATAAATTTATATTTAGAAAGAATATTATATTGAGTAATTCATTTGAAAAACTTCTATTTGTAATTATATAATAATACATTTTATGTTTTGGTGCATTTAGATGAAAAAAAAAAGGTAGTCAGTGATAAACAGTTAATCCGTAAATGAAGCTTGCAAATATGTGAGACTTGATAATATCATTCAGATCTCAAAGAATTTAAATATCATTGTTTTTTCTTTTAAATGTCTATTATGTAATTAAAATAAATTTCTCATATAGAAAAATTCCAAATGTCTATAGTTTTAAAGATAAAAAGAATATATGAAAAACTTCCAATTTCAAATTGATTTTCTTTGAAATATTTTGACGAATGCTACAAAAATACTTGTTTTATTTTCTTACAGTTAATTAATCAGTTTTTTAACTTAAACTGTTAAAAGTTAAATGCCCTTTGTCTATAATATACATTTTTGTAAGTGCCAATGGTATGAATTTTTTCCTTGCCAAATGAAATTTTAAGTATATCTTTCGAATCCAATATAATTTAACAAAACATACTTTTCACATATGATGCTGTGTATTTTAAAATATTGAGTGACCAATAATATAAGATCCAGTTTTATATTAAACTTCAAAAGTATATAATATATAATTTTGAAGCCCATTATAAATGGACTATTTTTGATACCATATATAATAAAATTGGTAGAATCATGCCGCCATGTGGAATAGCACTGTAACATAGGATTCAGTACAACACCACTAAAAGGTTGCTGATCCGTAATATATATTGTTTTTTATTATATGTTAATTTTATGGCAATATATAATATTTTATTTTTGCATTATGTAAACAGAACTTATTGTAAAAAATTTTCTTTAAATCAAAACTATAAAAATTCATTATGGCAATCCTGGCAATAAATAAGTTAAAAAAATAAAATCTTTTTAAATTAGGTAATATCTTAATTTTTGTTTCTCTCTCTCTATTTATTTCTTTGAATAGACTATATTTTAAATAAGTTTATCCTTTTGTGAGATAGATTTTATGTTTCAAATTTATATAAAAAATGAAATAATAACTTACCTGTCTAGCAACGGGAAGTAAAAAATAAAAGCAGTGAACTCTGACCTCCAAATGAAGTACAAGCAAACATATTTCCCCCATTTCTTGAAAATCATTGGTCAAAGCCATCAGGGAGCTAGATGAGTAGAAAATAAAATAAATTTAGGCCACACTATAAATTTGATTTAAAAGGGAGTATTTGTTATTAAACTCACACTTACTCTATAGTTTTCTTTGATATTGGAGGCAATGGCTAAAATAATTCAAAAGCATTATTATAGATAAACTTATTTCAAAAACTGAAGTTTTAAAGCAAAAAACGCAAATGACACAATAAAAGCATTTTACTTCAACAGGAATTCCACCAGGAGGAGTTACTGGTGTGCCTGGAGTATTTCCAGTTAATTCATTCACAAGAACTGTAATACGACCAGCAAACCAATCCTAAAATAAAAAATACTCTTTTAAATATGAGGGGAAAAAAATTCTTAATGAATAAGAAGAATTATTTGCAAACTGACTATTCCATTGTGACTAGATTTTTTAAGGCTTGTCTTCCTTTATTATCTGAGATTCTTTAAAATCATGTTATTACCATCTACAGATAGATATTTTATTAAACTAAAATAAAAAAATACATAGGTTATTTCCATTTTGTTTTCTTCAAAATATTAAGCATAATATTAACTTTGAATTGTTTAAATAATTAAGCACATTACAAAAGTTTATCAGGCAATGAATTTTTTTGCATTAAGAATGAATAAACTACAAAAATACTATAAAGAAATGATCAACTATAATGCACTAGTTTTGTATTGGTGGTCGAGAGGTCAGCGCGACTGCTTTGCACTTGCGGGCGGTTGCCCGGGTTGCGGGTTCACTTCCCGGCCGATGCTATGACACTTAAAAAAAAAACAAAAAAAACTATAATGCACTAAAGTGATATTACCATTCAACTGACCAATCATATATATATATACATTTAGTTTTTTCATCTATTATGAATCTCTAATTCAGAAATCTTTAGTTCTTAAGTCTGCCAGTCTCACCACTGTTTAAATTTAACACCAGAGTTTATTAAGACATTGTAATATAATATATAATTAAAATATAAGAATAGTATTCGTTGTTTAAAAAACTAACTAAATAAAAGCAAATATACTAACTGAATTTTAATAATAAGTAAATAATAATTCAAGTCAAATTCATTTAAAAGATAATTTATTTTTACTATAAACATTAAATTTGAGTAATAAAATTTAAATGTACAGATTGTGGCAAGTGAATAGTGAGATTCAATAAACAACCAGAAAAAGTCAACATTTAGCCAGTTACACAAACAAAACTAAAAATTTTAAATTAAAATTATATCTAATATTTCTCAAAACACAAATAACTAGTTTTAAATTGTCAAAATTTGATTATATCATGAAATGTAAAAGGGTTGTCAAGGCAAATGGTGGGAAAAAAGGCAGATGATTAGCAATAAGGTGAATGAAGCTCATTATCGTAAAAGTAAATATGCCTCTGAACAGTTAGAAAAATCAGACAAATAATATAATTAGTTATTCTGGAGAAATACTACTATATGATCACCAAAAGTCTATCTATGATGGACTTTATGTTGTATCAGTAACAGTAACAATAGCAATAACTACAATAATAATGATAATAATTAAGCCAAATGAAATTTAATTTTAAAAAACATAACAAAGCCATCTTAACAATAATAATAATTCTATTTGTGTGAACTATACTTACAATGCTCTCTTGGAGTTGGGCCAACATATGCAACTGGTTAACTTCTGATAAGATTTCCTGTTGAGGTATCAAGGTTTCACCCAAATTACCTGTCAATATCTCTGACTCTTTGCTAATTCGAGCTCTCACTTGTTCAGGAGATTCTTCCTGTTCAGGCATTTGATTCATCTTCTGGTTTTTCAGATTCAACCAGTTAGGTAATGATCTTAAAAATGCAAAATTTTATTTTAAAATTTTACATGTTTAAATGAATATATATTTACAAGTCACTATTAATAAATAAAAATACCTTAAAAAACGACTAATGTCATTGTCCTTGGCCCAGTTGGCACTAATAATACGTTTATTTTCAGACTCAGGATGAACAATTCCTAGAAATAACAACATCTATGCTTATATGTACATATATAATTACTTAATTAATTTATTATTTTATTGAAATTTCATCTATCAATTTACAATAAAATAAGTAACACATTTATATACTCATGGTAAATTTTTAAAGAAATGGAGCTGATTATAATAAATTATCACCTGGGTCTCGTTTTATGCAGTAGATAGGTTCCACAGAAAACCTGCACTAAAAAAAAATTGCACAAAAATAGACTTAATTTACCTTGAAAAATGAGGGATAGGTGCTGTAATTTTCAGAATTCTCATAAAAGCAAAACAACAAAAAAAAATTACTTTAAAATTCGCATTAAAATGACTATTAAAAAATTTCAAATATTTGAAAAAAATTAATACAAGACAAACTTTTTTTACTTTTTTTATTACTACAGTATTTAGTTTTACATTTTTCATACATATTTTAATCTTTACCGCTAGCGTTCGTTTGTAAACTGGTAAGAAATCAGATTTGATGTGATGTGATTATTGTGGCTTCTCCTTAAACGAAGTCAAAAATCTCTCAGCAATTACGACCAGAAAAACCTGTTAACTACTTTATTTTTATTCGTGATGTGATGTACAACTAGCGCCATTTTCAGTCTTGTGCTGTGTTAATGGTTTTCTGTTTCTATATTAAAAAAATGAGATGCAATCAAAACAAAAAGATTATACATGATCATTAGAAAGATTATTTTCAGTTTATAAAATCTTCATTTTTTATTTTAAAAATCTAAAAGATTATTTATTTGTTATATATAACAAAATATGTTTTAAAAGTTTAAATTTTTTGAATATTTATTGCGATATTTTTATATGTAAGTATAAATCTATTATTATTATTTACTCATTAGTATAAATAGGTTATTTACATAGAAGCTAAGTTCTAAATACAGCTTCAGGCCATATTCACGTTAGCTGCTAATAAAACGTTATATTTCTGAAAAAAAAAAAAAAAGTATTTCAAGTCAAAATAAGTTATTAATAATTTAAATTTCTTGATATCTAATAAATATAGTGAAATATGAAAGATATTAAGAAGAAACATGAATTGCATAACTTCAAAATCGCAATAAAATAATCCGCATAAAACAAGACCCAGGTGTATATGCTTTCTGATTAAAAAAAAACACACACAATTTACAATCATATACATTTCTTATTTAAGATCAAATAAAACAAAATTTAATTTTTATAAAATAAAATTCTAGCTCATTTTGATTTGTTGTTAGTAATATGTATGAAATTTATTATATTTGACCATTGTTAAAAATAGTAATATGTAAGGATTTAAAAAACAGATAATAAGATATTTCCTTTGAATCTAATCATGTGAATCATATGGAAGTTACAATTTACAGTTCAGAAATTGATTACTATAATAGGCTTTACCACTTCATGATATAAATGTAAACATTAAAATCACATAAAATTTTAAAATTTAATGATCTAATGTTTCAAAATTTATGATTTAATTCCAAATACGAGATAATAAACTATGTTATGAAAATGGCAAATGATATTAATATATTACTGGCTTGGTAATACTATTTGCTGCTTTGATTATAAAAATCACGTTTAATGTTTTTGAGATTAACTCATTGCACCAGTTTATTTTAAATATAATTGGGTTACTGAATTATATTTAAAATAAACTGGTGCAATGAGTTAATCTCAAAAACATTAAATCTAAATATTTAGCACTGTAAATTATTATTTATTAGAAACTATATTTAGTACAAAAACAAATGCTTATATAGAATACTAATATATTATTAAGAATAAGTGAGTATTCTTACTGATGTACTAAAATAAATATTTTAGACTGGAATAATAACTAAAAACTAATGATTCTTTATATCGGACAATTTTTATGAATAAGGCTAATTTACAGTGGTTTTTTCATTTTTGTAATATTTTAAATATAATTTTATGAGGAATATAATTGATATGTGTGTGACTACATGCACATATATATAAAGATAATAGTAAATAAATAAAAAAATAATTGTAGAATTAAGATTTATCTTTTAAATACAGAACTAAAAAATAATTAGAAATTATAAGGTTGGAGAAAAGATTATATTCTAACTATAGCAAAAAAGTAAAATTAGTGATAATGAGATAAAAATGTACTTATAATTAAAGGAATGAAAGTTAAGAGTTCTGTCATCGATAGCAAGAATTTGAGTGTCATAATAACTTGCTAATTAAAGTTAACATAAGGTAAAACATTCTGGAATCCAACATGTGTGCACTTAGAAAAATAATAACCTTATCTGATCAGCGCGAATACCAGCCAATCAGTGGTAGGAAGAAAACAATGGAAGAAGACATGCAGGTTGGAGAAAAAAAAGGAGAATTAACGAGGAGTTCAAATGGGAGATGGACATAAATTTGGGTGCTGGACATAACCTTTTGCATGGTAGCTTCTAGAGCAGAGAGCTTGCCTCCGGACATAAGAAAGCAAGCTAGGGACTAAACAGGTCAGGACGATCTATATTATTATTATTTGTATGCCTATGGGCTTATGTATATATATGTATTTAAAATGTAAAGTTACTCTAAAATTTATTGTCAGTTAATGTATTAAACTACTGTCAGTTAAATTTATTAAATGCACTAGATCTAACCCAAGTAGTGTTGAGTCATTATTGGATAGACTACTGGAATTTATTCAGGAAACAGTAATCTCCCCAATAAGGTCCAGGGTCATAAGATTTAGTAATGTGCGGACATAACAATTGGCACAGTCACAGTCAAAATGATCGCCATTATTTAGTGGATATAACAACTGATAGCCAGTTTGATTCAAATTAAGAATAAAGATTAATCAGTTAGATTTATATGAATTGAGATGCAATCTACTATAGGAGAATTTGACATCAGTGAGGCAAGTAACTGGCCTCTTTATGTCCAACATATAGAAAAGTATCGCTTCATAATAAAATCGAAGATGACAAGTTCAAAATAGTGACAGTATTATGCTTTGCTGGAAAAGGGGGTAATAGAGATTGCAAACATGCTTGCAGAGCCCATGACTCCCAAAGAATGCTCTTATGATCAATTTAAAGAGTAGCTGCAAAACCATTTCAATCCTCATCCCTCCAGACATGTTGCCAGGCTGCCTTTCTGCGACTGCTATCAGGGTAGGCAGAAGAATATATTCTCTGCAGAATCTTGCAAAGAATTGTGTCCACAGGATATTTCTAGATGAGGCCCTCCTTGAACAAATTCTAAAGGGAATTAATAGTGACAATTTAAGGTAACAATTATTTTCCATCAACAATTTAGATTACAGTGAAGCTAAAAGCGTAACATAGCTTATGAACTTGTGCGAGAGCAATTACATAAGTTTATTGAGTTCAATAGTAGTGAAAAAAGCAAATAGAAATCTGCAAAACATGTAAACCTGTAAAACATGAAGTTACAATATAGTAATGATTGAACAATTTATAGCAAAAAGCCATTTATTTGTTTTTGCTGCAGTAAAAATGGCCACAAGGTCAGTAACTGTTTTCACAGGCATGAGTGGTGTAAACTTTTCAAAAAAAGAGGGCACATAGAAATAATGTGCAAGAAAAAAATTAATGTAACCAGTAATGAAATAACTAATCATAATCATACATTTCAGTGTCAGGAAAAGCATTTTACCAACATTAAAAATATGTCGATGTCTGATGATGATAAAATAATGCTGAATATTAAAATATATAATCATCCTATATCCACGAAGGTCGGCAGTGGGAGTGGCATATCACTGATATTAGTCCACAATTGGTATACTATAATGCCAAATTGTAAACAAATCCCTGTAATAACTAAAACGAACCTTAAAGCATTACACATAAAAGGTAATACTATCAAAATTAAGGGCATAGTTAAAGCCTCAGTATATAGAATTGAAAGAAAAGTTATGGAAGTAGCATTATATATAGTATTTACCCCCATCAATCCCCTAATTGGCCGTGAATGGTTCAGAAATTTAGGAATTAAACTTACATTCATGAAAAAGGTCGATGTTGAAAAAAGAAATAGAAAATAAATTTCCTAGATTGTTTAAGGAAGAGCCAGAAATAATTAAAATGATGTCTATATCATTAAAAGTAAGCATAGAGATGCTATTTACAATCTGTAAACCGCACAAAGTTCCGTTTGCCCAGAAAGTAAAAGTTGAGAAAAAAATCTATGACCAAGTTAAAAAAGATATTTTAGAACCCACTGAAAAATCTGAGTAGGCTATGCCTCTGGTAATTTTACTAAACTAGTCGAATTTGTCTGTGTGGTGATTACAGGGTTTCAGTAAATAAAGCGATTAGCAAAAATGCTTCCCCTGTACCAAATGCTAGAGAAATAGTAGCACCACTTTAGAGATCAAAATTTTTTGCAAAATTAGATCTTAATGCTACCTTCCATCAGATACCAGTTACTGAGGAAGCAGCCAAAATATTAACATTGACCACACATATAGGACTATATAAATGTATAAGACTCCCATTTGGGATAATATTGGCCCCTAGAATTTTTTGGTCTAAATTAAAATCCACTTTAGTGGATTGGAGAGTGTTATACTATATTTTGACAACATCCTCCTGACAGTGACTACTGAATATAAACTTAGAAGTCGCTTATACAAAATCTGCAAAAAAATTAGATGAATTTGGGGCTAAGCTGAACACCCAAAAATGCATCTGGAAAGCAAGTGAAATTAAATTTCTGGGCCACATCATATCAAAAAATGGCATATCTCCAGCTCCTGAAAAGTCTAAAGCCATAGCAGAGGCATTAAGACTTACAAATATGAAACAAATTCAAGCCTTCCCCAGACTAGTAAACTATTTTGGGAAATTTTTTTACTAGGGAAAGTCCATGTGGTCAGGCCTTTATATGATCTGCTGAAAAAGAATCAGAAATGAAAATAGGAAGAAGAAAATGCATTCACATGCACAAAGTCACTGTTGACTTCAAAAAAATTATTGATACATTACAACAGTGATTTGAACATTATTCTGGCCACAGACATATTGGAAGTCGGTGTCGGAGCAGAATTATGTCACCCAGCACAGTCAGGAAAATGACCCATAGCTATGCTTCATGCACCTTGTCCAAAGCAGAGAGAAATTACAGACAGCTGAACAATGAAGTCTTTACAATATTATTCGGTGTAAGAAAATTTCATCAATATTTATATGGTTATAAATTTACTATAGAAACCTACCATAAATATCTACTGGGAATTTTATGAAAAAACAACTGCCTGATCATCTTAGTCCTCATATGATATGATGGCTGAGCATACTGGCAGGCTATGATTACATTCTCGAATATAAAAAGGAAAAACAAATATGGCACGCAGAAGCACTATCATGTATACTTGACCAGAATGAATCAGACAAAAAAGGAAACCAAAATCAACTATATAGACGTGCTGAAGAATCAAAAGATTAACAGCAAAATTATAGCTTGTCAGATAGAAGATGATGGCTGCCGATGGATCATAAAGCAAATCATAGGGAAAAAATAAAATTAGTGATAATGAGATAAAAATGTACTTATAACAATTAAAGGAAGGAGAGTCAGGTTTATATCATTGATAACAAAAATTTGAGTCTCGTAATAACTTGTTAATTAAAGTTAACAAAAGGAAAAACGTTCTGGAATATGAGGAGAAATACCATCCAATCAGCGGTAGAAAGAAAACAATGGAAGAAGACATGCAGATTGCTGGAGAAAAAGAAGAATTTCACCCTTTGCACAGTAGCTCCTGAAGTGGAGAGCTTGCCTCCGGATGTGAGAAAGCAAGGTAGAGACTAAACAAGTCAGAACAATATTATTATTTTGTATGCCTATGGGCTTATATATATATATTGTGACATTCTGGTTTGGCACCAGAAATATTATTTGTAATTGTATGGTATTATATCAGTAACATCTGATATTATCTTCTTAAAAAAAAAAAAGAAATAACGCGAAATTTTTTATTTATGATTTAAAACTATGATTAGAAGTACTTATAGGTGCAATTTAAAATTTATTAGATGTTTAGTAGCTTACTTTAGGGTATAATTAATGATAGGATAGGGGGGTGGCTTGTTATAAACAGTCAGTTCAGTTCAAGTTGATGCTAATTTGTTTTGTTTGTTCACAAATAAATATTTAGACTTGTTTTGAATGATTCTCTAGTTCATTTGCTTTGCATATTTTAATTTATAGTATAAACAGTGGAATATGTTTCACTCATTGTCATTAAAATAGCCATTTAGTCATATCAGTTTAGTGTCTATAGTGCATTATTAGTAAATATTCATGTATGTCAATATCATTATTCAACTTCATTTTTTATTCATATGCTTCATTAAATCATTAAATATCACATCTCATGTTCAAATATTTAATTTCATAAATAATAGTGTTAAAGACCAGCTTAATTACATTTTAAGTGAATTAATGAATTATTAAACAATAATTATACTAGAAAATATTTTATTTATTAAAACAATTGTTATTAGTTTTTATTCTGTTGTTTTTAAAGTACAGAATATTTAATTCTTAGTTCAATTCAATATTAATATTTTTATTTATTTATTTAAAAGACAGAATAATTTTTTTTTCCCCCACTTTTTTTTTTCAAGACAAAGTTTCTTGCATAAATTAAGTGATTGTAATGGGAGGAGCAATTAGTATCTGTCTGGTGATCTTTGAACTTTCAGATATCTTGAACTATTGGAAGAGAAAAAGTGCGAGGTAATATTTTAAAAATCTATAAAAAGGGTTTCAACTGTAGTCCTACACTCCTTCACTTCTTCTGACTTCAACTCAAGTCCTTCAATTCCAGTGCTGACTACAAACTGTTAAAAGATCTTCCAATACTGTTTCATTTTTTTTAATAGTATAATTTTTTTCTTTCAAGGTTCAAGCTGAAAGTAAAATACATTATTGTTTCAAAGATATGTGTACTTAATCCACACTAAAAGATAAGTTAGTCTTATCCTTGGCTGACTATTTAAATTCTCCAACCATTGTCTAAAATACATGTAAGTGGCTATACTATAATATTTAAGTTTAAATTGCCACTATTAAAAGTAAAAATTGGAATGTATAATAGTATTATAAATTTGTCTAATTTAAACTTTAAATTTAATGGGAAAGAAGAATGTATGTTTATTTGTCAAAATTATTTTTCTCAAGTTTTAATTATATTTTTAATGGAATAATTGCAGCGTGTGTAATTTGCGAACAGTTATTAAACATTTTCAGAACACTTTGTGAAAAATTTTATGCTAATTATAAAAGAAGATGTAAAAGAATGCGTATGAATCATTAATTTTATCTTCATTATTATTAGAACATTTTCGTAATTATTTCGATTTTTATCTGTTTAAAAATACAAGACTGAATGTGCAATTGAGGGTACTATTAATGTTTGCCTGTTTTTCCATACTAATAGGAGAAATGAATTTATAAAATGGATGAATTATATGACTCTACTTTATTAAATGCATTTCTCACCGTTGCGAAACTTTTCTGTCTAAAATATTGACAACAAACTTATACAAATAAATATTATTAGCTAAAAAAATAACATATTCTGAATGGCTTTAAAAATTTAAAATAAAACATTTGAATATCCTAGGAATGAAGTATGAACTACTACTTTATTTGCGTTGTAAAAATATATTGCTTAATTAATGAAATTCCTCATATATAATGTCAACAGCAATTCATCAGCTGATAACTGAGAACATTGAATTAGCTCTTAGGAATTAAAATAATATTGTTTTGTTTTCCTGCAGGAACGTGTTTGTGTTATATATTCGTCAATATTTATATTTGTGTGCAATATGACCAAGGAACGTCATTCATAAACTATTAATAAACTTTTCATTTTTATAACCAAGAAAGAAAAAAGAAAAGAGAACTTTATTTTTATTATTATTTAATAGTATTTAGACAGATAGTGAGAGTTTAAGAAGTGTTTTATTATTATATGTATTATTATTATTATTATTCTAGAACGCCTCACAAATGTGCAATATTAAGAAAAATATTGCACAAAGTAATTTTTTTTTTTTATTAGTTTAATACAAGTTTATCATGTGTTAGATTATAACTTACGTGTGTGCGTGGAAAGAGAGTTGAGGAGTCCATGTAACGCTCTTCTTTAAAAGAAGCACATTAGATTGGTCCTTATATTATATCTATGTGTTTCCAATAGATTTAAAAAAAATAATTATTTTCAATAATTATTTAACCTGAAATATACATTTCTATTATTTGTCTAAGCCAAATTTTTTGCTTTAAATGTGTGCTAATATAAATGCACTATATAAAAATTATTTTGTCTTGTTTGCTAATAGAAATTATTGCCTTTTTTTTCCAACCGTTATTAGTATGATACCAAGTCCTAAATAGTATATTTTCAGATATGAAATATTCTTTATTGCTTTACAATTAATAATTGACATTTTGACAGTAGTTCTTTGCTACTGGGATTTGAATTTTCTGTGTATTATTATGCTTGTATATGTGTGTCCATTATTAAACTTAGCTATAATTATATGTTAATTGCAAGTACAAATGTTATATAATCAATCAGTTTCGGAGGAAGAGGATGGTCAATTGTTTAGAAGGATTAGTAATTTATTTAAGTGAATTATTGTTCTTTATTATGCTTGAATGGAAAAGTATTTTGTGGCTATACGTAGTAATGTTAGCAATGTTTTATAGGATTTATAGGATTGAGTAATCTCTCCTCGTTATTTGAATAGTTAAACATGGGTAGATTGCTAGTGTAGTACGTATGGGATCAAGTAATCCCTTCTTTTCTGTGTATTGAAGTGTTTTTGATATGAGTAGATGGAATCCTCCAGTTTTGATATTTGGTATTATGAATTAAAGTATATGAAGTTAAGTATATTGTCTTCCTGTTCATTTGGTGAAGAGATTTATTCCCATCAGTTTATTTAGTCTCAGAAGTAGACTTGGGAGTTGTTATGTTGATATTTATCTGATTTGAATTGTAGAAATCTTTTATCCCCATGTGTTATTGAACATTTTTTTCCAGCTTATACTATAGCCATCAAGTGCCAGATAATTTATTGATAAAAAGAAGAATAAAAGCAGAATAGATTTTCTTACAAAACAGCTGTAATAAAGTTAGTAATTAAAGCTTGATTCACCATTGCCTTCGTCTGTATTACGATCATATTGTAACTTCATAAGCAAACCGATTAGATTGATTAGAATTAATTATTTATTCTTTGACACACAGCATAATACAGACTCATGCATAAAGTGTTATTTTGAAAGATATAAAAAAATCCATCAGTAATGTATAATTTTAATTATCATTTTAAAACATTTTGTAGTGATCATTTAGATTTCATATCATCAATTTTTATCATTCAATCATCATTTGATTCAGTAAGTGGAATTGTTTATTTCTATTTTGGCAAAATAAAAATATAGTTATTTAGTAAGAATACTTTACTTCAAGGTTGCAAAGGCAAATATATTTAATTAGTGGAATTATTTATTTCATTTTGCAAGATATAATTTAATAAAAATATGTTTAATTAATGGAATTATTTATTTTATTTTGCAAGATATAATTTGATACGAATATGTTTAAGTAATGGAGCTATTTATTTCTTTTTGCAAAACCTAGTTTGATATTATTCTTAGGTTTCAAACCCATTTACTTTAGTTATAGTTACTGTCCATTTGAAGTAAAATGCAAAATTTTAATTTTATTTTATAGTGTAATTAGAATATTTAATCCATGTTGTTTGTCATAGGTTTATTAAGTTGATTGATAAATAAGTGATATAAAACCAAATGTTGAACACAAGGTAAATTTTGTAAGTTGATAACTATGAGTATAAGGTTATATTTCTTCAGTTCTATAGGTTATCAGAAATAGCTGATAACTAAAAAACCATTTTCTTTATAGTAAAATATATGGATTTAGTTTGGTTCATTATTTAATGTTACCAATATAAAGTGTTTCAAAAATCTATCAAGATGTTTTGATAGATAAAATGTGTTAATCTTGAAATTTAAGAGATAATATTATGTTATTTATTCTTATGAAAATTGTAACTAATGATGCTAAATACATCCAAAATTTGTACTGATACCAAGGAGAAATAGATTAAATGTTTGCTTAGCTATTTTTCTTGTTTTGTTAATAAATATTTTATTATTCAAAATTTGTATTTAGAATTCTTTTATAACATTCATTCGTCGTTTCATATTTCCACACATGCTCACACATTTATTTTATTTAATGTGACATAATTGTATTTTCATTTAATTATAAGAAACCTCCAAATATGATGATATTGATTTCCTTGATCCAAGCAATGTATGAGATGCCAATTATCTACTGATTGTCTAAAAGGTTTTATCATTTAGTAATTGTTTAGATCATGAATTGAAATCAAAATGTACCTGATTTTTTTCATTATCTAACTGTCATTATTTAGTTAGGGTATTGCTTAGTTTATATTATTATTTTCATAATATTAAACAATAGTTATTGAGAGATAGAGATTTTAGACTAAGCCATGCCATAAAACAGATTCCCTGAGATCTTCAATTTAAATTCAGATTAGATAATAAATTCAGTTAATTAGGTTAGATTAGTGTGTAATTAATAATTTAGTATTGATAGGTTTAGTTTCAGTTCAGATCCAACTAATTATACAGTATAATTTCTAAATATTATATTTTAGTATGGTAGAGGTTGTTCAATGCATGTGGATGATGGGAGGAGGTGGAATATAGATTATAATTAGTTAAGTTTAGTTGGTAGAATTTTACCAATTTAATTTTTGTTTAGCATAGAATTTAATAGATGTTTATTCCTATTAATTATAATATTTTCTCCCACATCTGATGTACATTGTACACCTCATACACCTCTGTATCCCTCAGCTGAGTTAGTTTAAGGTGAAACTTTAATTAAGAGCCTCATAAGTAAATTTAGGATAAAGTTAGATTAATAGTTTATTCTATGATCCATAGAATTGGCACCCCGGGTAATTGTTAGTGATGGTGATCAGTGGTGAGGAGTTACAATATATATATATAAAATGTAAAGTTACTCTAATATTGTGAGTTAAATTTATTAAATGCACTAGATTTAACCGAAGTATTGTTGAGTCATTATTGGGTTATTGGAATTCAGTCAGGGAACAATAAGCTCCCTGACAAGGGTCCAGGCCATAAGATTTAGTAAGCTGTGGCTATAACAATAATAAACTTAAAATTTATCTACCAAAATTGATAACATAAAAAATACAAAATAATTTAAAAAATATTAAAAATTTTCATTTTATGATAATATTAATATTTTTTCAACTAAATTGCTTTTCAAGTTATGTTGACTTTAGATAACATAATATTTTATATCTACATCATGCAAAGTAAAGTCATTACAAAGACGATACTTTCAGCTAAATTCAAAAAAATTCAATATGCCATCTATGATAATCTTCTATCTTTTAAAACCAAGTGGGACAATAATAATAATCGTTTTTTCATATTTTTTTATAAAAAAGAATAAATGATTCAATTAAGTTAAACCAGGGATAGCAGTCTACCAAATGACCAGTAAGAAATTTTGGAAGAACACCTGAATTAAGAAAAGATAAAGGTAACTGATGTTACATTACTATCTTAAACTAGATTAGACAGCTATATATAAAAGAAATACATTTTTGCACATATACATCTATTACAAGCGAGAATCAATTCTTACACAACAAGGCTACTGTATTTAGTTGAGTGAGCTAGTCAATCCAATGAATGTCTAAAATAATACATGTATCTTCATTTAAATTGCAAGATGATGCACACATATATTATATTCTTTGATTTGAATATGTTCATTTCACAACAGGCAATAATTGAATATATTCAGTTGGCCACAATGCCACTAACTTTTGTTTTTATTGTGACTGGCACACAGATTTAAGTTGTTTAGTTTAAAAAAAAATTGTATTTTATCTTATTTTAAATCATGATGTAATGTCTGAAACAAATGCAAAAATAAGAAAACCATACAATTTTAGTACAGGTGGGAAGAGCAGTTTTTCTTCATGATTATGAATACAAAAATGTGTGTGTTATATGTCATGTAAATATGCTTTATTTTAAAAACATGAAAGTTTTGATAACTTGCATTATTTTGTGCGAGTTATATATTAACAAAATATAAAAATATTTTGGAGATGAAAAAATGATTAAAAAAAAAACATTTCTAAAAACTAGCAATTTATTATTTGATTCATTCAAGAAAAAAAAATTAAACTATTTCAGCAATTAAAGATGTACAACTTCCCTGAAGAACGATCACATGTCGTACAAAAATTATAAATTCTAATATGGTTGAAAAATTAACTGAAGATATGACTAACTGCATTTATTTTTCCTTGCAGCTTGATGAATTTCCTAATATACTTAATATTCCACAGCTTTGACTTTTTAATAAGAATGATTTTTAAGAATATGAATATGAAAGAGATCATGGCATTTTCAAAAAATATATATAAACAAAAAGAATTTCACTTTATAAAGTTTTAGCAATTGTAACTGATGGAGCACTGTCTATGTAATAGTTAAACTATGAAGTGACTGCTGAAAGATGAATTCCTAATAATTCATGCTTCTGGATTAATTGTCTTGAATCTGATGTGACCTCATTATATATTATACCCAAGATTATTTCCATATTCTGTCTATAATGAAATTTATACAGAAGATATGCTAATCTTGGTCTTTCATGGCCCTTTCCACCACTATGAGTATATATCTTTTAATACAAATTAGATCAGGGGAAAACATCTAATTAAAATGAACTTTAAATATTAATAATAAACAAATTAAGATTTATTAACAGATATATAAAATAACTATATTTTCATAATCCTACAATTCAAAAATCACATTATTTCTTAAATAAAATAAAATAACAAATATTGAGTGCTTTATAATACATCCTCACAAATTACTAAAATGAAATGTAGTATGTGATCTCAACTATTTGAATATCAAAGAAATTATATTATCCTGCAATAACAAATTAATATTTAGCATTTAGATGAATTTATCATCAAGGATGAGTCTATTCTACATTGTAATGGAAAACCCCCTTTATAAAAAAATAAATAATCATTTTTCTAATACTACTATTTATTCCAAGTCTAATTGATTATTATTATTTTAATTATATTTTAAAACATATCAATCTCTAATTTGATTTTAAAGACCCCATTACTCAAGCAGAGGAGTAAATATGATTAATATTTACATACCAATCATACCCACGGTCAGACCGAGATTTGATAAAAATATTAAACCAACGGTCACCTTTCCAGACCAAGGTAACTACCCTGCTGCATGAAATGTGAAACACTTCATGGGGATTATTTAAAAAAGGTTTAAACCCAGGGCACCATCCAATACTTACACTGGAACCTATGAAATGTCAAATATGTTTCAAGCGCTTGACCCATGGCTAGTTCTTAAACATGAGACCAGCAACACATTTACTTAGATAAATGGAGAGAGAGAGATGTAAACAACACTAATAATTTACAACAATTTATTAACAAACAATAACAATAAAAAATAATAATAAAATATAAAACACATAGGAGATATTCTACATTTAAAAACAATTATGCATGCTTCTGAAATGAATTCTATTCAGGGGAAGATTTTAAAGTTTAACAATTTTTAAGTTTTAATAAGGACATCATGATATCATGGATATTAGTTACCTAGGTCTAAGTACAGCACAGTTTTTGGTTTTCATATGCAGTTTAAGCATAGTCTCTGAATTCCATATGCAATTTAAACGTGGTCTCTGGTTTCCTTAGGTGGTTTGAGCGTAGTATTTGGTATCTACAAGTGGGTGATCATCTTTTCTTCGGATCCGATCAGATTCTTTGTAAACTTATGTGTAAAATAAATTAAGGTTCCTGATTCCACATCCTATGGTGTGGGTTGGTTCTCTTGATATGGCATAACAGGTTTAAATATAGGCAGAAAGTGAGTCAGAGAAAACTACCATGCCATTTGGCTAATGGCATACAGGACAGGAGATGAGCGGAGGAAAACAGCCGAATACCAGCGTTTGGATCTAACCACTCATTTCTTTCATGGCACAATAGAAGAATGACTTCATCGGGCTGGACTATTAGTGGCTCGTTGACTTTATTCACTGCAGCTGATTGATTTTGGTTATATTTTTAACCATCTTCTATAATACTTTCTGCATAGCCTGAATCTGAAGTCTGAATAATTTTGAATCTCAATGACTGAATGAAGAATATGAATCTCAATCTCAATAAAGACAATAGAGAATGTCAGCCTTTTATACACTCTGACCCCACCTTTGCTCGAGTTTCAACCACGCTATCAATACATTTTATCTTTAAATTCTTTTAATTAAAAGTTACATTCCTTTATTTTCTTGTTTTTCTATTTTAATTACTCTGAGATTAACTATATTGTTCAACTAATCAGTCTGGAATCTTAATCTCCAGAAACTGATTAGTTTAGTACGACTTATTTTAATTAATTATACTTTTTTTTTTTCTAATTAAAATGTACTTTTAATGAAGAGTATTTTTTGACAGAATTATATAAAATTAAAAATACATAAAAGAAAGATAAGTTATAATTAATAAATAATTTCTAACTTATTCCTAACATTTTTCTTTTTATTTTAACTTTTATTTTTCCCAAACAATTAATTATTGATATTATTTTTCCATTTCAAAATTGTAACTTTTATTTAAAAAAAAAAAAGTAAATCATGTAACCCGTATATATACACACACACTTACTCAATGTGTGTATATACATATCATTACAATATAATATGAGGATATTACCTATTAGCTCTAATTCTCTAAAATAGTATTTGTTTCACATGGATATGAATGTATAGGATGTCACATAGCTCACTGATCAAATTATATAGATTCAACCAAGAGTTACATTTTTGAATAGAGATTTAACCTCTATGACCTAGTATGCACAGAGTTGTGTACCATGGATGAATATAAATTATATACAATGACATATTAACTTTTCTATAACAATAATATAATTCTCAATAAGGAGGTACAGATAAAATATGCATGAGAAAATAAATCTACATAAATCGCAACAGTAATATATATGATCAGGTGTGGACGCGATGTCAATTTTTATCATTAACAACAATACCTATCTCTTAATAAATCTGTCTGCAATCCAAGTGCATACATAAACAATTAAATACAGAAAAAAATGATTATAATAATATAAAATATATTACAAATAAATTATCATATGCCAAACTTTCACCGTAACATATGAAATATATTAATAATACAAATATCAAGTACAAATATTATTACTTTCAGTAAAGAAGCAGATATATTACATCTGCATAAATACAATCTGCACAATATAATAATATATAATACATGCTATGCCTTAGCTCACTAATCCAAGGAGTAAAAATAACAAATTTAGTACAGAATTATTTTTTGAGAACGTAAAGAATGCAGCGACTCAGACTTCAATTGATACAATTTCATATACACTTTAATATATATAAGTATAATATATATTGTTTTGGGCGTTTTCCCTCTATCCCACTTATGCATTTCAATCTGATGTACAGATTAAGCATGAAAAATCGAGTGTAAGGTTTGGGTACTAATCTTAATCTAGATATAAATTTTATAACTTAAATTTCAAGAATATACTATTAATTCAGCATGGTTTCGAAGCATTGTTTATTTCATTTTCATGCCGACAAACATTAAGATGGCCACTATATATCTTTGAAAGGTATTATTGTAATAACTTTACATGCCACTCCCCAGAAGAGAAGATTCCCCCCTTGGAAGGATATACAACATCCATCCATTAAATCATACCAATAGGTTTTATTAATGTATTATTGGGATATCAAAATATCTAGTGCCTGATATAGTAATGTCCCATAATGCTAAGCTCAGCTCTCTTTATCTCAGGTTATAGGAAAAAAAAGAAATTCAAAGCTGCCCTCGGAAATATACATTCTTATTAAAAAGACAAAGGAATAATTGACAAAACACATACATGCCATGAAATAACTTAAGTAAAATATTTATTCACTCGCACATAAATATATAATGACTAAAACCATAACCCATCACCGATTACAAAATATAAATGAAAAATATTATATGTGATTAAAAACTATACTCCCTTAATTTATATACGTAAAAAAAAAATGTTTGTTTGGATGAAGTGGTTAGAGTTCAGTACCCACACGTTTATTTTAGGCAATATGACAAAAAAAAAAAAAACTATTGTCATCAAATACTCGGTCGTACATGTATGCTTCCTTCTACATTCCTTTCACAATTTAATATTTTGAAAGTCGTGTATTATCATACACTTAAGCACACAGAGAAATAAATTAAAACCATTATTTTATGCATCTTATGTTGACTTTATTGATGCATATCTAAATGGTTGAAACATATATGCAATATAAGGGTAGATGCACATATTTGTCATATATTTTGTAATTTTAAGCTAAATGTGGAAGAATGGTGATTTAAAGAATCCTGCATACATGCAAAACCGAAATATCAATTAATTTCGCAGAGTGATTAGATTTTAAATATGTTATAAATGTATTACATAAATATATGAATTGTATTTGAGAAACAATATCAAATGATTAAAATAAATTTTACACTATGGAGTCTGGAGATTTCTTCCAGACTTGGGACCTCTGGACATGCTATATTCATCTGTCTCATAGCACGAGAAGGATTTCTTTCTTTCATTATTTTAGTCTGCTTATCTTCATCGTTATTATATTAGTCTAGAGATCTTCATTATTATTATATTAGTCTGGCGATCTTCATCATCCTCACTGATTGAACCTGGGTGGCTACATTTCAACGGCTGGAAGGAGCGGAACGGGTGCACCGAAGCAGGCTTCTACCCCATGGCTTCACTTTAGCTGATATAGGAAATCTCTCCATCTTGAGTTGATTACAGCTGTGGTTCTATGCTCTTTCTTCTATTTCAATAACAGTTCCACGTATTCTTCTGTATTAAAGCCTGACTATGATGACAAAACAGCATACAACTGGAAGCAACAGGAGCTAGTAATCTTAAACCTCTTCCATATTGACGGCAACCATCACCGTTACATTATTAAGTCAATATTCAAAGCACTGGTAATCCTCGTGGGTAACCTCTGTTTTAATTTTGGATTGATGAATAATTGTGGGGATTTCTTTCTGACTGATTAACGACTGCTGGAACGATTTACTGCCAGAATGATTGACTTCGAATCATTGACTAACAGACTGGATATTCACTGACGGTTTCTGCATGAACAGGTCAACTGTTTTTACAGCTGGTCGTTCCCTCCAAAAATTATAATATAATTTCTCTGTTTAACTGCTAGTTTATCCATCAAAAGTTGTATTGTAATTAATTAAGACCGCACCTGGTGAGCAGTATATATAGCATCTCCAATACCTAGTCAATTTGATTACCCCCCTTTGAATAATTGCCTCCAGCTTTTATCTTGGTGGCTAATTAATTTGAGCAAAGCACATTCCTTTCAATTACAGAATTTTATTCTTAATTAATTCTATTATTTTCTTTATTTTTATCTAGGCGAATTCAGACCACTCAACTGATAAATATCAGTTTAAAAAAAAATTAATTACGAAAAAAAAATTCCTTTACATTAGAAATTAAAAATACCATTACAACAATAAACAAGATTTTTCTATCTCTGCCTTGGCATCAGGATTCTTCAAACTCTTCTGTTTAGAAAAATAAGAGCACAAGGCAGGATTACCGTTAACTAATTAGTGTATTTTGATTTTTAGTAAAACAATAGCCACCTGAATTTTCTTAATGCATTAAATCTAGAAAATTTGCTAATTAAAAAAAAAAAAAAGATATAGACCCATTGGAACATTTAATTACCTTTAATTATTTTGTATATTTTTATTCAATTATAACATGTTCCAACACGTAAATAACTTTTTACAAGAAATATGAAAGAAAATTATAAATATAAGATGTTTACATTTATTGCTACATCAAAAACAACAACAAAAAAAATATTATATACATACAAAATAATATGCGTCAACTTACAACTCTTGAGCGTGTGTGTGTAGGTAAGGAATATGTACATAGACCGACTTCATACATTTTATACTATGTTTATCATAGCTACATAATTTAATAATTTTGTTTAATATAACTGAGCTGTAGCTTTAACTACAGCCATTTCATCTGTGACACTTTTAGAGTGCCCAGCACAATATATATACATGAATCAATCACCATTCTAATTTATATAACCCAATCACAGATAATTAGGAATAAGTTTTTTCCTTACTAAGTTTATTCACTAATAATAAAATATTAAAGGCAGTACGTTTACTTTTACTATCATCACCATCCTTTAAGCCTGGCAGTCATTAAGGCATTTAAAATAATAATGACTGGGGTGATCTATATGACTCTAATCAGGTTATTGATCTTCAGGAGCTGAGATCCTGGGAATAAGATTTCTCCTGCTGGTTTCTTCCATTGCTTCACTTGTGACACAGTTGCATTAAAGATGATGAAGAAGAGCACATGTTGCTTTTTCCCACAGTTTTTAAGTTTCAGTTCTTTTGTTTTCTGGAATAATTAAGCTCATTGGGGAAAATCCAAATGGTGGATGGATTATCAGTTTTATCTTGCCTCTGTAAATTAAATTAGTATCAGTTAGTATTTTAATTCATAGTAATTAAATTTCCTCTGTTATCTGAATATTTATTTTTTTTCCTTCTGATAATAATTACTGCACACAATATGTTTTGATTAAATATTTTGTATAACAGCATTTTGATTAATCTTATTCTGGCTATTTATTATTTATCTATTTCCTCTTTGTAAATTAATTTCATAATGTACTGAAATACATACATTTCAATACAATCACAAACAAAATCTTTATTTAAACCTTTAATATCATAATATATTTATGTTTGATGTTAATTTTGACAATATATGAAAATAACAGGTTATATATGTATGCTCAATGGGGTTTATTTAAATTTCTTTGAATTGAAAAATCTCAATTTGGTACAGTCAAAGTATCATCTCTGTTGTGCCAAGGCCAATTTGGCACATGTATATAAAATAATTTTGTCTAAAAAAATTATTAAAATAAAAAAAAAAAATCTTAAGTAAAAGAGATTGAAATAAAAGATTAAAAGTGGGAAGGGGGTTTTCTTAAAGTCAAACTAAAAGTGTTATAAAAAAAAGTAAAGTTTTTCTTAATTAGTACTCGTAAAAATAAGTAAGTCAAAATTTAAAAAAATATAAATCTCTTTTCATTCAAGCTTATTATAATAAATTATATATGTGCGTATGAGTGTAAATAAATGTATGCGTGTTAGAATAATATTAAAAAAATATATATGTTAATGAAAGTTAAAAAAAAAATTATATTTGGAAAACACAGCGATGGCTATTAAGTTAAATAAAGATTTAAAAAAAACCACACCAGCGGTGGGCTACTAATTAAAGATATAAAAACAATACATTTATGAAAGCTAATACTAATTAAATAATCTTCAAAAACACGTTTGTCATAGGATTAATTACTAAATGAATTTTGACAACACTTATTGCACCGTATTGCCGGAGGATATTAAAACGAAAACAACTCGGATACATAAATAGCCCGTTTTTTTATCAGTTTTCAGTTTTTTCAGTCTAGTTTGCAGTGACAGTCTTGTTTCAGTTGAGATAACAGTGCATTTCTATTATGTATCCAGAAACAAAAATGCATTGTTGAGCAGCTTTTGGAAATATACACTCATGCTTCAGCCTTTTTAGTCCAACAAGATCATCAAAACCTGCCTGTCAAATAATGTCTGCATAACAACTCAGAAATCCTCCATCAAACGTTCAACTGTCTTCAAGAATAAAGCCAATGGAACGTGCAAATCTAAGCGGTTAGATATAATCCATCGGAAGCAGCAGAAGCAGCCAACAACAAGCAATATCCACGTTCCAAAAATCCTAGGTAAACATTTGTTTATCATTTATACGTAGTAGCCACCACTGTAATTCGTCAATCCTACCGAGTAAAATAATTTGAACTCTTAAGCATGCATAAAATGAACTATTGATGTGCGTGTGTGTGAATGTGAGATAATTTAACGATGTCACAAATTATTTATGCTTTTCACCAGATATATGTTATAATGTGTTACTTTACAAAATGTGCGTGTGTTAAATTAGATTTATAAAGATGTTTAAATTTAGTCAATTAATGTTGGGTAATAAATTATCTTTAAACTTAATTAATGTTAATTAAAATAAAATGTCTTCAAACTTAAACTTTATTTGTCGGTCAATTCTTTTTACCAACCTTTTTATTAATTCTTTCCACCACTAATTTTGTATAATTTTGTTATTGAATTAAAATTAGACTGAGCTAGTTTTAGGGAATGTTTCGAGCGTTGGATTATGAGCCTACTTCCCGAATACGTTAGTCATCAGACTAGCTGGTGCCCCGGGGTTTACCCCAAAACAAATAAAGTATTTGGATAGTAGGGGTTTGAATCTAGCAGCCGAGATGGGCCATTGTTGATAGTTAAAGCTATCAATAAGATCTCCCATTTTGATCGAACGTGCCAGTTTGTTCACGCAACATTTATAAGATTATAAATGTATTATGAAGAAGTTTGAAACCAGCAAAAACTTATATATACGTGTAAGTAAGTGGCTTCAGCGGGTCGACCCGGTACATAAATGGCGCCCAATGTGGAGAAGAAATAGAAAAGATTAAAACACAAGTAGAAATTCAAATAGAGACCGCTTACCAAGTAATTGAAAAAAATAAGATAGAAGATAGAAAAGTAATTGAAGAGATAAAAGTCGGAATGACGGATTTAGCTTGGAAAGTAAATCAAAAAAATAGTTTGCAAACGAAAATAAAACAGTGTGACCACTTGAGTGCAAACACGCACATTATAAAGAATCCGGCAATCGTGAACCAGTTTTTGAAAATACGGATTTTTCTGGCCATCAAAGTGAAGCTCCTATGGAGCATTTAAATAGTTTGGAGCACTATTTCACTCTGAATCAATTTAGTGAGGAGGCTATAATCGCAATAGCTTGTAGCCATTTATAAGGGGGTCTCAATCTTGGTGTGGCTCTTTATATAAAAAACCCGTCACTTTTGCCGAATATAAAATTGCTGTTTTAGCTAGTTATTGGAATGAAGATCATCAGGAAAATCTTCGTCACCAGTTCTTGCAAGATAAATGGCGACATGGTGAGCCGTTCATTTCTTTTTTTAGAAGGAAAGTGGCGAAATTACGCTCTTTAACAGCAGACCCACTATCCGAACAACAAATTGTCAGGATAGTCCGCCATAGTTTTCCTCATAATGTTGAGCAAATGCTCATAGGAACTGAAAGGAAAACTGTGGAACAAATGGCGAAATTGTTGAGCACTTTTGACAGAGCTAGACCAACTTTTGACATGAGAGATAGGGGATTCAAACCCCAACTTAGAGAGCTGGCTGTAAATGCCGTAAGATATAGACATAGGTCGAATTCGGGGAGTCCCCGAAGGAGACATTATTGTAATAGTCCCGAGAGAACAAAAATCTTTCAAAGAACCAACAGTGATCCTAATATCTCGTACTAGATTTAAGGAAAGGCCCAGGGATGATTCTCAATCCCCCAGCACGAGTGGCTATATGCAGAAAAAAAATATAATGAACCGCCAGACAAAAATTAAAAATATGTAATCTGACGGATTCGCCAGCTTGACCTAATTTATAACGACCATGGACTCGGAATAATGGAAAATGTTTAACAAAGTTTAAGGAAATAAATGTAAAAACGAGTATCAAGATAGTTTGAATAATTAAAAAATGATTAAAGTTAGTCTTAGTAAAATAAAATAACAATCTTAGAGTTTAAAATGTCACAAAGCATCTATAAAACAATTTATGTCAAAACCCTCGATTATGTCTTATCGATTATATTGATATCACAGCTCATAAGTCTAGAACATAGCGGAGCATGACGCAAACAAAATAAATGTGTAAATCAAAATAGACAAGCAAAACGAAAGGGAGAGTAAAAATAATAAAACAATTTATGTCAAAACCCTCGATTATGTCTTATCGATTATATTGATATCCCAGCTCATAAGTCTAGAACATAGCGGAGCATGACGCAAACAAGATAAATGTGTAAATCAAAAGAGACAAGCAAAATGAAAATGTTTTTCTTTTAAAAAAAAAAAGGGGGAGAGTAAAAATAATGCTTTAAAAATAAAAATGAAATAAATAAGTGTATAATGAAAGTATTAATGAAAATAAAACATGATCAAATAAAATTAAAAAAAAAAAGTGTATTAAATTAGGATTGAGATGTGTGTGAGTATTTGGGCAAAGAAAGTAAAAGTTGGTTTAAATCAGCACAAAATCTATCTGTGTGTTTGAATTGCCTTATACTTTGCTGCCTACTTATCTTAACATTACATTTATTACCTAATGATGAAAATAAAAACTAAAAATGCATTCTAGAAAAATAAGAATTTGAAGTGGTCAATACTTAGGAAAAGTGATTAACGCACATATTAATTAAAAAAAATATTCGTAAATAAATAAGTAGGTCAAATAGTTAAAATAAAATCGATAAAATCAAGTTAAATAAATAAGCGTAAATATATCTGTAGTAAATAATAATAAAAAGTGATTCGTGATAAACTAATAGATTTTTTTTGGAATACACGCACGGTAATAAAAGGAAGTAAATAAATGATTTAAAGCAGGTCAAATATATATATATCAGTGTAATAATGAATCGTAGTAAAGTAAGTTGTTTTTGAATATATGCAAGTTAATAAAAGTTGAGTAAATAATGAATCGTAATAAAGTAAAATAGTTTTTCTGAATACACGCACATAGATAAAAAAGTTGACTAAGGGTTGAAAATAATATTCGAGAATAGATTAATATAAATAAATATGAAAACTGATGTCTGTGGTAGTTTAGAATAATATTGTGAGATTAGATTAATACAAATGTTAGAATAATGTTCATATGAATTTAAAAATAATGTTGTAAGATTAGTAATAAAAATATAAAGTCAATCCAAGGTGTATTAAGAGTGTGTAGGTATACATGTGTATATATGCGCACATACACTGGTAATATTCGGTAAATACGATACCTCATGATGCGTATCTTAAATGTATTTATCCAGATATCCTTTTAGGTTATTTTCTTGGCACTGCTGCACCTCATGATGCATGCAAAAAGGGATTTATTTATTATAGATTCCCTGTAAGCAAGTTCAGTAATAACTGGATATCTAGAATATTAGTAGGTGGAGAATTATGCTGCACGTATACACATGTGTAGGAATTTATCTGGAGCAAAGCGGAATGAGGGTAGTATAGAAATAAATTTAGTTAAAGATACGTTTAAAGCTGCCGACTGGATAAGTTTTAGTATCCGTAACGGACTTGTCAGGGATCATTCCTCTTTCCAAAGCATAAGTCGAAAATGGACAGTTGAAAATTCCTGCCATTTCGCAGCGACCCTTTCTTTTTCTAAGTCCGATGAAGAGAATTGGCAAATGAAGTTTCGATTTTATACACGTGTAAGTCAGCGAATCTGCTTCCGCGTCATTTCCAAAAGATCCCTGTGCCACAAAATTAGTTTGTCCCAGTGGTCGTTATCCATGATTTAGATCATTGTGAGCAATGTATTCAGCATAGATAGAAGGAAAGGATAGTCAAAACAGATTGCCCTTTGTATTATAAGTAAAAGATATTAAAAAGCTAACTTAGAAAAATAATAAATTAATAAATTTTTAGAGTCAAGAATTAAAATTGCAAGAGATAAAATGGTCAAAGATGACACATTTAAAACAGAGGGGGGTGTAATGTGCCAAGGCCAATTTGGCACATGTATATAAAATAATTTTGTCTAAAAAAAAATATTAAAAATAAAAAAAAATCTTTCGTAAAAGAGTTTGAAATAAAAGATTAAAAGTGGGAAGGGGGTTTTCTTAAAGTCAAACTAAAAGTGTTATAAAAGAAAGTAAAGTTTTTCTTAATTAATAGTTGTAAAAATAAGTAAGTCAAAATTTAAAAAAATATAAATCTCTTTTCATTCAAGCTTATTATAATAAATTATATATGTGCGTGCAAGTGTAAATAAATGTATGCATGTTAGAATAATATTAAATATATATATATATATATATGTGTAAATGAAAGTTAAAAAAGAAATTATATTTGGAAAACACAGCAATGGCTATTAAGTTAAATAAAGATTTAAAAAAACCACACCAGCGGTGGGCTACTAATTAAATATATAAAAACAATACGTTTATGAAAGCTAATACTAATTAAATAATCTTCAAAAACACGTTTGTCATAGGATTAATTACTAAATGAATTTTGACAACACCTATTGTACCGTCTTGCCGGAGGATATTAAAACAAAAACAACTCGGATACATAAATAGCCCGATTTTTTTTATCAGTTTTTTCAGTCTAGTTTGCAGTGACAGTCTTGTTTCAGTTGAGATAACAGTGCATTTCTATTATGTATCCAGAAACAAAAATGCATTGTTGAGCAGCTTTTGGAAATATACACTCGTGCTTCAGCCTTTTTAGTCCAACAAGATCATCAAAACCTGCCTGTCAAATAATGTCTGCATAACAACTCAGAAATCCTCCATCTAACGTTCAACTGTCTTCAAGAATAAAGCCAATGGATTCGCATAAAATCTCTTCAAGAAACGTCCAAATCTAACCGGTTAGATATAATCCATCAGAAGCAACAGAAGCAGCCAACAACAAGCAATATCCATGTTCCAAAAATCCTAGGTAAACATTTATTTATTATCATTTATACGTAGTAGCCACCGCTGTAATTTGTCAATCCTACCGAGTAAAATAATTTGAACTCTTAAGCATGCATAGAATGAACTATTGATGTGTGTGTGTGTGAATGTGAGATAATTTAACGATGTCACATATTATTTATGCTTTTCACCAGATATATGTTATAATGTGTTACTTTAAAAGATGTGTGTGTGTTAAATTAGATTTATAAAGATGTTTAAATTTAGTCAATTAATGTTGGGTAATAAATTATCTTTAAACTTAATTAATGTTAATTAAAATAAAATGTCTTCAAACTTAAACTTTATTTGTCGGTCAATTCTTTTTACCAATCTTTTTATTAATTCTTTCCACCACTAATTTTGTATAATTTTGTTATTGAATTAAAATTAGACTGAGCTAGTTTTAGGGAATGTTTCGAGCGCTGGATTATGAGCCTACTGCCCGAATACGTTAGTCATCAGACTAGCTGGCGCCCCGGGGTTTACCCCGAAACAAATAAAGTATTTGGATAGTAAGGGTTTGAATCTAGCAGCCGAGATGGGCCATTGTTGATAGTTAAAGCTATCAATAAGATCTCCCATTTTGCTCGAACGTGCCGGTTCGTTCACGTAACATTTATAAGATTATAAATGTATTATGAAGCAGTTTGAAATTGGCCAAAACTTATATATACGTGTAAGTAAGTGGTTTCAGCGGGTCGACCCGGTACTGTGTTGTCTATATTAATGTTATAGATCCGAATGAAAGGATGAGCTATTATCATATGAAAATAATATAATATATGCATATTTCTAAAATCCAATATTCTATATGAATTACTGATAAATAAATATATTCTAAATTCTTTACATTATTTTTCTTCATAACAAAATTCCATAAAGTTACAGAAAAGCAGTTAATCATTTTAACTCATGTAAGGATGAACAAAAGAATTACTTACACTCAGTTCAGTCCTGCTGTCAAACAATCTTAACTTTACCTACTTCCTTTTGCACCTTCATTTCATTTATTCTATTAGTATTGTAACTGAAAAGGTAGTCAACAGCAAATTGGCTCATATGGGAAGTCGAAAACTGTGACCGAAAAGACCTATCCCAGACTGTAACAGACTAAAATTAAATGATACAATACAAAGCTTTTACAATATAATCTGGTCGTGGCCAGTGTACACTGCGAAGACCTAGCACAGCATTACCTTAAGATACGTTAAGTTATCTAATATAAATTGTAAGAATCTTTAATTAACTATAATTCTCCTTAACAACTGGAGCTTAAAACTACATCACCAAATCTTAATATACAATTTTATTTACTTGAGACTCGATGACCGACCATGGACAAACTGTGGCATAATCTATAAAACTGCTAGTCATTACATGGTGAATATGGCCCATTTAATAAGATAGTAATAAATCTAATCAGCTTTATAACATAATTGACTATAGCTCAGATATCCTCATGTTCTAAGTACAGAAATGTTCTATAAGGTAATGTTTCGCAATGGAAGGTGAGTAATATGGAGTTTAAGTTCTTTCTTCATTAACTCAAATATCAAATCTAATCAATAGTAATGAAACTCTTAGTGGAATAAATAAAATACCTGTTATAGTATTTGAGAATAGGTTCAATTGTCATACTAGCTAGCACATTTGTTATTAATTTAAATATTAATGTTGCAAATATTAATAGAGGTAACAGATTCTGGATTATATTCCAGAATTAACAAAGCAAAGCGGCGGTGATATAGAAGGTAAATGGGATTTTATTATATCTTACACATCACGAATTACCCAAAACAAAAGCATTAAAATATTTCTGAATGTTTCAGTAGATCTTGCATATATCATCAAGGACAATATGTGCTCTGATATTTATTATCTATTTACTATGTTGGATTTCTGACTCTGTGTGTGACAAATAGCAATGGCACAGATAGGTTAAATTAGAAAATTAACGTTTATTTATGACTCAATAAATATTTAAATAAGAATTGGCTAACAATATTCATATATTAAGTAAATGAAAATAACATAAAATATGATCACATGTAATTGTTCTACATGGATAATGTACATTAATTAAGTAAAAAATAAAATATGATCACATGTTAATTCTGTACATGGATATGTGCACTAGTTTCCAGTAATACAATCTAAGATTTTATTACAAATGTACTGATTTAGGCCCTTATAGGGCTGAGAATAGATTCAAATACCTAGTCAATGGCAATCCCAATATGACAAAATCAGAACGATTGCACCTATACTTCAAAATATAATAATACTGACAACAATTGCTATTATTAACCTATAAAAATTGACTATGATAAGATATGGAATCTAAAAGGGAATTTGAACTCCAACTTAGCTGGAATAACATATAATTAATCTATAACAAATTATGACAATAATTCACTTGAATGCCCTTTTATGGCCGATTTCAGAATACGAGACAAACATTAAGATAAGAAAACAATATAGACATAATAATGCATGGAGATTCTATTCATCCACACAAAGGAATAATGAACATTGGTTTTGTAACCATCATCAGAGTAATTAGCATAACTACAGAATGTTCAGTGGATTAACCAACAGTTCTGAAACAAACTTCAAGAATATACAAAATAATGCCAAACAATTATTCTGCGGATTAACCAACAGAACAGAAAAAGCCATATAACATTAAAATAGTATTAACACACCCTTTCTTAATAAAATAGAAATAAATTACCATCATCAGTTTGCTAAATTGGAAGGCATCTGTAGTTTTACAAGTGTGAACTAATCCCAAAAGATGTAAGAAAATTCTATTATATGAAACAAGTAAGATAATGGCTGACCATAGACTAGATGGTATGAAAGAGAATTATCTAATATTATAATATGAATATAATCACAGAATCCTGGAAAGACTTATAGGATGAGGCCATGTGGTGGCAATGCATTATAGATATGTTGGATTTATCATTAAATCTTTATGCTCTTTACGCAAGCGCTGTTTTCTAAATTGAATCTTTTTAATCCCTATATCTATGTGAACAAATAATTATTTAATACATGAAAGATTATATATACCGTGAATTCAACATACTTACAAAAGAATATAAAATACATATAAAACATAAAATGCATGTTCATTAAATTACCATACTAGGTTCAAATACATATTATTTAAATCTATTGGCTATTAGCCAATTAATTAATAGCACATTTATCAAACTTAATGACAAATATAAATTAAATATATTTGTTTAATTATGACATAGAATCTTAAAAGTTGATTGTATGCTTCTTCATTTCCATTTATAAAAAATATTTATAAATTAGTTGATCTACATGTAGGTTGTGAAGATCCAAGATATTTTGAGGAGTAAGATATGTATCATTTTAGTCAGATTATCCTCGAAAGTTAATAAAATTGCATGGCTTTATTTTAGATGTTATTCCAAAATTAAAATATTTATCACTTTAATTTATTAGTGCTGAGGGCAAAGAACGATAATTCAAGCAAATAATTATCTCCCATGTGCTATAACAGCCAAATTAGTTTCTGATTAGCAGTTATCTCTTTCAATAACTATATTGTAGTTTTAATAAGATAACTAACAATGTTGTTTCTAATCTAAGTTCAAAGTGGGATTATAATTAATTCTTCGTCGTTCAAACACTGGCGCACAAAATGTTAAACAGCATTTCATTCCGCATATGTATAACACTACTAGAGGTGAAAGTTGTGAAAGTAAAATACAATATCCAAGTTAAAAACAGCATTTCATTCTGCACATATACGACACTGCCATATATGTTGAAGTTCATGAAAGCAAAATTTTATCCAAGGTTGAATATATCTTATTCCACATATATATAAAACTATATGTTAAAGTCATGAAAGCAATTAAATATAGTATTTCATTCCACACATGCATAACACTACTATATATGTTAAAGTTATGGAGGTAAAACTTTATCAAAAGGTTAAATAAAGTCTGTAAATAACAAGAATTTTCAAATAGACTGACTTTTTAAAACTGTTATTCCTGTTGTCATGGTCAACAATAATTTCTGTGCATCTCAGTTGTAGATCTTGTGGAAGATTATCAGCAGCTAGACTCACAGTTAGGAGACTTGAACAGATTAGTTAAGATTTAGCTATGCACTTTGCTAAGATTTAGCTATGCACTTTGCTATTAACACCAAATAATATTGCAATTGAAATTATTTAAGAGAAATTTTAACTTAACTTCCTTCTCTACCTTCATGTTTTCGCCCTTTTTTTTAAAAGAGAAGCTTTCATTTTTAGTATATGTTTAATGGTAAAATAATAATAAAAAATATAATTTTGCACTTGCTGTTACTACAACAGTTCAAAAAAAAAATCTCTCTGCCAGTTCTATTTCGTTTCTTAGCCAATTAACAGGAGTTCTTTTTTTTTAAAAAAAAAAATCTCTCTGGCAGTTCTATTTTGTTTCTTAGCCAACCAATTAAATTTCTTTTCATTTACATATCTGTTAAAAATAAAAAAGAAAAAAAATGTTTATCTTATATTTTATAAATTAATTCAAAAGAAATTAAATAAATCTTTTAATTATACCATGAGAATTATTAAAAAAAAAAACCAAATAATTATTATTTGTTTTTATTTATTTTACTAAACTTGATGTACTAGACTGTTGGTTTTCATTTTCAGGTTAAGCACAGTTTACCTAACTTAGTGTTTGGAAACAAAGCAAAACTAATAGATAAAAGAAAGAAAGAGAAAAAAAAATCTAAGGCAAAATAAATAAATAAATGGAATTATATAATCTCATTGTTCAATTAATTTGGACATAAGTGTCAAGTATACACAATGCTCGCCATGACAATCAAGTCATCTGGAAGAAGATAAAAAAATTTTAAACTAGTTCTACCAAGCTATATATTTTATACTAAAATATAAGGTTACAGTATATAAAAATGAATACACGACTTTTTATAACTTGTTTTTTATATGACTATTGTAAAAATAAAATAACACACCAACATTTCAACTATTTTATAATATAGCCTTTTCAAGGAACATTGAAAAATAAAAATGTAGATATAAAATATCATATATTCTAAATAAATCCAAAAACATTAAAAAATCCTCTTTACCTCAACACCTTTTCTATTACTTTTATAATATCATTTTTATAATAGTCATATAAAAAACAAGTTTTTTTTTTAAAAAAAAAGTTTGGTGTATTCATTTATATATATGGAAAATTATAAGCTATTTTTGAAAAGAAAAACTGTGTAGATGATATTTTAAAATTTGTCCTTGCTGTGTACACCATCACGTATGTATACTACAATCGGGGAAAAGTGGTCAGACCAACAGAAATAAAAGCAATTCTGCAACGAGGTTTTATAACTAAATACTGACTTTATTTGCCGCAACTTAATATATTTACAATTTATACAGAATGCAATGAGGCATACATGTGGCCTGTACAGTCGCTAGATCCACTTTGGTACCTTCAATGATGGAGTTCACTAGGATACTCCATAGTCCTCATTATACTCAATTACAATTATCTTCTCTAACATTAGCAGCTCTCATGATGCGAGTGCATGTAAAAAGACACCAATTTTCCTTATCTTCGAGTTTCTATATATTTCCATGTAATGTGGAAAATTCTAGAATATAACTATCTTTTAATTAATCATTTTCCAATATAACTAATTATAATTATACTTTATCCTTTAATTAATCTCTAATTATGTTATTTCTTTGAGTTCTAAATATATACATTTAAATCCAGTAACTCTTATCATTTATTTTATCTAATTATGCTATTTCTTGATTTTTAAATATGCACATATAAAGCAGTCCTATTAGAAATTTATGTAAAATTATTATTATACTTAAAATAGAATAATTTATATTTTCTGGCTCAAATTCCTAGATTTTTCATTAATGTATTAGATAATTTATTATTCCCAGTTAAGTAAATATATATAAAGACTTCATTATCTAAGGATAATATTTAGTTATTATTTGAAAATCTTAAATAAATATAAATCATTACTTCAGTACTCCAAAAGATTTATATAATTATAAAACAAATAAATATAATTATAAAACATATAAAAATAATAAAAATAAAATGTTAACGATTTATAAACTAAAGTGCATTTATAATTTTAAAAGTTTCTACTAAAGTTTATTTAAAATTTGTGAACGACTTATGTACAAAGGATTCTAATCAGACATTCAACTAAGTTAGAATTTAGAATAAGTTTATAATGGTAGACACAAAGTTTCTTTTCAATTCTGTTAAGAGTTCTCCTTTCCCTCTGAAGTGGACTATTCCAGATTCCTTTTTTTATCTGATCGGATTGAGCATTGTTTGCTGCTGGCCAATAGGCTGATATATAGATAAACACATAGTCAATGATTAGTACAGCCAATATGCAAGTATGAGCACTGAAACCGAATGCTCCAGTGAGGATAGGGATCTGGCAATAAATAATCAGTCTTTTGGAGGAAAATGTAGAGAATATCTGTCTAACCTTTCTCCAGGAGAAGCCCTGCTATCCTAAACAGAAGCAAGCATTCTTACGATAGCAAAATGCTATTTGTCCATGCAGCTAGGCAAGTCGACATAAGGACGAATGCTGCTAAGATTACTGCTGACTCGAGACAAACTGTCTGGTAAAGCTGGAAGAGTCATTCTCCGTACTGTGAGACAAGCTATCAGGTGTACTTGGAAGCGATGGATTGTGAAGACTAGAATTCAAGAGTTCACATTAGAAATATTATTCTGTATTGAATACATTAGTAAATATAATAAATATTATATTAATTATAATACTGGTGATAGTGTTATTTTCTGTAGGTTGGGTCTGTATTTCAGATGAAACACAACATATTTTTGACGCAGTCAGACAAAATAATTTTATTCCCTACGGCTGGAAAAAAAATAAGAGTGTACCTACATGAGTGCACACTTATATAGACTCTCGTTTAAGTTTACGAATCGGTGATTATTAAATCATACTTAAATACTGAAAAAGCATAACAGACTGCCCAAGCTAACTGAGTTTAATGCAGTCAGACCAAGTAATATTTTTCCTCACTTCCGGAAAATTAACAAAACGTATGTACGAAGTTGTAAACATTTGTTAGTATTTGTAAAAACAAAAAAATAAAACTGCTAAGTGCAGCTAGATTTGATGCAGTTAGAGTTAAAATATTTCCCCCATGGCTGAGAAAATAAAAAATAAAATAAGTGAATATGCAATTACGTAGTTGAATTTTTTTAAAGGGATAATTAAATATCTCATTGTAACCCAAATAAAAACAGATTCAGCATATTGAAAAAAAGTTTTTTTCCCAAAGACAAAGAAATTGACTGCAAACGCAGGAAGCTTTTGTCCCCAGTTACCTGAGAACTGATCAAGCTACTGTACCGGTACAAAAACACACATCGATCCAACAAACCCCTGAATACAGGTAAAGTACCCCGAGTCTGACCACGTACAAGATAGATAAATCAGGTACATTATGAATTCTGCCCTATTTACCTATATCCCCAGGTCAAATATCTAATCAATAGCCTTTCTCGACAATACGATCGAATTCCTTTATTTTCACTGTGCCGGCAGCTGGGTCTTAAAGCATGAGATTCGATTTTATTATATTTAAATGAGAACTTGGGTGATTGGTTGATAAGTATATTTAAAAATCAAAATTTATTTAAAATAAAAGTAAATAAAATGATTCGAGAACACTGGAAATTTGTTTTAGTTATATATATATTTAAAATCATTAGACATTCTACATTAATTTAACTCAAGCTCGAAAAACAAAAATATACAATCTTTAAATTAACTTTATAGTTATATGAGTTAATGACGACTTTATTTATATTAGCCATTAACATTGACATTATTGAGTTTGTACAATTTATTTTGTGAAGTTTATACATTTTTACTTTTGTTTACATTTATTCTCCCTTTTAAAATAGCAAAAATTATTTTATAATTAAATGACCATGGATTTCAAATTCCCCGTGCACATTTAATACAAGCTTGTAATATAGCGATAGGTTTAAACATCTGCCTAATGCACATATATAAGAATGACTATTTTAATGAATTCTTTATATAAGATTTAAAAAAAAACATTTCTATAAAAAAACCTTAATTAAATAGACGATTATAAGACTAATTTGACGTCTTACTCCACTAACAGATAAAAAAAATTGATTTCATTTCTCTTTATAAAATTAATAATTTGGATTTTCAATAACTGATGGTTTATGACATTAGTGGACCTTGCTGGCATAGCTTATAAATAACTTTAAAACTGTAAGCGATTATAATAAAAAAATATATCAGTTAATTATCAAAGCAAACAAGTCACTTTAGTTGGACTTACAACTAAAATCATACCTATAATAAAATATAATGTGAATTAGCCAAAACCAAACAATTTTAACTAATTACGTAAATGAACAAAAGAGTCGATTACTCAGGTTGGAGATCCTTTCAGTAGAATCATTTCCTTATGGCTTACATATTAGATAGGCAAAATAATGTCGGGTTAATAAATATACGCATGCACAGGAGAGAAGAAACGTAAGTAAGAAAATACGAGCCGGATTACGGACACTCGTATGCCTTTTCCAACGAAGAATACAAAGGGAAATCGATACGTCCACATGTCGTGTCCATATATCGATAGGAGATAGGACTTATGGAGAGCCCTCATATTCGCCTCTACGAATTCTGCTGACAAACCAACTCTATCTCAAACACGCTGTCCGATTCACAGGCGTATGCGAAAAACGGAAGCTAACTCCGAATCACCAAATCTATGACCATTTTAGGTCTGTTCATGAGACTCCAAGCATTCTTTATTAACCCGAGATATTATAATTATTAAATAGGAACGAATTATAATTAAATAGCCTTAAAATGATCTAATACTGCATAGAGAACAACCTGCGTAAACAACTACTTTATATAAATATTTAACCTACAAGAAAAAAACATACATGTAGAAATAAGGGAATTTAATTCTCGAAAAAATCCCCCCTTCCCTCTTTCCTAACTTAAAAAAAAAAGGCATGATAATTAACTGACGCTATCCAGCGGCGCTGTTACTAAGTCGAAATCTATAGAATATTTTATTCTGTTTTGAATTGCAGAAATTTAAAATAATAGAATCCCATTCTGGGAAATCTATAATAAAACTGTTTAAAGAAATTACAGCATGTTTGTTTTGAAATATATATTCGACATAACTTCACTTGCGAAATAAAAATAGATCAAAATTATTTTATTTTAAAATTAAATCGTTCTTTCCAGAATTCTCTGTAATAAAACATAATTTGCTCTCTTAGCAAATTACTCTGAGCCCCCGCGAGTGAAGCTTGTTGAAATACAAAAAAAATCAAAGCGTGAAATAATCTCATACCAAAAATTAATATAAAACAAATAAATAAATTCATATTCAACAATTAAAAATATTAAAAATTATTGTGAGCTTGAGTTATTAAAATGAAAAAACATTATAAATAATTTAAAAGAAAAGGTTAAAAAAAATCAGTTAAAAAAGATTCTTAATAAACATTTTTTGACATTTTTTTTTTTAAGCTTTACGAACCTACATTTATATTCTAATGATAATTTTTTAAAATCTTGACGACAGGATTTAAGCTCTTCGGCATTTTACCTGGAGTTCCCCAGTATGAGTTCATGGGCAAATGTTGATGGCTGGTGGCATTTGAAGGCAGGTTCTGGCAGCAACATAACGGAAGATTTCGGGTCTCAGGAAGGAAAGGGCAGCGATTTACCATTTTTTTACTCCTTGATCATCATAGCATGCTTTCTACAACTCTGTCTGGTCTCTTTCCTTTTCAAAAAGGGCCACTATTTATTACTTCCTGCTGCTTCAGGTGATCTTCTTTTAGAAACAATAGAAATTGTTTTTATTCTAATTTTAGAAAGTTTGTACCTTGATAAGGATCAATATATTTCAATATAATTTTATATTAGTTTTTAATTTAGATAACAATGTAGAATCTCTACTAATTAATGAATAGAGATTCCACAGTGAATGGATTTTGGTAATTTATCAATGCTTTTAATTTAAACATTTATTTTAAACTTCTTATCGAGGTACAAATCTTTTCAAAAAGGCCATCTTGGATTCTTATACTGAAAAAATAAAACATTTCAAACAAATATATCTAAACTATATAAAAAAAATTCAAAGTTAATTATTTGAATTCTTTTTTTTTTTTTAATAATAAAATAGAATAACTGTGTGTTTGTATAATTATGATCCAAAATAAATTATAGGATTTATTCAGGATAGTTAAAAAATGTTTAAAAA
The DNA here is from genome assembly GCA_028023455.1 of Epiperipatus broadwayi. Lineage (NCBI taxonomy): Eukaryota > Metazoa > Onychophora > Udeonychophora > Euonychophora > Peripatidae > Epiperipatus > Epiperipatus broadwayi. The sequence goes on from JAQFVV010012404.1 coordinate 10,766,126, forward strand.
ATGTTTTTTTTTTTTTAGAATAATAAAAAAAAAGCAAATGTTAGTAAAATAAATAATTAGGTGGCTCAGACTGTGAAACGGCAAATCTGAATCAGATTTACCATTTCACTACATAGAGCGTCTAATCTTTTATATGGAAGTTAATCAAATTAAGAAATCTGAAATAAAATTAACGACACTGATGACAATAATTGGGTCTCAGATGTATAGTATTCTAGTCTCAAGTTGGATCATAAACACCGGTTGACTTGGATTTTGAGAAGGCGTTGGCGATTCTCACAAAATATTTCTCCCCAAAACCACTAACAATTATGCAGAGATATTATTTCAATCTCTGTGTCCAAGTAGAGGGTGAAAATGCTAGATTCACAATGCAAATCCAGGCATCGGCACTCATGTACGATTTCAAAGAGTTCTTAAATGAACGATCATAATTTAAGACTCAAGTTATTAATGACACCGGATATAGACTTTGAAATGCCTGTAGCTCAAGCCATGCTGGCAGAATCTATAACATGTCAAGCAAGGTCATTAAAAAGAAATTTTACTATGCAAAAACTTGAACAGAAGACTGGGTCAGTCAAGCATTGTAAGTTCAACAACAAGCGATAAGCGTTGTTATAGGTGTAATGAATTGATGCTCGTACAATAGAATGTCCACACTGCCATATTGTGTGTTCATTTTGCAAGCAAATCGGGCATATAAGAGCCGCTTCTCTAAAAATGAAAAGACTAGTAGCCAACATGAGAATGGAAAAACCCATTCTGAAACATACCAAAGGTAAACTTAATGAAAATAAACAAGTTGCCTCTATAAACAATATTAAGAGCTGTGAACTGGTTTTTAAACACAGCTGTGAACTGGTTATTAAACACAGATTCTTCATTAAATGATATGCCAGTAACAATGGAGAAAGTCAGCAGTGTCCATTGTATCAAAAAAGACCTGGGCTTTCATTAATAAAAATAACAAGTTAAGCTGCATACTAGCGGCAATGCTATAACAGACTATCAGGGCAAGAAAATAAAACTCTTGAGTCAGACAAGAGTTAAAGTTACAGACTGTAATAAAACTATGTATCTACCACTGATAGTGGCATAGTAATTTATTTATTAGGCCACGACTGGTTCAGTCGCTAAGAGTTTGCGGTGACAAAGGTCAAGCAAGTCACTATGCTTAATAAGTTAAAGAATGATTATCCTGAAGTGTTCAAGAAAGACCTAGTTCTGTATTAGAATAACCAATTCATTTATCACTGAATAAAGAGATAAAACTGATCAGTTGTCGGTGCATATGACTGCCATTGGCCTTGAAAGCTAAAGTTGAATCAGTGATTGAAAGGTGGGAGGCAGATGGGGTAATAGAGCCCATATCGTACCCAGAATGGGCCACCCAATAGTCCCAATCATCAAAGAAAATGATGATGTATGGATAAGTGGGGATTATCGATGCATAATTAATAAAACGCTAGCATCAGATAATTATCCACCACCATCAGTTAAGCAAATCCTATCCACACTGTCAGTGTAAAAGATTTTTACAAAAATTAACTTGAAACATGCATACTTGCAGCAACCAGTCGATGATCAGGCAGTAAGAGCATTGTCAATAATAACTCATAAAGGCTTATTTAAGATAAACTGGGTGCCTTTTGGTATATTGGTCACCCTAGCTATATTCCAGAGAATCATAGATCAACTGTGTGCTGGAATACCAGCGGCTCTATTTTACTTTGATGATTTCTTACTGGTGGCTCAGATTCCAGAATTGCTCTGGAGTGCCATAAAAAAACTTCTCGATAAGTTCAAAGCAGCAGGCATAAGACTAATCTTGGATAAGTGCATATTCAAAGCCAAAGAACTCGAGTTTCTAAGATTTAGGATAAATGCAATTGGCATTCATCATACCCAAAAGCAAGTTATGACAATTAAAAAGGCCAAAATACCAAGTAACAAGAAAGAATTATAGTCCTTCTTGGGAATTGTAATTTACTATGAAGAGTTTTTATACCATAAAATTGAGGCAGCTGAACCACAATACAGGTTACTAGATAGAAAAACAGTCTGGAAGTGGGACGGCAGTCATGATAATGCCTTTGAAAAAATGAAATACCTAATATCTGATGCAATGTTGCTGGCATACTTTGACTCTGAAAAGGTGCTTCTACTGACATGCAATGGTTTATCAGTAGGAACAGGTGCAGTGTTGTCCCATAGAAATGATGATGGTTCACATTCCCCTACTGCCTTTACATCAAAGTGTTTCTCAAAGGCGAAGAAAAATTATGCCCAAATTGATAGAGAGGCTCTGGCCTTAATCACTGGCATTAAACAATTTCATAATTATCATTATGGTAAATCACTCACACTGCAAACGGATCATAGATCCTTATTGGGCATCTTTGCAGCCAACAAAGAAATCCCTCAGTATGCATCACCATGCATGCTGAGGTGGTTTAATTTTTTGTCAGAGTATGATTGTAAACTACATTACATTGAGGGAAAACACTACTCATGAAAATGCGATAAGCCGTTTGACTGCAGAGTCTTCAGACAAGCTAACCACATCAAGTCGGTCAGTTAACATGATTGATTTGGGAATAAATACACTACTGAACAGTAAAGCAAGGGCTGAGTGGACCATAATTGATCCTGGGTGGACCATAAATGACACTGAGTTCTAAAAAGTTCAAAAATGAATCCAGCAGGGGTAGCCAAATAAAAAAGCAGAGGAGTTGCATCCAGCCTACTGGTCACGAAGGCTGGAGCCCTCAGTCAAAAATAGCTGCATTATCTGGGGATCCAGAGTAATATTTCCCCCAGCTGGATGATCCCAAGTGCTCAACCTGTTACATAATGGGCATCCAGGGATAGTCCGAATGAAGATGCTAGCAAAGTTATATGTATGGTGGCCAACCTTGGACATGGATATTAAGTTTAAAGTCGACCACTGCTGGCATTGCAAAGTAAATTAGAATATGCCAGTGAAAGATAAAACAGTCAAACCTGAAGATCCCTGGACTAGATTCCATGTGGTCCATGCTGGTGAAAGGCAAACTAATATTAATAAGTAGTTGATTCATATTCTAAGTTGCTGGAGGTAGTGGAAGTTCCATCACTCTAGACCACTGCAACAATAGAAGCTCTTAGGAGGCTATTTGCTACCCATGGCCTTCCTAAAACTATAGTCTCAGATAATGGCACAGCATTTACTGCAGTGGCATTTAAAAGCTTTGGTGACAATAATGGCATTGAGCTAGTTTTCATTTCACCATTTCATCCTGACAGCAATGGTCAGCTGAGAGATTGATTCAAGAGACTAAAAAAGTGCTAACAAAGATGGACACAGGAAGCTGAAACACCTGTATGACACTTCAGCTGAACTACTTTTTAATAGAATCTTGCAAACTAATGTATCAATTCTGAAAGCTGATCCAAATGATGGAACACAAGAAAAAGACAACATCAAATTACATATAGGAATTAATGTGCTATGCAGGATATATAGTGGATCCACTAAATGGATCCCAGCAGTCGTAATTCAACAGAAGGACTCCACATCTTGCAGATGGATGTCAACATCAATGAATGAATCTCCAGGGATAAGGATTGCAAGCAAGGAGGACCAACAAACAGAAGGCAGCAGCAAACCAGAAGAAGCACAAACCAGAAGAAGCACTGAAGCAGATTAGTTGTCTTCCAGCACACCTGTATGGCTATGTTATGTAGGGCTAATTTTTTTTAGCCAGGGGGAGAGATTTTATAGTTCTCCTTTACCTCAGAAGTGAACCATTCAAGATTCTTTCTTTATCTGATCGAATTGAGCATTGTTTGCTACTGGCTAATAGGCTAATATAGAGATAAACACATAGCCAATGATTAGTGCAGCCCAATAAGCAAGTACGATCATTGAATCCGAATGTTCTAGTGAGGTTAGGAATATGGCAAAAAAAAGTCAGCCTTTTGGAGGAAAAAAACAAGAGAACATCTGTTTGACCTTCAAAGATGGTACACATTCTTCAGGAAAAGCCCTGCTAACCTAAACAGCAGTAAACATTCCTACGATAGCAATACACTAATTGTCCACTCAGCTAGGTAAATTCACATAAGAACTGGATGCTGCTAAGACTACTGCTGACTTGAGGAAGCTGTCTGATACAGCAGGAAGAGTCGTTCTCCCTACACGTGAGGCAAGCTATCAGGTGTAGTTGGAAGCAGTAAATTGTGAAGAGTCAGATCAAAGAGTTCACATTCGAAATATTATTCAGTACTGTTCTATTAGCCACTGTACATCGCTCGATGGTGCTATGCAAATACACAGAAATCATACACCCAGATAATTGTCAGATCAAAGAGTTCACATTCGAAATATTATTCAGTACTGTTCTATTAGCCACTGTACATCGCTCGATGGTGCTATGCAAATACACAGAAATTATACACCCAGATAATTGTCAGACTGTCAGCATGCTTCCCTATGCAGTGTGGAAGCTGGGAGAAATTTGCAAAGGCTACGGAAGAGCATGATTTGACAGATTCGTGCAAAATGTCTCGTTCTCAATGAGAGAAATAAAATGGCTGAAGGCAACAGCAAACATTTCAAAGTGTGGGAGCTGAGATGACTGTCACAACTGGTAACAAGTTTAAAAAGACATTTAGTGAAAGTGTTATTGAAATGCATGTTTCATGCAGTGTTACTTTTTATTTTGTTCAAATTATAAGTGAGAACTTGTTGTTTTCAATAAAGTTGTTATTGGAATCAATGCGTGTTGTTATTGTGATTTCTTTGTATCACAACCATCAATCAAAATAGCTTTTTTTTCTCAGCAGCCTACTTTAGTATTAAAAAAAATTGTCTGGCCTGGAAACGTTATACTGATATGTTTTTGGACAGAAACAGTGCCATCAAGCGATGTACAGTGGCTAACAGATCAGTACCTATTATTCTGTATTGTATATATTAATAAATATATTATTATAATTAATATATTATAATTATAATACTGGTGCTAGTGTTATTTTTTGTAGGTTGGATTTGTACTCCAGATCAAACACAACAAATTCTTTATTTTTTTCCCCCATCAGAGCTCTGACAAATGTTTCATAGATTATATTTTTGTTCTAGAAGTTTTATGTATGACATTTCTGAGGTCAAATTTTTTTCTAATTGTAATTCTCTTTTAGTATTAAATTTTAGGACAGGGTTAAACATTTCATGATCAGATTAATTCCATGATTGCATTAATAAACTAACCTACCATTATATTTTGAATTTCTAAAATTATTATTTTTATATATCTTTGCTAAAAAGGAAACTATTGACTACTGCAATTTTAGGACACAAAAATCTTTCAAATTTCTTAGTTACGTATATTTATGCTATATTTGTTCTTAAAAAAAATGTTAATCTTTGCTATATATTTTACTTTTTTTTTTAAACAATAACTATACATTTTTAAAAAGATTAATTAAACTCAAATTTTATCTTAACTAAAATTTTCTAGGAATCCTTAACATATTTTCATTTCATGTATAAATAAATGGCATATATTATACATACACAAATACATATCTATACATATACATGACATAAAATAGAGAGGAATACACATTTTTTAATGTTTTGTTTACTTTTTCTTTGAACAGTGAATGTCCTATGTTGTAAAAAGTCCTCATTTTCTCAGATTCTTATGAAATAATGAATATAATCACATAAATGATTATATCACTTCATATTTCCTACCAATCCAGCAAAATAAATAAATAAATAAATGATAAATTTAAAAAAAAATGTATTTTTTATTTTATAATCAGACAATTATAAGATCCCTTTTTTATTACTCTAGATTCATATGCGGTCCAGACCCATGTAGCCTCTGTTGTTCGTTTTCAGTTTGGTTTCTGCCTGTTGTTATGCTTCTTGAAAAATAAGTCACCTTCATTGCATATATCCATTTCCCAATCTGTTATGACCGGGTTACTTTTATGATTTAAAAGACTTCTGGGTTTATGAATGTAATCTCTGGAATTACAATAAGAAGTTTATATAGAGGCATAATGGTTGTTTATGGCTGTGGTCCATCATTTCCTAGACCTTTCTCTAAAAGTATTTCAAATTTGCAAAATCTATCATTATCAGTAATTGTGCTATCTCTTGAATAGAACATTTAGTGTTTCCAATCATTACTTTCTGGACTGCTGGTGGCTAATTAGGGTGTATTGTTTGGATAATTTACCCTTCTCATAAACTTTAACAAATTTCAATTTTGAAACAAAAAATGGGACAGAAGTTTCCTAAGCATTCATTTGATACCTTTCTTGATATACATTATATCTCATGCCATCCTGCTGCAGTCAGCTCCAAAAATTTGTGAGTTTATTCCCAATAAAAGCCAAGTGCAATAATGGCTTTCTGCTGTGTTACCTTTAAATGTCTTTATGTGAATAAGCATGGTTTTAAAATATCTTCAATATTTATTTTTTTTTTTTTGGAAGTGACACACCTGCATGACATATATAACATACACATTTTACAATTGTTTCAGATATCACACCCTCTTTTAAAATATGATAAAGTACTAATTTTTCCAAGATAAATTTATTTAAATATGTGCTATCATCACAGAAAAAAACTATTATCAGCTTCAGGACTGTCTGAATGTATTCAGTGCTTTCGATTGTATTGCACAGAGAATGTATTTGAGAAGATGAATATGTAATGTAATAAGCACATATAACTTTTTCCCCTTCTCATTAAATAAAATTGTTTGTGTTTATTTGCAATAATTTTCATGATAAAATCCATCACAACAAAAAAATATAGCACTGATTAGATTCCAATTGAGTATATAAGTTTCTGAATGCGCATTTGCCTTGCACAATGAATGTAGTCCAGTCAATGAATTTGTAATTGATGTGCACAGCATTATACATTGAAAAAGACCCAGGTGTCATCTGACCTACTCATTGGCAAGTGTCTGATGTTGTGAAGAGCTGATTTTCACCCATAATGATCACGTGTGTGAAAAAATATTTTTCTATGTATACCTATTTACTCTAGCATAATGTAGCATTGATTACCATTTTTTAAAATCCAGGTGATCACTTCAAAAGGTCTGGCTGATCTAACAGTGGGCTGCAATTGATGTCGTGCCTCATCCTGTGCTATGCTGTAATAAAGCCGCCTTTTCTGGGATTTTTATGAAATGGTTATATTTTAACCATTGATGATTGAAACAATCAATTAATTTTTGGTAATGTATATCAGAGATGATGATTTCCCACATTTCTTTTGATATTATTGCATTATTCAATAGCAGGCTCTTTGTTATAACATTCTAAATATTGAAACAATATTATTTGTCTATCATACTGTTTCACCTACTATTTGCCACAATAGGTTGGTATGCATATAAGGTATACGTAGTTATAATTTTAAAATGATTAAATTAAAATAAGTTGTAAACATTGTTGTATGTGTAGGATCATCCTTAGGTATATATGCAAAGGGAACTGTAATGTGATAGATATAGTAAACTTTACTTAATTGATAGAATTGTTGGTATTCACATATAAATCTTAAATTCAGGGGTGTCTGTCTTATACATATAGCAGAATGTTGACAACTTAGATCTCTTTTTAAAAAAAGAGAGAATCAAAGTTATCAGTTTCTCAGAAATACCTCTCATTAAATTGTATACTAAGATCCGAAGAAAAATAAAGTTCAAAAGGGCAAGACAAAATCATTAACCCAGCATCACTTGTCAATAGATAAGCCAGATCTTTTGTTCTCATTAAAATTTATGCTGGCTATTAAAAATTGAAAATTAAAAGTCATAAACAACTTTTAATGGCTTGTGAGGGGGGATGAGAAAGATTTAATAAAAAAACCCAAAATTCAGACATCAACGTTCACTCGTTCACTCTTTCTACAATGAAAACCGTGGGGTAGAGAGCGACCGGCTGTCGCCTTCCTTCTCGGAGAATTGGTCCATGATGGGAACGAAGTTCAAGACCTACAGCCTGCCAAAAAGACATCGGATAAAACAGTCTAACGGAGAATGCCAGTGCTAAACACCATGCGAAACGCCTCAGCTAGAAGAAGATTGGTAAATTTATTCCCGCAGTGCTCTATAAATAACTTAAGTCTAAACTATTAAATTAATTCATAATTCTAAACCTAGCTAAATGGTGAATGTTCATAAATAATAAATAAACTTAGTAAAGTAATTTTTAATGTTTAATGAAACTATAATGTAAATTTAATAATAATAATCTTTGTAAGAATCTGGCCTGCTTAATAAATATTTGTAATTGATAATTTTCTTAACATAATAACTATATCGGTTATTATTATTTATCTATCTTTCTGATCTGCGGTCATGCCTATTTTCTATTTTTGCTAATTCATCTATTTATGTTATGCCATTCAGTGTGGAGATTGTTAATAATATGCTTTACTCCTCCTTAGTTTATTCTTCTATTTTTGCTAATTCATCTATTTATGTTATGCCATTCAGTGTGGAGATTGTTAATAATATGCTTTACTCCTCCTTAGTTTATTCTTATAAACTATATGGATTACTGGACAAACTTTACTTCCTTTTAGCATGATTTAAATATGCTAATTTATGAAAGGACGTATAGTAGTTTCGCAGATTGAAACTATAGATTTAGCACTTTAATAATTTTAATTTTAGAAAGCATTATGAATGTATCTTTATAAAGCATACAGAAGCAGTTCACGCCTTGCTATATATATATATTATTAAAATGGGTTTTGGTTTTAAGGGCTACCCCATTATTCTCAGTTTGGACAGCTCACTTTTTAGAATTGGAACATGAGGGTCCAGATTGTTTTATAAGCTGCTTCAATCTCCGAACTAAATGTTCATGTATTTTAAGATAGCAAGTTGTCCAGTCCACGGGAACTGAGTACTTCGTACTGAATCCCATGATTAACTGCACACCCAAACCACATCTCTTATTTATTTTTATGTAGCTCCATAATATCGGAAGCTATGCTACAAATCGTCAGTTCGCCCTCCACAATATTATTTGTTCAGCGTTGATCTGAACCTCAGATCTAGTTTATATAATGCAATCTGCATAAAGAGCACATGTATTGCTCATTACGTAATAATAATAGATTATTTATATCTGTTAGTTATCATTCTCGTAGGATATGACTATTAGCAAACCTCGTAGGGATGGCATATGATAATTAAGGCAATTGTAATAAACTAATTTTAATTAAAATACGTAAAAAATGGATAAGAACCTGTATTGCAATCCTCTCATCACTATAAGACACCTGTGTGTGTAAATCCTGGTGCACTTTTCATATTTGTATTATTTATCTTATAATTTCATAATTAAATATTTAAAACTTATAAATGTTTAGCATGTTATTCGTAATTCATTACTAAATCTACTCTGATTTAGTACTAGTTATTAATATATGTATAATCAAGCCAGCCATAGATTTGTGTGTTTAGTTAAATTTTGAGTAATTTAACTAATATTCCCCAAGTCTCTTGCTCCACCTTTTGCTACTGCCGACATGTGAATTAAAAAACTCTGAGTGTAGCCTCATATATGTCATTCATAGGGTAGTAGGTCATGAAGTGTTGGTGGAAGAACTGAGGTGTGATCTGATTCGAAGTCTCAATCCCTCATCTAGATCAGCCTTGGGGTAATTTGCTGAATCTCTGGATTTTGTTGCGTGAATGCACAAATCTGACCATTACAATATGCATTATATTAAGACAATTTGCATAAAAATTTATAAATTCCATTCAAGGTAAAAGTCTTCAGAAAAGAATATTTCAAAAACAACTAGAAGAAAATGAATATAGTAAATTGTTATATCATACAGATGTTCAGTAGTTATGTCAAGGAAATTTCTACAAAGATTAGAGCCTATTACAAAAAGTCAAAGATTTTTTTTAAATTAAAAAATGAAGTGCTCATTAAACTTAGCTATGGTATTTGGTTGAAGAATTTGGCTTTTGTTGTCATCATAAATAAATGGTTTAATAAAACAATAACTAAAATGATTGGATATCTTAATATTTTTAAAAATATATTAAAGCTGTTTTGTATCCAGTTGATGAAAAATGAATTCAAAAATATTTTTGATGAATTGTCAAAAAATGTAAGTACATTCAACAAACATAAATATTATGAGGAAATAATAACTTCATTCTGAATGTGAGAGACATTTCTAAGAATTTATCAGCCTAAAGCCAATAGTTACTTTCATGATATAACATTTTGTAGTGTTGATGCAAAAAAAAAAAAAAAGATTGAAGATGTAAATAGTACATGTTCTTTACATGCAGAGAAAAATTCCAAATTTTTCTATTACAACACAGTATAATTTCAAAAGCACATAATTCAGAAATTAAAAATCACTTTTGGGGAGAATGTTCAAATTTATAAAAAAGTTGCATTTAATTTAATATTCTTTTTCGGTTCTACCCATTTATATTGAGTGTACATTTTCAAAAATGAATATAATTAAATCAAAATCATATTCCTGTGTCACACAAGTTCACGTAGAATCCTATGCAACAGTAGTGATTAGTAATTATATAACCAGTTATTCAAGGTAACATGCAGTGCAAACCTTTGATAATTTAATATATTCATGCTTTTACATGAAATTTATATTTTATACTGATTTTTTGTTGTATGTTGAATTTTTTGAGAATAAATTAATATTATTTGTTATTGTTGCTATTATTGCACCTACTATTCTGCTGTTGCTGCTGCTGCTACTACTACATTGTAACATATGAATATGTTTATTGCATAACTTAGAAAAAATTACAAATAGCTCTTGCCCTGTAAAGTCTGCCCACCCTTGAATAAAAATATCATCTATTTATGCAATATACATTACCGAAAAAATAAATATACATATATACCAGCAAATGTTCAAATTCACATAGCTTGTGAACTAAAATTACCAAATAAATAAATATTACTTTAATAACATATAGGGTATTTTGAGTTCAGACTTTCACATAACCATTAACTCTCCACACTATCTCATACCACTGATACACTTGACCAAATGTCTAAAAGATAAATAATCACCAATATATATTGTACCATTTATTTATATATAAAGTACAAGTTACTTTTTAATATTAGGTATTATAAAAAAAAGAAAGGAGAGCGAACACGATCTTTATTTTTTTTTTGTAACATAATGTTTTAAAAAAAAAAAAACGTACAGTGAAAGTTTAATTTTTCTTTTTTTTTTAGAAATAAGTTAACTAAAATAAATTCAATGTTGGAAAGTGCATATTGAATCATTGATTCAAATAGTGAAAGGAAATATTCAAAAGGTGAAAGATTGCTATCAGAAACAACTTTCTGATAGTAATTAAAAATGGCAGAAATTCTTAACGGAAAAACAGACTTTGTAATAAGAAAAGGAGAATAATGTAGAAGTTTATAAAGTAGAACAAAGAAAAAAAAAAGAGCGTGCGCAGAGCTTCTAAAAAGAATCTAGGAGTATAAAAGGAGCCGACAGATTTGAAAAGGGGTCTTTTTTCTCTTATTGTTCCAATGGTGCTGAGCAATTTGAAGTGCCTCGTATTTTTTTAATAAAATGTGTCCACTTAGATACGAACTGAAATCGCTCGCCATGAGTGAGTAGAACGATATCGTTTGCCGACACTTTCTCTCGGAAAAAGTCACCTAGACCGTCATCTGGCTACCTAAATTAGATCGGAGATTCGGAAATAAAACTAAAAGAAAAACAACTACTGCGGACTACTCACTAACTGAATTGTACGTCGGGAAGATCGATGACCTACTTAATGTCAACTTACCGGTAAGTAAATGGCCATAAATTTTTTTACATAAAGCTTTATGAATAGTGAATTGAATGGAAATGTTATCCCATAAATTTTTCTTGGATCAGAAGATTTGCGAACTGAGAAATGAACCAAACTGTTACTACGGAAAATAAGATTAAATAATTATTACTCCAATATTTGAATGAAATTATTGAATTCATATGCACAATCTTTTCCAACATTATAATTTTGTCTTAATCATAAATATTGAATGCTTGACGAGTTAGAATAAATCTTTATTATTAACTTCACTTTCATTGTACGTGTATAAAATTAATGCTATTCTATTTAAGTTTTACCTTTAGTTATTTAACTTGGATCGGTATACAAATTATTTTTTTTTGATAGATTTAATTTCCGTAATTAAGAAAAAATGGGGATATCTTCTTCTTAACAAGAATGTTAACTCAGATCGTATAATTATTACTTTACGGGCTACAATATGTTTGACGCAGTCTCAGTGGGTCTAACGACTCTGGCGCCCTCAAGTAGAAATTAAAAACTGGTTCTGCTCACGATTGTACTCGGTAATAGTTCTAGGCCGAAGTTGATCAGGAAAAATAGCTGTGTTGAGAATAGAAATACAACTTTCTTTTTTCTTTTGATACAGCTTGATCAACTCACGCTCAAATATAAATTTGAGGCGTATAGTGGCCTAGTAATACGAAAAACGTTACAATATATTTCATGCTAAACCAGCACTCATCAGTTGATCCAGATTATCATCTCTACGCATATATATAATAAATGCTCAGATTTACATTGATAGCCAATCTTCACACTTTAATGTACAGGTTTGAATCCACTCCACCCACTAACTCTTCAGCCGCCCATCAGATTGAAAATATGATGATGGAATGCTCAAAACCCACACTGATGCAGACATTCTCATCACACCCAGGTTGACCATAAGTCACCTGACTCCTCCTGTACAGGACATAATCCATATAAATACATATACGAGGGCTGGACAGACATTGAAGCTACTACTTAATATCTAACATACAGGCTATATATATATATCTGTACAACAATGTAATATATAGGGTATTTTGATTCAGACTTTCGCAAGGCTCTCAACTCTCCACACTATCTCATACCACTGATACACTTGACCATATGTCTAAAAGATAAATAATCACCGATATATATATTTCATGCTAAACCAGCACTCATCACTTGATCCAGATTATCATCTCTACACATATATAATAAATGCTCAGATTTACATTGATAGCCAATCTTCACACTTTAATGGACATGCTTCAATCCCATTCCACTCTTCCAACTCTTCAGCCATTCATCCCATTGAAAATCTGATGATGGAATGCTCAAAGTCCACACTGATGCCGACATTCTCGTCACACCCAGGTTGACCATAAGTCACTCTGACCTTTCATGTACAGAACATAATCTACTTAAATACATATATGAGGGCTGGGCAGATATTCAAGCTACTATTTAATATCTAACAATACAGGCTATATATATATATATCTGTACAAACAATGTAATATAGAAGGTATTTGAGCTCAGACTTTCACATGACCCTCAACTCTCACACTTTAATAATAATGATTTTTTCCCTTGGTTTGTATTTGTAATTCAAATTTGCATATGTTTTTTAGCCTGTGTAATGAAGTGGTTTCTTTATTCTTTATAATCTAATCTAAGTGCACTTTTGGTGAAGTTAACCATAATTATGCTATGGTGAACTTCACTGAAAGTGTACTCAACTTTACATTATAATGAAAAAAAAACCCACTATGTTAGGCAGATGTAAACTAATATATTGTCTTAAGAATTGCAATGTATTTCTATAAAAAAAAAAAAAAAACTTGTTTCTTTATGGATTTTCAAAAATAAAAATCTAACTAGTTTTAATTAAAGTCAAATTTAAAAAGATTTTATTTTAAAATATCTATTATCATAAACATGAGCCCAAAATAAATACTTCATATGTGTAGAAAATATTAGTATTTAGCTTCTAAATAATACATGAGTTAGTAAAAATGAATTAATATAATTATTTTAGTAAAGTCATTTATTTATATATATGATATAATATATTAACATACAACTTTGTCTTTTAAATGCAAACTTAGTTTTTTAAATATTCATTTTTAACAGACATTAGGAAGCTTTTATATAATATTTGTATTTAAAATCATAAGTACTTTTTAATATTTTTGAATAAACATCATTTCTTATTGCTGGAAAGTATAGTAATTTGTTTTCAATACTTTAATATACTGATAACTAGATGTTTTAATTTACCATAATAGAAAAACATTCTTCTAGTTAGCTTTTTCTTCAGTTGATTCTGCAGGGATTTTATCATTTTATCTTATAATTGTTATTATATTACATCCACCATTAAATTTTCTTAAATTTCATCATCATTATTAAAAATTGTGGAATGTTTGCTTTGTTAACTGAAAAAAATAAAATTACTAAGGCAAGAGTAAGATGATAAATATATTTTCATATGAATTCCAACATCTTTCTCATGTAATATATGAAATGGATTTGTCAAATCAAAACAATCTAGCTGCTTTAATGCATATCAATAGAAAATTGATTAATTCATTTCTTTTAGTCCTAATGCAAACAGTAGAATGTTGCTAACATAGAAGTATAGTAGAAAAGAATGTGTTATTTTGAAAATAGTTATTCAAAAATTTAATGCATTGCACATTATCACTTTACTACTATTTAATGCATATCAATAGAAAATTGATTAATTCATTTCTTTTAGTCCTAATGCAAATAGTAGAATGTTGCTAACATAGAAGTATAGTAGAAAAGAATGTATTATTTTGAAAATAGTTATTCAAAAATTTAATGCATTGCACATTATCACTTTACTACTATCTACTCATACTATTTCAAATTCATTTATAATTTATGTATCAATTCCTTGTTATACAATTAAATAAGCATAATTTTAAATAATTAATTTAAATATAAAATAATACAGTACCTCTAAAAGTAAGTTGACATGAATCACGAAAACTCTGAAGGATGTTGCAGATCATATTAAGAAATTGATCTGAGTAAAGAGGAAGACTGTGGAGAAGATCCTTTAACTCCCATAAACTTTTCTCTACATCAACAGTCATCTAAAAAGTATTTTCATAATCATTTTAAAATTTTATTTTTGAAAAAGAATTTAAAAGTTTCTTCCATGATTCACACCTGTAATAATGGCCGAGGAACGTGAAGAAATTTCTGAGTTTCCTGATCAATTACTGACCGCCATGCTTCCACATCTAAAAAAAGGAGCAATGTGCAATAAAAAAAGTGAAAGGCAATGGACATGATTGAAAAAAAAAAAACTTGCAAATTTTCTTACTTTTGGTCATGGCCTCAATTTTTGCAGTAATATTAGAATGTTCCTGACCAAGAAAGACATCAGTAATGTAGTCTGTTAGATAGGCATGAAGAGTGCAATGGATTCTAAAAAAATAATTATATAATTATCTGCAACATTAAGTCAAATTTAAAAATGCTCATAACCCTTACCCAGCAGGACTTGTAAGAGCTTCTTCAATTTCTTGGATAAAATTCATTAATGGACTGAAAATTACTGTAAATAAAACATTTAAATTCTGATTTTCATTCCAACTTTTAATATTTTATATTAAATACATATACAACATTTAACTCTTACTTTTACTTTGTATAAATTGATTCTTCATTTACAAAAATTAAATTACTTTAGTTAATTACACATATAATTAAACTTTGAGATTTTTACAATGTGTTTAGTTACCATGGATACAAAATTTTCTAGAAAAAGACTAAATGTTTTTCTTCATTATGTAAAAAATAAGTTCTTGATTTGATGAAAAAACTTGATAAAATTTTATTTAAAGTTTTTATTCATAGGAAATATGTACAAGAATATATTCAAATGCACATAATCGTTAACTCCAATCATTTAAAAGCAGGATATTGTTCATAAGAACCATAAAACAAAATAAAAAAATTCATATGATTGGCACTATAAGTTACAGCATCAATATAAGATTTATTAAAACTTTGATTTACTAACATCTACAATAAATTCTCTTAAACAGGCTTTTGTTTAATAAATATCAAAATAATTTTTTTTTGGTTGTTAATATCACAATAATTTTATTAATCAGTTCTTTCGATTATACAACATATCTTCAAAATAAACAAACAATTTCTAATAAAGGAAATTAGCCTGTGACAACTTCCTGCAAAAATCTTTTAAACAACTTATCATCTGATGTACAATTTTCATATGTTTATGTGACATGTATGTATATTATCTTTTTTTTTTTAGCTCAATGATATGTAGAATAAAAAAGTTATGAGCAGTAACCAAATAATGCCATTTAATTATAATTACTTGCTACCTTCTTAATACATTTTATTCCAGTATTTAAATTTTAGAGTTCAATACATTTTATTCCGGCATTTAAATTTGAGAGTTTTATAAACTTTAATAAACAGTAGCAAGCTCTCCATATGGTAGTGCCACTCAGTGCAAGCCTTAGTAATCAATGAATGCAAGAATGTTTGTGCATAAATAGATAAAAAGTGGCAGCTGGAGGGTTGCATTGGATCCTAAGATCTAGGTGCAGTACTCTCAGATCCAAAGCTCTCACTGATGAAAGCCATAAGATAGTAACTAGTCTGAGAATATTGAATGAGTAGGCACTAGATAGGAATTTTATGCACAAATCTTCTTGAACTCATTGTTACTAAGACTTGCATCGAATGGCACTATTGTATGGAGAGTTTGCTACTGTTTAAACATTAGTCACTTATAATGAACAAATAGTGACTGATATTTGAAAATCAGTAAAGATTTCTATATATTTTGAGGATTCCTTCATATAACTGGATATTCTAGACTTAACAAAAAGATTTAAATTATAACTCTTTTAGATTATATCAAGCTCTAGGAAAACGCAAAGTTGGACAAAATTTATTGAGAAATGTATTAAAGCTCACTCACACCAATAACGATGAATGGTCTAATACTAGAGTATTCCTTATCTTAGAATACTTTTTGAAAAAATAGCAATAGTAAATGAAGTGAATATTAAATAAAACTGATTTGATCTTTTCTAATTTCTGGTAGAAAATCAGCAGCAGAACTGTAGTGTGGTGTTTAAACTTCTGCCCATCTCAAAAAAGTAATTACACTTGAAATATATGCATAGCATAAAAAAAAATAGTCTGATTTTTTAAAACTATTGTTGGTTTATGATGTTGTAGATTCACATTTGTCTTGGAATGCATTATAAATCAGTCTTTCTGATTAATTACAATAACATATAGTACAGACAAAATTTATTACATACATTTATCACAGGGATTTAGGATACATGCCCACCAATATTAGGATTACAAATAAGAAATTCTCTCTACCATGTATGCATACTTGATGTAATAACTGAGCTGCATACTTGATGTAATAAGTGAGATTGAAATCAGTATAAATATATTATCTTATGGAAGTAATATAATTTTCTACTTCTTCTTTTCCTATGTATTGATTTCTATTATAACATATCATACCATTTACACCTTTTTAGAAACTTTATCAATACTTTTATTTGTATTAAACTAACAGTTTCGACTGTCCTGCAGTCATCATCAGAGCTACAATATTCAAATAAATAATTATACAATTATTACACTTATCCACATACTGATATACACAATTAAATACACAATATAAACAAAAATAATTATATATTTTAATATGACCTTTATAAATAATCATTTCCCATTTTATTACTTTAACTTTTAAATAATTTTATTAATATTTTATATTAATTTATTTTATATCACTTTATTTTTTTTTTTTTTAATATTATTTAATATAATAATTATAACTTTAACATTTATTTTACTATTTAATGCATATTATTAACATTTTTCTTATATTATAAAATCAACTTCTAATCTTGTCTTATTTTTATTAAATATTTTTATCAATTAACTTTACCCACATTACAAATTATTTTTTGTTTTTTATTACAAAAAATTACCTACCTCTTGTTAATTCTATTTCCAAATCCAATTGACAAAAAAATTCAAAATTTGTATTTGTTTAACACACCCTCTATTGTCATTTTCTTTAACTTTTTTCTTTTAACCTTTTCAAATTCTAATTATTATTAACAATTGTTTATAAAATTGTTGTTCTCACCCAAAAATCCCTATTAAGACTTGATCTTATACTCTTAATCAAGATTGCTTCTTCTATTATTTGTGTAATTAATCATTTTTATACAATCTTTTTCAAACCTATGACCTATTTCTAATGAATGCAAATAAATAGGTGATCTCTTATCATATTTATGTTGAATTAATCTGGTATAAATTGAATTCTTTGTTTCTCCCACATAATGTAAAAGTAAAAATATAACTAACTAATTATGTGGGGGAAACAAAGAATTCAATTTATACCAGATTAATTCAACATAAATATGATAAGAGATCACCTATTTATTTGCATTCATTAGAAACAGGCCACAGGTTTGAAAAAGATTGTATAAAAATGATTAATTACACAAATAATAGAAGGGATAGGAAAATTAAAGAAGTAATCTTGATTAAGAGTATAAGACCAAGACCAAGTCTTAATAGGGATTTCAGGGTAAGAACAATAATTTTATAAACAATTGTTAATAATAATTAGAATTTGAAAAGATTAAAAGAAAAAAGTTAAAGAAAATGACAATAGAGGGAGTGTTAAACATATACAAATTTTGAATTTTTTTGACAGTTGGGTTTGGAAATAGAATTAACAAGAGGTAGGTAATTTTTTGTAATAAAAAACAAAAAATAATTTGTAATGTGGGTAAAGTTAATTGATAGAAATATTTAATAAAAATAAGACAAGATTAGAAGTTGATTTTATAATATAAAAAAAATGATAATAATATGCATTAAATAGTAAAATAAATGTTAAAGTTATAATTATTATATTAAATAATATTAAAAAAAAATAAAATAAAGTGATATAAAATAAATTAATATAAAATATTGATAAAATTATTTAAAAGGTAAAGTAATAAAATGGGAAATGATTATTTATAAAGGTCATATTAAAAGATATAATTATTTTTGTTTATATTGTGTATTTAATTATGTATATTAATATGTGGATAAGTGTAATAATTGTATAATTATATATTTGAATATTGTAGCTCTGATGATGACTGCAGGACAGTCGAAACTATTAGTATTGATAAAGTGTCTAAAAAGGTGTAAATGGTATGATATGTTATAAATATATTATCTTAGGTGCAAATTATTACACATTTTGAAGTCAAACAGTTTTTCTAAATTTAACATTTGGGTCAATCATTCTGGTCTGCTTATAAAATCTTCAAACATTTGCTTTGAAGTATGCAAAAAATTGAATTTCTAATTGGTACACTTTTATCAAAAAAAAACTTCTGTGGTTTACTTAAAATAAAATGGATTCATAATGAGTTTGAAGCTTTCCTCACTTCAATCTCATAAGACATAAGAAAAGTCAGTGAAAAATCATATTTAACCATGCCAGTATTATGGCTTTAGTCAAAAAAATTCCTAATTTTTGGATATATCCCTTGCTCATCCACTTAATATAAAAATTTCCCAATTTTTGTACTTTCATTAAATAAATGAGTGATTTTGGAATAATTTTCTAAATATCGCAATAAAAATAGACCAAATGTTTATTTTTAATGAAAACGTTTTCAATTAACTTAAAATTAAACAAGCAATATATATGTTTATATCAAAAGTCTTTTTAGAATTTTCCCATTGGTAAAAATAGGCAAGAGACCATTCACATATAAAAAATAAATTTTACTACTGCCCTGAAGAAAATAACTATAATATTATTGAAACATTATTATGCAAGATCATATCTTTTATCCATGAAAATATTAAAGACAATATATATAATATAAATAAATAAAATGTCAATATATATGAATATATGTAAAGTCAATATATATGTATATATTGTTCTATTTTGCAATAATTAGTTCACTATTAACTTACCTGTAATATTTTTGGGATCTGGTTTACATACAAATTTTTGCTTCCCATATTCTACATCTTCAAAGGCTCTTAAAAATTCAGGCTGAAAAATATACAACACAAAATGACAATAATAATAAAAAATCATATTATGCAGTAAAATTATAATAATTTCATAAGATTTAACAATTTTAATTTGATAAAAAACTGAGATATCTGACATTCAGGAATTTGCATTCATTAAAACAATTTCAGAATTAGCCATATACTGTTTATATCTTATTTAACATAAAACATTCTTTTTTGGCAAATTATGCCAAGAGTCATACGTGTGTAATTCAACATATGAATAGTAGCATTCAAATCAGAAGTTACAATTGTAGATAAATTTATCTCTTAGCTTATGCTAAAAAAAAATTTGATTAAGAAATTATCATTAACAACCTGAAAGTAGTTGTTTGCCATTTACTTATCTCTTGGATCATTATATTTTAATAGATGACTGTTTTCAAAATAAAAGAAATGCAGATAATTTGCATTAAAAGAAGCCACTATTCATGTTAAATGAATCAATATTTAAAAAATGAAAAGGAGATCATGTCTTTAATTCTACAACAAATATATAAGTTTCGGGAAAATGTGTTTATAGATGTACTTATAACTGAATAATTCATATGCCAAATAAAAAATGATGTCTATAAAAATAGGAGAATAATCAGGTGTGTTTAGCAATTTTTTCTATGATAACAATTGACTTTCATATTTTATAATACATTACATAAGCTAAATAATTATTGAATACTAAAATGGAGTTTAAAATGGTTGCTTATCATTGATAAAGGCAAAAGTCAGAAAATGATATGTGAATTTAAGTGCACTAATTATCAAAATCATTGATTACTCAAGCTTACTGTAGATGGCATTAGAGTTGAGAGCTGCTCTTGTTTTGTCATATAATGAGCAAGCTAAAGAAGAAAAAGTGCTAAAGTTAATAAAAATTTTAAGATCTAAAATATAAGCAGAAATAGCAATAAGGTTTTAAAATATAATTTGTGTTGCTAGAATAGAATCAAAGCAATCAAGGATAGAGTTGTTAACCTACTGCTGTGTTCATAGGAGATATATAATACCAGCCCCGTCAATGACAAAAAGCACTGATGCAAAAACAACTTTTATATACTTCAGCAAGTTTATTTTTCTATGCTAAAGAACATTATTAAATGATAAAATAAATAACAATAATTATCCATTTGGTAGAAACATGAGAACAATATTTATGTGTGGTAATACTTCATTCTCACAGCCTGCAAATGTGTATTACAATTCATTAATTCAGAATTGCAAACTCTTATATTTTAAAAGTCTATATTTGAATATTCTTAACTTGCATTTTACTGCTATTAATATATATATATATATATATTACAGTTGAGTTTTCCTTCACTTCAGTCTGTCATTTTACTAAACTGACAACTTCATTTTAAGCCAATAAACATCACATAATCACTATTTCTTATGCTTGCTAATAACTGTTATTAAAACAGGCAAAAATCTTTATACGTATTGCCACTGGGTGCAAGCCAGAGTAATCAAGGGATGCCAGAAGGCTTGTGAATAAAATCTCCATCTAGTGCCTACTGATCCAATATCCTGACTAGTTTCTGGCTTGTGGTCTTCATCGTATTTAAATTACAAACACTGCTTTAAATAACACTGCCATTTCTCCTTTCAAAAAAGTCATTATTATTATTATCAACTTGACAATCCTTTTCAATTTCCATACTCTCTTGCTTTCTTTGAAGCGCTCAGTTTGTCTTTTTTTTATTAATTTGCTAATTAGCATTATTAGTATTCATTTTCTTTTTACAAAGAAATTTTCTAGAGTGTTTCACTTTTCAGGTAAACAATAACAAAGCACTGACTGCACATATTTACATTATCATATATACGTGTAGAGACAATCCACACCTCCCCTTCACTCTAAAAATCTTTAAAGTTATCAGGTCTTTTAAAATTTCTCTGAAGTATGGAACAGATAAAGGTCTTTTCTCATCTCGATCTATGTTCAACTCTACTTGGTTTTTCTACTCTGGGGGATTGATTATCATCACTTAGATCTGCAATATCCTCATTTAATCCGAAATCAGTTCAACATTCTTAACAATGGGCAGGTTTTTGGTTAGCACAAGTGAGAAGGTATTTTCAAATTTTTCACTTGTCAAAGTTTCTGATATAGGATTGATTAGTATAAGTTTAGGGTCCATCACTTGACATATCCCACAAATTCTCATTTAGGTGATTTAATGTCTCATAATATACAATCTATTTTTGAGTTTAATCACTCTTATAATCTCAGATATGACTTCCACAATAGTATTTGGAATCCATATCTTCTTTTATCAGATCAGTGACCCATACAATTTCACCAAATTGAAATCTCCAGAAGTTTACATTAGCATTTTCTTCACCTAAAATACTTTTTCTGTTCCTTTCTGAATCATTAACAGTTTAGACAAGTATATATGTTATTTTTGCCATAATAACTGTAGGTATTTTATTGCTAAATGCACTCCTGAAAAATGTTGATAAAATATAACTTCTATTAATGCGTCCTTCATATCTGTAACGGTCATTTTCTTCAAGGCAGATTTTAGGCATTGCGTGGCCCTTTTCAGTGGTTCCATTGGATTCTGGATGATAAGGTGGTATTAAGATATGATGTATACCTTTCTCTGTTAAAATTTTTTTTTTCAAAATTGGCAAAGTAAATCCTGTTGCAATATCAGATACAAGAATCTCAAGTTAGCCCTGAGTAGCAAAAACTATCTGGAGATTTTAAATGGTACATTTAATATTCATAATTTTTACAAGATTATATTAGGCCCAACAGGAATATGAATCCACTGTTATTAAAATAGATAATCATTAATAGGTCCAGAAAATCTATATGAATATCCTGCCATGGATTTATAGGTTTTCTTTGGTGAATCAACTACAGAATGACAGTCACTACAAGTTTTTACCATCTGTTCTACTTCTTTATTTAAATATGACCATCAAACATATGACCATGCTAGTGCCTTCATCCATACAACTTCTGAATGCCTATGGTATAATAGTTTAAGCAGCTGCTTATGACCTTCAGTTGGTATCAACACTTTCTGCATTACTTTTCTACTAGCATTATCATCAGCATTATACAGCTTACTGACATCAAGTTTAGCAAGCACTTTACTGCTCTCTCAATTATATCTGACTCCGTCTAATTAGCTTTGACTGCATCTCTCTTTTTCATTAAGTTCTGCAGACGTTTTTAATAATTCTGCTAATTTACATAAATATTTTATTATTTTCCTTATGCAAATTACTATATCCAAATTAATTTGCACTTTGCATAATTTTACATATTTTGCATTTCATTATGTCTAGAGTGACATCAATATCTTTTTGTATTAATCAGTTATGAACATATGCCCATATAGCTTTAATAATTTTACAAATCAGTCAATACAGTGCAATACCTCCACTGTAGAAATAATCTTACAACTTCTACATATCTCTTTCTCTGGCAGGTCTTAATAAAGTTAGTTGATTTCCTCCCTCTGCTCAATTGTTTCTTTTTCTTGTCCCAGCTACAAATCACAATTTAGCTCTGTAGGTATATCTTGAATTGAAGAATTTTCTTCTAAACTTGTTGGTAGACATATCCATTTTAGCATTATCATTATCCATTAAAAAACCTTCAACATGAATAGTAACAAATTCTATATTTCAATTAATAACTTCCACTGACTCAAACAACTTTTTATATGATTAATGTGTCACGTTATTACTCTATAATCCTCCAATTTTCATATATTTGAGTAGGTAGTACCCTGCTTATACTTCCAGGTATCATTTTTTTCTTAAGATATCTCTTATCCAGACAGTCTATCTACATTGATGTTTTGACTTTTATGTTCTTTCTTTTAATCTTGTTGAGAATTAGAAGACATATGCATCCTTATACAGCTCTTCATAAAGTTCTGCCAAGACTTTCTTGGTAACTGAACTTACCATGTAGTGCTGACAAAATATCACCATTGTTAGTAATTGGTAGATATCTGCAAACCCCACCCTGTTCAGTATGCAATTAAGATGTTGAATGACCTTTTCTGCTATTCCATTAAATTTGGGGTAATATTCATGCCATACCTCCATTGGAGCAAGAAAGTCCTTTAGTTGCGCTGAACTGAATCCTATACTGTTGTCAGTCACTGCAGTTTCATGATACCTGTGAATAGCAAAAAAACCGAACTCATTTAAAATTTTATCACATTTTCTATGTTGGTGTTTTTTTACCATTCAGTATTCTGCCCATTTAGACTATGAATCACAGCAATTAAAAATATGTACCCAAGAAAAAGGCTGTCATTTTCTAAGTGGATCCTTTCCCTGCTTTTGTAGCTTGTAGACAAGACTGGAACTCTTTAGTTGGTAACCTCACTTTCTCAATAAGCTTGACATTTCCTTACAGTCTCTTCTATACCATGATTCACATCTAGCTAGTTCCTTTATAGTACAATCTCTTGATGTAACAGTTACAATACACATTTCCTCCCCTTAGTTGGGATCAATACACATTGTCATCAAAACACACTTGTGGTATTTGAACAAATTTTCCTGAGCATTCCAAATTTGTGGCATTACATAGCTTGGTTACTTCTTTGGCCATCCATGTTTAATTCAGTTTTTTTACATATTGGTGCTTCATCATTTCTTATACATTCATTATCTTGCTGTTCACTATACATCTATGCAGTTTACTTCACTAATGTATGATTTGCATGTAGTTTTATCTAGACTTCTCGAAAGTGCATTCACATTTTTCAGGCCTGTATATTTCCAAAAATCATATAGAGCCAGAATATTTATTTGCCCCAGCATACATTGATTAGCATAATTTTTTAAGTCCTTTTATTTTTCCCAAATATCTCTAATAGCAGCCCATGGTCTGTGTAAATTTTGAATGACCATTCATAAATATATTGGTGGAATTTCTTTACTGTGAATACTATTGCCAGAGCATTTTTTTCCAATTGGCTATAGATTTACTCAGCCATTGAAAGTATTCTGGAAACTTTTTTGATAGGCCTTTTGCCTCCATATACATTATGTAAACCATAGCAACAATAGCAAAGTCTGAGGCATCTTTTATAATTACTATGTCTTGCTATTCACAGTAATGAACTAGTAATTTATCCATTGCTATTAATTCCTTCACTATTCTAAAAGCTTTGTCCTGTTGGACTTTCAATTTCCATCTGTTTTTTTTTAAAAAAGTTCATAAAGGGGAGTGCCTGCATGAGATTTTTCCTTTAGGAAACTTTCAAATAAGTTCAATAAACTTAAAAAAGTTTGCAACTGTTTAGCATTTGTGGATTTGGGATATTTTTATTAGCAGTAACTTTCTCTGGATTAGCATATTTGCCTTTATCTGTAATAATGTGGTTTAGGAATTTTATTTCTTTTGCAGACTGAATACAATTTGAGGCATTTAGACTAGCCCCAAATTTATTTAGCTAATCCCAAACAACATATACTCATTTATTCAACTGAATTTCACTTCCAGCAACTAGCAGGATATTGTCTAGATACAATGTAGCTCCTACTACTCATCCTGTATGATAAATCATTAAATTTAAACAGTGTCATATGCGTGTTTATTGTAAGCAACTTGACAGTACTGGCTGAAACAGAGATTTGGTAATTTAGCAAAGTTTGATACTATACACAAGGAAGCTAATACTTCTATTATGCTTGGTATGACATAGGCTCCTTTATTAATGTTTTTGTTTACAGTTATACAATAATAACTCATATTCTTACATACCCATCTAGTTTTAATATGGTGACTATAAGTCTTGCACAAGGGGAATCTTCCATCAGCATAATGATGCTTCTGTTTGTAGTGTTTTGTAAATTGGCAGACATGTTTGTGCACTCCAGAAAAGACTAGAATTTATTCGTAAGGCTGTTCTTAGATCGCGCGCTGATAGCTGAGGAATTTAATTAGTGCATTGATGTAATGGCTATTGACAATTCCTAGAAATATTTGCTAATTACAAATGTTTCTAGATAAGAGACATTACCTTATTGGTCAGTGCATTGATTGGTCGTTGCAGTTGTCAGAGAGCGATAAGAAGACTGGGTAACATCTAGCAGTGGAATATAGAGAGCAGTCATGCAGTAGTTGAGTAGACGTCGGTTTAACACCAGTAGAGATATCTCATTAGTGCTTGTGGTTAATGACCAGCGCCCAGTGGAAATGTAGTTCACGGGTATAGCTGAAGGAGACCGCAGCGGAGATATGGAGAGCATTAGTTGCAGAGTAGAAGCATTCGTTGCAGAGCAGAGCATTAGTTGCAAAGTAGAAGCATTCGTTGCAGAGCAGAGCATTAGTTGCAGAGTAGAGCATTTGTTGCAGAGCAGAGCATTAGTTGCAGAGTAGAAGCATTCGTTGCAGAGCAGTGCATTCGTTGCAGAGCAGAGCATTAGTTGCAGGAATAGACCATTCGTTGGAAAACATTAGCGAACATTATTGGATAGCCGCACAGTATGACTTGCAGATATAACATTGGCACAGTTGTAAGTGCGGATATAACATTGGCACAGTCGCATTTGGAACCTGGGAGTAGTGAATACGTTGAACTACAAGTTTAGCCGTAGGCGGAGAAACCGGGTGAAAATGTCAATCCCAATTAGTAACATTAGCAACAAGGGTGTATCTGGAGTGGAGGGAGGTGTGTAGTGTTTTGTAAAATGGCAGACATGTTTGTGCACTCCAGAAAAAACTAGAATTTATTCGTAAGGCTGTTTTTAGATCGCGCGCTGATAGCTGAGGAATTTAATTAGTGCATTGACGTAATGGCGATCGACAATTCCTAGAAATATTTGCTAATTACAAATGTTTCTAGATAAGAGACGTTACCTTATTGGTCAGTGCATTGATTGGTCGTTGCAGTTGTCAGAGAGCGATAAGAAGACTGGTTAACATCTAGCAGTGGAATATAGAGAGCAGTCACGCAGTAGTTGAGTAGCAGTATTAGAGTAGATGTCGGTTTAACACCAGTAGAGATATCTCGTTAGTGCTTGTGGTTAATGACCAGCGCCCAGTGGAAATGTAGTTCACGGGTATAGCTGAAGGAGACCGCAGTGGAGATATGGAGAGCATTAGTTGCAGAGTAGAAGCATTTGTTGCAGAGCAGAGCATTAGTTGCAGGAATAGACCATTCGTTGGAGAACATTAGCGAACGTTATTGGATAGCCGCACAGTATGACTTGCAGATATAACATTGGCACAGTTGTAAGTGCGGATATAACACTGTTTAATAATAATGTTTCCTCCACTTTAGGCTTGAAAACAAACAGAATCTTCCTTGGTCTACAAATGCCTTGTGCATTTTCCATTAGTTCTATATCTATTAGTTTGTCTTTAATTCTGCTGGACTGGACTTAACTTCTTAATTAATGAAAGTTCCCATATTACATTTTAGAGAATTGGACTGAGATAAAATTTGTACAATATCTTCAGTTTGAAAACATTAATAACATTACATATATTATTAGAAAGAGCAAATATCAAGAAATGTAATGAAGTTAAGAAAATATAGTCATTACCTTAAAATAGTTTACAAAAAACCAGATTTTTAATTCATATAAAAATTATTTTTATATTGATTCACAAATTCTACATTTAGAGTTAAATATTAAAATCACATTTTTATACACAGTTTCATTAAATTCTTCTTAAAATTCTGAAAAAAATATATATATATATAACACGATTTATCTAGGCTAAATCTTCATTGAAAAATATTTTAAATATGAATTCATTAGTGACTTTCATTTTTACTAGCTAACCCAGATTTTTGTCCTTCCTTCTGCTGGAATTATGTTTCTTTCTAAAGTAACAAAAATAATATTTCACAATAAGTATTGAACATCAGATATTATGCTAAGAACTTTACTGAATTGTAATCTACCAAAAATAAAATTAATTTTAAAATAACTGCAAAAAATATATATATAAAATACAAAACAGCAAAGAGAAAAAGTGACAGGATGAAAAACAAAAAAGTTTTTTCAATATGTATATCACATTTCTACACATGGTAATAACTAAACAATAATTTTTTTTTTCAGTTTAGTGTTATACAAAATATTAATGATAATAAATCACAATATTGATGTTCCTTATGATCTGTCCTACCTTTCATTTATTCTTGAGGAAATGCCTATAGGTTACTAGATAGATGGCTTGATTTTAGGAAAATTAGCTCAGTTGTAATAATGATTATAAGCATAATACAAAAAATTATAATTGTATAAAAAATACCCTTAGATTGCAAAAAATGAAATGCAATTGCTTATGTGTAGATGATAGATATGTAATGCCAATACATACAAAATAGACATGAGATACTGCTTAAGAACAACAGATATGACAATAAAATAGTTTGATTTTTTTTTTATAATCATTATTTGCAAAAAAAATATGTTTATATAAACAAGTAGAAATGAAATATAATTACTTATATGTAAAGGACAGAGATATATGATACAGATTCATACAAAATAGACTTCGTAGATACCAATTAGAGCAACAGATATGACAATGAAATAAATTTGATTTTTTTTATAAGCATTACTTGCAAAAAAATATTATATTTATATAAACAAATAGAAGATTTCAAAAAATAAAATACAATTGCTTAAGTGTAGATGATACAGATATATACAAAACAGACATGGGATACTTTCTAATATCAGTTATGACAAAGAAATCAATTTGATTTTTCTTTATAAGCATTACTTGCAACAAAATATATTTATATATAAAAAAGTAGAAAATAACTGTAGATTAAAAAAAATGTAGACATAAAATTTCATATATTTAGAATACAGTACAACCAAACAGACCATTTATTCTAAAGCACAACCCACTGTTATGTTAAAACACAAAACAGATCATTATTTCTATTAACATTATAAATTATTTATATAAAAAAAAAAGAAAAAGATTGTATATTTACAGCTAATCGAAAATTATATTTAATGAGCCTTCAAGCCCTCTGAGTAACATATTGTGCAGGTCGGATTTGTATGTTCACGTAACAAGATCTAGCATCTAGGCAAAAGTACCTCGAATCCACTCGTGCGCAAGATACACAGGTCAGGAACACTCATGAACTCTGCCCTATTTGCCTATTTCCCAGATCTATAACATTATGAGCAACAATCCCGATGACATCGATTATTTACTTCTCATCTGCCGGCATCGATCATTGGAGACACAAAAAGACTCTAGGCTAAACTTATATGATAGAATAACTTAATAACTAGTTATATTTTATGAGCAATAAAGGCTCATGACTTAGCATATTAATTATGTATTGAGCGGAGATCATCTAGTCATATTTAGCATAAGTAATAACTTAATATATTAACTTAACTAAAAGAAAGCAATGGTTCGAGTTTGATATATATATTTTAAGATTTATTAATAACAAAATTATGTCGGGTTATTTAGCCGACGTGAGCCTCGGAAGTATTATATATTGTTTGATTCATATTTAATAATAACATTAGATTTGCGGCTATGCCAATAATATATATGTGTGATTAAATGAATTAGCGCTATTAGAATACATTGTTGGAATACTATTACACCCCCAGAGACGAAGAGCATTTACTTAATTTAAACAATAATAATTTCATAAGCAGATATTACACTTGGTTACATTCAATATTATGATAAATTTGAGTTATAGATAATGCGCGGGATGGGTAATGAATAATTATATAAATGATACTAAATCTATCGCATTAATACTTATATTAAACTAATGGAAATATGTCTGTTTAAAGAAATCATTTCATTACGGCTTATGAATACTTCTGGGTGACTAATAAGACACTGAAAGGCGGTGCGTGCATGGCGGCTGATTGGGTCGGTCCAATTATGGATCCTGGAGTGTGCTTCATGAATTTTAAGAACGAAGTTGACCAATTTCCTCTGCAAACGTAGGCAGGGTCGGTTTGACGAACGAAAGAATCCAAGATTCCCTGGAATGAGGTACAGGCGAATCATGGATGACGAAGAGTGGTCGGCAATGTCATTATTGGGCTGGTTTCCCAGATCGCTCCCCATATAAAGCATGCACATAAGACCAAGTATGTCCCCAGGGTGGTTTTACAGCCTGGTTCAAGGACATTAAGAACGACGATGGGGCCCGACTTTGCGGATGTCTCCATGTGAGAAAGAAGCACAAATATGTATATCTACGAAATGGCCTTTATGCACGTAACGCTTAATAATATAATATATATATAATTCTAAAGATTAAAGATTATCGAAACACATTTATTGCCCACAAATTATGAAATATTCGGCGTAATGATATGGCTTCACTAAGCAAACATGGGTAATAATTATACTTAAATATAAAACTAAGCTCTTAAGATCCCCTCCCCCTTACATTATGTTACTTAATATTATTCATTACTTTTTACACATTTAATAAATCTCAATTTTGGTTAATCAATGCCCTTGTGGAAATATATAAATTATTACAAAATAAGTGGGTGGTGGTAATAGCTAAGATGGGTTTTACATATATAATATAATTTAAGAATAAAAGATAGCGCATTATTTAGAAAGGAGAATGTGAAAAACAGACGTCAAATCTGTTTTTCTACAGTAAACATGAAAAATATAATTTGTTTATTTATCTAAAATCGCGAGCACCTGGGCAAGTCGAATAAGACTTGTTTTGATCAAATTATAAATTATTTACCCAGTAAATGATGGGTGGGGAAACGAAAATGAATTATATGCTGGCGATTTTAGAATACTATTGGCATTTATTTTAAAATATACATACATAAATGTAAATGAAAATTGGTTGCCGCTTGAAAATAAAAGAAAAGGAAAAACATTTTATAGGAGGCTTAATCTAGATTAGTTATATAGAGTTATAGAATACATATTTGAAGATGTTTAAAATAGGTGATTAAAATATAAATATTACAGAGAAGGCAGGATTTAATAATTATAAGCGGTCAAAGTTCTTTTACCTTGATTATTTAGAAGAGCGTTTCACTAGGAATCAGTCCATCGGTATTATTTCACGAGATCTCAGGTAGCATTGTTATTTGAGAGATAGCATTTCATTTTACTGGAAAATATCTAAAGTTCAGTAGTTCGGGATGCAGAGCTTCGTTCATGGGAACAGCATATTAGAACGGAGGGACAAGGCGAAGTTTCCTACTCACGACACATTGAGTGAGAATTAAAACTGGCGTGGAATATGTATAGCAACATAGTTATTTAATGGTCTCCTCCCCTTGTGGATTCAAATCCAGCAGTATTTATACTTTTATTTTGAAGCTGTAACTTAGCAACTACTGCTGGACCTGAGGCGATTTAAGCACTTAAGGTTTCTCTGGAATAGTTTGACTGGATACTCTTATCTAGTAAGATATTTGAAACAATGCAAGTTTGTTATCAGTTTCTTGAACGATTGTTTTAAAATATATCTTATGATTTTAAAACAAGCTAGCGTGGACAATTTCCACTAATGGGTTTATTTTATTATTACCAATTTGTAATCTTTTACTTTAATCTAAGGGGTCTTCCGGATAATTGTTTTTCGAGAGACTTTTTAACAAGATTGCATAATTTCTGGCTTCAAAATTATATATGAAAAAATAATAAGTTTCATATATAATACCTTATATAAATAATATAACTATTAATACATTCGCAATCTCCTACACTGAAATATATAGATATTATTTACGGCCGCATACACATGAGAATATTATTAAATAAAATATTTTTAAATTAAAATACATATGTTTACATTATTTATGTTATAATACTGAGCAAAGAAATATATATATTAATAGTTATGTATATATGTGCGTAAAGGTGGGTTTGAATACAGTTAAATGGTAGGAGATTGGATGTGGGCTGTGAAGCAGGATCTGAGCATCAGATCATCTGCTTCAATATATACCTATACATCAAAGTTTTAATTGTTATTTTTAGAGAAAAATAAATCAATGTTCATTCTTTTCTGTGAAAACTAACAAAAAAAAAAATTAAAAATCTCTTTTTATAAAAACTTTCATAAAAAAAAGCAATTTTATCGCAGAAAAAAAAGTACAGCATTTGAAAGATAGTGAAACAATGCAAATAATGATCTATTCCAAGGGTTTCTAGGCCTTACCAATTTCGTGGTAACATGATTTAAAGTCTAAGATTGGTGCAAAATTCTTGAAAAACTGTTCTTTCAAAGCCAAGTTTGAAGAACTGAAAGAATTTACTTCTTATTTCTGCTTCTAATTTCACTCTTTTTATTATATTTATCCTAATTTCCAAAAGCTTAAACCAGTTATATCCAAATATAAGGCTAATTTTTTTATTACTATGTATAGTGGTAAATTTTAATCGTGGTAATTTACTTTTACAGATATTAATCTATCATCAATAAATTAGTTTTCTTGATTTAAATTTTATTATTCCCTCTTTTACTAATGGCTGTCCAATTTTTAAGTGTCATGAGTGATAAGCCTGCCCTATTACCTAATTTCAATTTTATGATTTGAAAATTCTAATTTCTATGCATATCCTTTCTTTCCTTTATTTTATTCACATTTGTGGCCTTATTTGCTACTTTCTTCCCGATTTACTATTCACTGGTAAATTCACTTTTAGATGTTTGTCAGTTGTTAGTACAAACCTTTGACAAATGATTTATCAAATTGCAATTAAGGCACTTACATGTCTTAAATTTAAAGCATATAAGCAAAAACAGATACTGAATTTCTGGGTAAAATTCTTCTCTGTTGTTGGTGCTTTTGCTATATTTACCTGTGTACTTGGCTTTGCTTCATCAACCACATTTTTAAAATTCCTGCACATGATTTAAAATGGCTTCACATATTACACTTTGATCAATGTTGACATGATAATTTAATGTAGACTTTCCTTAGCAATATTTGTCTAAACTTCACATTCTCTCATAATAACTGAGCCAACAGAATCTCTTCTAAACAATCTCTAATTTCACATTCCTTTGCTAAACTTCACAGTGCTAAATCATACTCCCATATGTTTCATTTCGTGACTGCATTTTGTATGAAAATGAAGATATGCTATGCATTTTGACATGGTAGTATTGAAATATGCATTTAATTTTTGCAGCAACTCCTCATTTAAAATTTCTCCAGACAGCTTCCAATCACACAAATGATTTGATAATTTCTGGACTTCCTTTTTTGCTATACATAGTACAGTGGCAACTTTCAGCTGGTCCTTACTAATACAAGTGATTACCATGTATTTTTCAATATGATTCACAAAAACCTATCAATAATCTGGATTGCTTACAAAGGCATTATCACACTTCTCTGCATATACATCCACATTATTATATAATATGTATGAGCTTCTAGTGACTACACTAACAATTAATATTTACAGGTTTTGATCTGTCAATGTGATAATTGAAATGTACAGGGCCACATTTTAATCTAAGTAGCCATATTACTCAGAACATATATATACAAAAATTAGTAATAGGTTAGTATGTTCAACTAGAAAATTGCTAGTTTAACTCTATAAAATAATCAGTCTTAATCACACAAAGATAGTTCTTTATAGAATTTGATTCTATTACTATCCTTTATTAAAGTTCTTTATTTCAATTTAATAACTTCCTCCATTAGTTTTCCACTAGTGTCATTGTACTATTTTGTAAAAAATGCAGACATGTTTGTACACTTCAGAAAAACTAGAATTTGTTCGAGTGGTTGTTGTAGATCGCGCGCTGATAATGGAGGAAGTTAAGTAACGTAATGGCAGACGATAATTCCAAGAGATATTTGCTGATTGCAAATGTTTCTGGATAAAAGACATTACCTGATTGGACAACGATTAAGTGCTACAGTTATCAGCAAGCAATAAGAGCAGGTGTAACAACTACGCAGAGTAAGGTAATTATTAGCAGCCATATTTGGAGTACAACAGCAGTAGACGCCTAGCAGTTTGAGTAGCAGTATTTAAGTAGAGATATCTCGCATCAGTGCTTGCGGTTAATGACCAGCACCCAGTGGAAATGTAGTTCATGGATGTAGCTGAAAGAGCCCACAGAGATGGGGAGACCGCAGCGAAGATATGGAAGGCATTCGTTGCAAAGTCGAGCATTCGTTGCAGAGCAGAGCATTAGTTGCAGAGTAGAGCATTAGTTGCAGGGCATTCATTGGAGAGCTTCGTTGCAGACCAATTCGTTGGAGAGCATTTGTTGCAGTCCAATTCAGCAGAGAGATTGCAGACCAATTCGTTGGAGAGAATTCGTTGCAGACCAATTCGTTGGAGAGCATTCATTGCAGACCAATTTGTTGGAGAGCATTCATTGGAGAGCACTCGTTGGAAAAGAACAGCGTGAGAATTGTATAACGTTATTGGATAGCCGCACAGTCAGACTTGCAGATATAACATTGGTGCAGTCGCATTTGGAACCTGTGAATAGCGAATAAGTTTTCGTTGCAAGTCTACATGATATAACAACGCTGTAAGTTTGGAAATATGTTTCGGCCAAGTAGGAATAGAAAAAGAAAACATCAAGAAATTGCAACAAGGGTTTTTCTGGAATGGAGGGAGGTGTACTATTTTGTAAAAAATGCAGACATGTTTGTGCACTCCAGAAAAACTAGAATTTGTTCGAGTGGTTGTTGTAGATCGCGCACTGATAACGGAGGAAGTTAAGTAACGTAATGGCGGACGATAATTCCAAAAGACATTTGCTGATTGCAAATGTTTCTGGATAAAAGACGTTCCCTGATTGGACAATGATTAAGTGCTACAGTTATCAGCAAGCAATAAGAGACGGTGTAACAACTACGCAGAATAAGGTAATTATTAGCAGCCATATTTGGAGTACAACAGCAGTAGACGCCTAGCAGTTTGAGTAGCAGAATTTAAATAGAGATATCTCGCGTCAGTGCTTGTGGTTAATGACCAGCGCCCAGTGGAAATGTAGTTCACGGGTGTAGCTGAAAGAGCCCACAGAGATGGGGAGACCGCAGCGGAGATATGGAAGGCATTCGTTGCAGAGTCGAGCATTCGTTGCAGAACAGAGCATTAGTTGCAGGGCATTCATTGGAGAGCTTCGTTGCAGACCAATTCGTTGGAGAGCATTAGTTGCAGACCAATTCACTGGAGAGCATTCGTTGCAGACCAATTCGTTAGAGAGCATTCAT
Source organism: Epiperipatus broadwayi (assembly GCA_028023455.1). Classification (NCBI taxonomy): domain Eukaryota; kingdom Metazoa; phylum Onychophora; class Udeonychophora; order Euonychophora; family Peripatidae; genus Epiperipatus; species Epiperipatus broadwayi. The sequence continues at coordinate 10,801,333 of JAQFVV010012404.1, forward strand.
TGCAGACCAATTCATTGGAGAGCATTCATTGCAGACCGATTCGTTGGAGAGCACTCGTTGGAAAAGAACAGCGTGGGAATTGTATAACGTTATTGGATAGCTGCACAGTCAGACTTGCGGATATAACAGTTATCATCAGCATTTACACTGCTCACTAATATCGGGTTTAGCAAACACTTTACTGCTCATTAAACTATCTCTGACTCAGTCTAACTGGCTTTGACTGCATATCTCGTTTTCATTAAGTTTTGCAGATGTTTTTAATAACTCTGCTAATTTGCATAAATATTTCATTAATACTAATGCAAATTTGGATATTCAGATTAACTTGCACTTTGCATTATTTATTCTGCAACTTCACTGTTTCTAAAATGATTGCAATATTTTATGTATTGACCAGTTATGAACATACATACGCATATACATGTAATTATTTATTTTACAAAACAGTCAATATATTGCAAGCACATGGTTAAAAACTATACAAAAGAGTTTAAATAAGCAAAAAGCTCAGTGGAGTTCTAGCTTTCTTGTTACCAAATTATTAATGTACATGGAAGAGTAAAAAAACAAGTTTCATTTCTTCAAATTTCCTGAGGAATACTATGCAAATTCTAAATGTAAGCAGTACATAAAAATCAAACTTCTATGAAATGGACACTATATCTAAATATGACTTCAATAAAATGTCCAATTTAAAATCCTTTATATTGACTATAATAAAATGTGAAAATGATTTAATTCTACATATCTAAAGCTTCATCATTACTCAAAATGAAAAAAAAAAAAAAATTGCTAGCAAACCAATTACATATATTCAGATGTAGACATTTATGCTTATTTCAAACTATATTAAAACTCTCTAAATAAATTAAAGTCAAGTGCTCTCAATATTCTATAAACAGTCATGAAAATATTGTTTTAAAATTGTTTTCGAGGAATATTTATTTTATGTATGTATGTAAGAATAAATTTTCTTAAATGACTATCCAGTTCAATATTAACAAGAAACTAAAATCATTTAAATTATAAATAAAAATACTTTATATTTAATGTTTTAGAAAGTTATCAAATGATTTAAGGTTTTATTATACAAACTTAAAAAGTTTATGCAAATATACATGTAAGCATAAGTCCCGTGCAATCACATATAAAAAGATGAAAGTTTTTTTTTATTATAAAATTTAAATACACGTGATCATATATATTGTGGGCAATAAAAATGTTTGCACTAAAAATATAGAATGGAATGTTTAATGATCGATTGTTTCATTTTATATTCATATATAAAAACAAATACTATATCTATAAATGTCTGTTTGACTGTGCATTTATTTCAGGCTAGAGATTGATATTAAAAATATATTATCATGGTACAATTTGACATATATGAAAACAATCTTAACCTGGAATAGACAAAAAAGAATTATTATTCTAAATCATTTCCAGTAAATTGGTCTAAATTTATTTATTTAACAATCATATTCACACCAATAAAGTATTATTATGATACATGAACACCTATGCAATATAAAGAATCCTTTACTATTGCCTTTATATGAACTAAACACTAATGACAGTATGCTAGTAATAATGAAACTTATTTTCATTAATAAATTGAATTGTAAATGTATGTATTAAAGTATAATAAATCTTTTATTAATTCTCTTATATCACAATCTAATGAATCTGTTTGATCAATATTTAAATCCCTATCATATTACTTCCTAATCATTACTCCAAATCCTTTCCAATCAATATTTGATTGACTAAATCTTACTCTAAATAGCAAAATAACTATATGAGAGGTATGCATGAAAATGACTTAGTATTACTGATACAATGATTAAATGGGAATCTCCTGAACTATCATTCAATCAGGACTCAAGCTAACATGCATAAGTAATCTGAGGTAGAGATTACTCACCACCAATATGTAAGGAACTCCATCCTTAATTTGATTTGAGGATATGGCCTGGAAAAAGGGCATAACCAAGATTGGCAAATAACTTTGATTGAACCAAAATCTCTCACAATCTAAGTTACCCAGAGCAAAAACTAAACCTAAAATATTGTATCAGTAAAAGATTTACCTTTCTTAATTATTAACCAACTACCCTAAAAATCCTTCTTCAGGGATTGATTATTCATCAAACCACATAAAAGATAATATCAAAATAATACATAAAGGAATTTAAATTATCACATATTATGAACAAATATAATTATTTTATATTTGAATCATGCTCCATTGTTTTTATGTTATTTCCCTAATAGTTTGAGACATTGGCAAACAAATGAGTCTAATTGCATTTTATTTACAAAAGTGTTCATAAAATTACCCAGTCCAAAACTTATTGCACTATTACATGGAGAAAATCTGATGTAAATTCTTGTGTTGATCAATAACAAAATGGAATTTGAATTGGCCGACTTAAAAGTATTGATGAGAAGGATATTATCACTGATAATATAATGTTCATAGCTTATTCATATGTGTACAATAGTAATTGTCTGTTTTTCCAGTTGGAGTGCTTTGACTAGCTAACAATTGATTCTCATCCTTTGGGCGATGATGCTTCCTTGACCACTTGGTCTCTGAAGATACAGTTGTGGAAAAAGCATTCCCTGGAAAAAAATCATGGTTTTAATTAACCAGCAAACATGAAACTTTTCTGAGATAAAAAAAATCACCAAATAATCTGTTATAAATCACTTTATTTATATAGTCTTTACAGAGACCCCCAGCCTTTCACTTAACATTTTTTTGTGCACCTTTCATGCTATAATTTTATTTTTAAAAACAATAACAAAGAAAATGTTACAGAAAGATTTTCTCTTTTGTTAGTTAAAATTCCTTATCTTTTTGGCTTAGATTTTTTTTCCCATATGTCAAATGTGTTGGCCAGCTGCTTGGAAGGCAGCTATTCTAACCACTAGGCCACCAACACTTGACAGATTTTTAAGATCCTGGATCCTTTATTTGCAAGCAATTAATGACTCATTTATAAAGAACAAAATCAATAAAATTATTTGCTTAACATTTTAAACAATGGAACAATTTACCCCCCCCCCAGTTATAATTAAAAGAAAACTTTGAACTTCATTAGTTAATAGATTAGCATTACCAATCTATTTTAGTCCGTATATATTAAACTAAATAAATTTTATGTATAAAAAAAAATAACTTAATGTTAAATTTAAAATATCTACATATTTTATTATGCAATAAAAAAATACCATCTCAATATGATGTAATGAGATTATGATTAAAATGATATTGAAATAATGATATTAAATGATTAAGAAAATATTTGTGATATGACTATACTGCTGAGTTTTAAGAAAAGTTTTCAAGTTAAATAATATAGATAATATAATTATATTGTTTTAGTATAAAAGTTTTGAAGTGAAATAATAATAAAGATATAGCAGACATTTAAAGTTTGATGTTTCCGAATCAATCTTCTGTCTGGAGATAAAATTTTCAATCAAACAAGGTTATTTTTAATATAAAAATATATATTCCTATATTTAATAATTAACAATTGAGATTTAGCTATATCATTGCAGATCTAATTACTGACATTATGATCATTCTAATATATTGCTTGTTATATAAATATAATAAAATATTGTCGATAAAGACTAAAAAAGTTTCCATATTTGTCTCTGATTTAGAATGAAATAGTTAATGAAATCATGTTAATATGGTTCAATACAGAACAATTAAAATGATTAAATGTGAATATATGTCATGTTCTGTCAGCATACACTTTTTTGTGAAACATTTATGGCTGTAAGTGATGAACTGAAAATAAAAGCTAAGTCTATTATAGATAATGAAGAGATGTGTAAAATTAATAAGATCAAAGATGGAATTATATTAAAAGTGATAAATATAATTCAACTAAAAATATATTATAAATTTGCTAATTAGTATTATAGGTTTCCATTGAATATTATCAAACTAATAAATTGTATATTTCTTGTGTAATGTGTTTTTAATGTAGTTTATTATTTCAAAAGTGACTCTGAAATGGAAGTGAAATCATTGATATGAAACCAGGAAACCAATACTGGGCTAAAAATAAATTATAACATCTATCTTGTACTGATTGATATCTATTTGATTCTCTGTGAATTAGACAGATGGCAATAAGGTAAGGAATCATCTTTAAAGTCCACAGACATCCTTTGTTCACTTGACTTGCTAACCATAACTGTTCAAGCAGGTTGGCTTCAGTTAATCAGGATTAAAATTTTTTATACATACTTTAATCAATTACTATTCTTTTATATGGTTTTTGTATTCGTATTTACATAATAAAAAGTTTTTGTCCTAAATTATAAAAACAACATTCTTATGTGCATACATATTTAAAAAGAAAGAAATGAAAAAAAAAATAAAAGCAACTTACTAAGCCCTGTTTCTGTTCTTTGAGATAACTGTTCATACTAATAGCATGGGATGAAGCATCAAATTTAAAAAGAGACATCTAAAAGACAAAAAAGAAATCATGAATTAAACTAATAAAAAATAAAATATGAATAGCACAAAAGAAAATGATAATTATTTATAATTAAAAAAGCTAAACAATCAATTGGACATATATAAATAAAAATTAACTAAAAATTCTTAAGAAATACTGATCACAATAATTTAAATATTTTAATAAATGATCTACTGTTAAATATATTTTATTATTCCAAAGTGACTTTTAGCAAATCGTGATTTTTAAAAATATTTGATGATAATCAAGTTATACAAAATAAATAAATAATAATAAGTGACCATGCTTATTGATAATCCTTATTAGTCAAATAAAAACTGATATTTGGAATACCAGTTACTTTTCCTAAAAGAAGTCATGATAGGATTTTTTTTGTCGGTTTTTGTATTAAGCGTAAAGGTCAATGTAATATTTTAGCAAATTGCTTTCCTTATCTAATAAATAAAAGTAATATGACTATTATATATGTATGAAAGGTTCTAACTCTTAAATTCAAAGAAAATACATCTTGTTATTTTATACTCTTTTTAGATAAACATTTCCACAGTTCTCTTGTTTTAAAAAATGAATATAACAGGTCATTAATTTTTTTAGTATACTCAACATATGATAAAGAAGAGTGATTGCCAGATGTTAGTGCACTTAACTACCCAGATCAGATTCTAATTTTTGCCTTTATCAATGAAATTTAGGTTTCAAAAATAAAAGTATTGCAGTTTTGCATCAGCAATTCCCTTTAACTCAATTTTACTATTCAAATTAAAAGTCTGAAATTCAAAATACTAAAGATTTTGAATAGTGCTAACAATGGAATATTATTAATGAGAAATACAAACATATTGAGATTTTTATTTATTGTTTGATACTGTTTAGGAGTGATGCTTTCATGTATTTACATTTACAAAGCAATTTAGCTTTGAACATCTTTAACATTTTTATCTAAGTAATATATGAAATCAGTGCAATTTGAAAATTAAAATTGACTAGTTGTTAATCTGCTTTCAAAAACAGGTTATATATGCCTGTGTAATGAAATTAATCTAAAGTTCTTTGAATAATAAATTTCAATGTCTTTCAGTCAAGTGTCAATCTTTAATGTGTATATAAACACATAAAAAGATTGTTTTGACAACAAATCAGTTTGAGATTTTTGTGTATTGTTTGATATTATTTAGGTGAGGACTGCTTTTATATACTTACATATATATTGCAACCACATGAAAATTTTAGGGGTTAATATGGAAAGATGGAAACACATCATCATCCCCACTAGTCACAAATATAATGAACAAATAAAAATAAATATAAAATGAGTAAGGAGAATACAGAATAAATGAATATCCAGTGAATAAAAGCAGTAAGTCAGCACAAACAAAACCATAAGGTGCATCTCCAGCATTACAGAAGAATAATAAACATTAACAATCAACAAACAACATTCAGCTTTGTAACTGAATTTGAAAAAAAGTCCATTATAGAGAGGCTAATTATCTAGCCACTGCCAAATTTAGGGCAGAAATATAACACAAACTCTGAATGCATCTATATTCAAGTGCTAATCCATCACTTATAATAATAAAAAAATTATGCTGGGATAGAGAAACATAGTAATCATCATCAATGCTCTGGTCACATAGCATGCTGGTCAACTATAAACTCAATTTCTAATAAGAAAAACAAAATATAAAAATGAAGTGCATAGATTTTAAAGATATCTTTGTGCCATTATCATCTAGACGTCCAAATACCAACATAACCTCTACATCCATATAACTAACCATTGTGCTAATGTAGCCATTTAACAACATTGCTGTATTAATAATAGGTTAGCAGCATGCTCATTGACTTTAGACTTAATTAGTGAATGGGGAAATAGTATTCAATCTTCCCATATATTTTTTTTTATGAATAAAAAGTAATTATTTACATTTTTTTGCCTCATCACATAAAATGAGATTTTTCAGATATGTTAAACATAAGTTTAATATTAAAAATATGTTATGTTATAAAGTGTTGTAAAACAAGAAAAAAAGTATAAAGTAAAGTAAATAATTATTTTAATTCTCTCTCTTCATTAATTTACCTATCATTTTTGATTTTAATTCTAATGTTAAAAAAATATTAAGTGAAAAAAGTTTTCTCTTTATTGTGTATTCATAAATTTTATTTTTAACTTATAAGAGAAATAAATAAAATTAAAAAAAATAAGATTTTCTTTTAATTGACAAGAATTGTTTTTTTTCTTTATTTCTCTTCAATACAACAAACAGTGTTTATCAAATCAGTGTAATTAACTTGTTTTTCTTTTGGCAGAAAAAATGTTTTTTAATTAAAAAGGAATGTCAAAAACTGATTCTAATTTGGGTTTTGGATTTGTTTTTGAATGTCAATGTTGAGAAAGGTAAATAACTGAACAATTGTTTTTGTCAAAAATGATCTAATAGGTTATTATTAAATTTTATCATGTAAGAAATAGGATTGTTGTTGGTTGAAGACAGGGTTGTTCCAAAATTAAGGACATGAATTAAAAATGACTTAGGTGTCTTGTAAGAAGCAGTCATTCCTGACCCAGCTGTTGAAGAAAACAGTCAGTTCTAACCCATTTGGTGAAGATGGCAGAAGAAAAAATTCTAATCAAGCTGCTGAATAAAACTGTAGTATAACTTCTAATCAAACTATTGAGAAGAGCAGTTATTTGACTCATCTGTTAACGAAGAAAATAGATGCAGAAATTCGACTATTTAAAAATGTTTTTATAATGAAAACCATGTGCAAAGTTTAGCTAAAAGCTAAACATCATCTCTCTCCATGTAACTTGCCTCACTAAAAAAATGTAAAGAAAAATATTCCTAAAATAATCTGCAAGAAAATCTTGTCTCTAGCCACAAGAGCATGAATGTCTATATATTAGCTTGACCTAGAAATTTTATTGGAAAGAAAATGGATAAATTTTTGCTGTTTTTTAGCCTAAAATATCCTATTGCAAAATAAAGAAAAGGGAAATGACTATATAATTAACCTGAAATTAAAAAGACTTCAAGAATATTTACCTGGAAAACCTGCAAATTATAAATGCAAAGAACTCCAAAAGAAAGTTAAAATCATGGCATTCATGTACACATTAAATTTAAATTTATAAAGGGTGCTTTTAAAATTAAGTAGCAATTGGTATTAATTAATTTTATTAGTAGTTTTATTAAATGAACATGGTTTTTGTAATTCATGTGATTTTTTTTCATTTTTTCATAGTTGTATAGTTTTTTTAAGTAACTTAATTTTATAAAATTTGATTTTTTTCTTTGTTTTATATCACCCCCTCCTCAAAAAAAATTATGCACACATGGGGTAAGCTAATTTAAAATGCCCTTATCTCTGAGTGAAAACCTATATTTCAACTTTTGTTATTTAAAAAAATAACTTAATAAAGGAAAAAGTTAATTAAAGGAATAAAAATCAATTGGTTAATTTTTTTATGAAACTATATCTTTTGATAAAAATATATAAATATAAAGTATCATATTATCATGTCATTTTTTTAATTAATCAGTTAGTTTATTAAATAACTGTTTAAAAAATGCTCTAGTGTTAATGATTTTATTCCTCCAGCTATCTGTTATATGAATTGGCAGTGTGACTTGATTTCAATACAACTTAGAATTTGACATTGTTTTCAAATTACCCCAGTAAAATTACTTTAAAGTAAATTAGAATAAGCTGTTACATTTATTTATCTCTTTCTAACAGTAACAGTTCATAGAGGTCTTGATTCCTGAGCTAGATTTGAGCATAAGTTAGTTATATGGTCCATGTACATTTTTATATTTTTTATTATTAAAAATTAAGCTTATAATTGGTCAGTACATTAATAGTACTATGTGGCCAGAGTAGTGATTATGATTAGCATGTTTCAGTATTACAGCATTATTTGTTTTTTATATTCTAATGGATTAGCACATAGGTATGTGTGTTTCACATAATTGTGTTAGCCTGTCTACAGTGGACCCCTTTCAAATTCTGTCATAAGACTGACTGTTGATGATTAATGACTATTTTTCTTCTGTAAAGCTGAAGATGTACTTTATGGTTTTGTTCATGCTGACGCTCTGGTCATATTCATTGCATATTCAGTGCATTCTATATTCATTCTACATTTCTTTTATATTTAATTTGATTAGTTATTTTATGGAGATGATTTGCCATCTCCCCATGTCACCTCCATATTTTTCTATATCACTACAATTAAATAAAATTATAAAGAAAAAAAAATCATATAAAGTAGTTTGAAATGGTAAACTTTTAAATATGTACAATTTTGATTTCATTATCAAATAATTTTTTTTTCTCAAACCTAAGTGGTAATATTAGTTATCTAATTTTGTAAGGGCACAAAAATGTAAATATAAAAAACAAACAATTTTTTAACATAGAGTTAATGTAACTTGATATTTAAAAAAGATTATACCCTCTATATTATTCAGTTCAATATATTAAATAAATATATTAATAAACAGAATTATCTCTTTTATACAAAGGCAAAACTCTCCATACAGTAGTGCCACACTGTGCCAAACAGAGTAATCAATGGATGCCAGAAGGCATGTGCATAAAATCCCTATCTAGTGCCTACTCATCCAATATCCCCAGACTAGTTTCTGGCTTGTGGCCATCATCAGTGAGGAGCCTTGGATCTGAGAGCACTGCACCTAGATCTTAGGATCTAATGCAATCCTCCAGCAGCCACCTTTTAACTCTACTTTACTACAAAACTATGAGAATGAAAGTAAAAACACAATATTTTCAATCTAAACTCAATAGCTTATATAGTCATATAGGTCTGAACTCAATTCAGCACCCATACATTTTGGTGTCTTTGGCTCTTAAACAACCATAGCCACCACTATCCTATTAGGCAGGATTGGTGTTAAACCACTAAACATCACATGATCACCATCTCTATACTAGCACATAATTGTTGTAAACAAAGGAAAAACTCTCCACACAGTAGTGCCACCCTGTGCCAAACAGAGTAATCAATGGATGATGGCCACAAGCCAGAAACTAGTCTGGGGATATTAGATGAGTAGGCCCCTACTAGATAGGGATTTTATGCACATGCCTTCTGGCATCCATTGATTACTCTGTTTGGCACAGGGTGGCACTACTGTATGGAGAGTTTTGCCTTTGTTTACAACAATTATGTGCTAGTATAGAGATGTGTGATCATGTGATGTTTAGTGGTTTATCTCTTTTATACTTCAGGCAAAGACATATAGATTTTATGATTTACTTAGCCCATAATTTATAATGTCTTTTATCTTTTTCATTCTAACAAAATATTTTTTTATAATCTTTTTTATTCTGTCTACTACTGATTTCTTATTCATTAACATTTAATTTGGATAAAATAAATTCAGATGCATTTCAAATGCACATTATTTTAACAGTTTATTATTTTCTTTATCCATGTTTGCTTGTTTTCTTCAATAACCTATTCAAAACTGACTAGCATTGATTAAGTATTTAACAATAACAGATTGCCTTGGAACTATTTATACTTTTACATAATTTTTGTTATTATTCATTACACCTATATATTTTCAAGATATCTTCAGATATAATTTCAAGCATACAGTATTTCATCTGTAGTATCAGCCGTCATCAGAGAAAAATATAGGATTTGAGTTAAGACATAAGACCTTTGCATTTTAAATGCCTATAACCTAAGCATTTATAAATTTTACAAGTCATTAATAAATGGGAAAGATATCTACAGTTGTGATAGATAGAAGTTCTCTTTGGTCAAATATAAAAAAATCTTATTTTTGCAAATGTTTTCAATTTTAATCTAAATTGTCCCTCAATTAGACTTTTTATATATGTAGAATGAATAATAGAAAGGAATTAATGTAGTTTGTTTAAACAAATGCTTTATATATGTAGAATGAATAATAGAAAGGAATTAATGTAGTTTGTTTAAACAAATGCTTTGAAAAATCTCATGTACTGTATAATATCATTCTTAAAATACCACCCATAAATAAATAAAATCATTGTCTCTTCTTATAACATTGACTGAAAAGATCTGAAGATTAAAACTAAAAAATTCCTAGCAGAAATATCTTCATTTTCTTTACCTGGTCTTAATAACTAGTTATTATTTGTTCTCTTCTCTTAAACTCTAAAGATATATTTTCATCTTACATAGCTGCAATATTTTTAATATAGAAAACAGTCTTCGGACTCACTTTTTTAAAAAAAAATATTTTATTTTGCATTTTGTTGCAGCAATAAAATAATTTTTTTTTTTTAGCTTACTGCTTATCTTTTTATAGATAAAATTTTAAAATTTATGATATCATAGATAGTGATAGGAATATCAAGATTTCTTTCTGATGAATGGTCAATAGTAATTATATCTTCCTGTTCATTCTCTTGAATAGATCTCTGGTCTGATTTTAGAGCAGATATAAAAGTTTTGATCTGATTCCTTACTAAAGATAATAGAAAGGAATTACATAGATTTATAGAAATGAGGAAAGAGTGTTGTTTTGATCAGGAAAGATTTCTGAAAAATGTTTTTATCTATCAAAGTTTTTGAAATTCAGATCAATGCTATCAAACTCTGGGTTAAATGAATTTAAATACTTATTGGATTATAACTGATTTCAAGATCTTAATAGTTTATATGAGTTTTAAAATTTTTTAATTTTTCATTATCCAATTGTTAACAATCTCTTCTCTTCCAGATTATAGTTGTGATGTAGAAAAATCACATTTAAAACATAAAATGTTAGTAGCTAGAAAACTTACTGACATACTATTCTACAATATTCACTATTATGACATCTTGGCAAATAATCAGATATCACTTTTTTTACCTTCAACCAAATAAAATAATTTAAACCCCCCCAAATCCCCTAATATTCAAAGTTGAAACAAAGGTCTGTGTTTGTTTAAAAAGATTCCTGGATATTACTAGATAACTTTTAAAAAAAAAAACTTTGCTAAGAATAAATGGTAGGTAATCTTAATTGATTAAAACTAATTCAATCGCAGTAATAACCAAACTTCTCTTACTGAGCGGAAAAAAAAACCACTCAAAGCAATTCTAAAAAAATATCTTGTTATATTTTTCTTATTAACATTGTTCCAATAGTTTCATTTGACTCATCTTATTGAAAATTCTCCTATTTATTATTCTGAGCAATGTCAAATTTAATTCTTCATCATTAAAAGTTAAACAAGAAAAATTATTCATAATAATAATGTCTGTATATTTCCCTATTAAATTTTGAAAAAAAAAAAAAAAAAACCAAACATTAAGATTATGCCATAATTAATCTTAAATTTTTCTCTTTCAAAGTACAGTAAATTATCTTTTCATCATATTTTCCATGATATTTATTTGTAAGCTCCTTGTTATTGAGATAATAACAAAGTTCAATAATTTAATAATGGATATATGTATACTTAAATATTCATATGCATATTGAAATGGTAAATCTGATTCGGACTTGCCATTTCATTGTCTGACCCACATAATCACTTATTAAGGGTGTTTAATTAAAGCCCACCTATGTAGAAAAATGTATTTTTCAATGTTTATTTTTTTATTACTCTTAAAACATTTTTTTTAACACTAAATTACTAAAATTTATTTTGGATAATACTAATCATATTTAATCATATACTAACACACTAAGTTATTTTATTTATTAAAAGAAAAAAAAATTCAAATAATAAGTTTTGAATTGTTTTTTTTTTTTGTATATATATATTTAAAATGTCTTATTATTTTTTTTAAGAATCCAAGATGGCCTTTTTGAAAGATTTGTACCTCGATAAGAAGTTTAAAATAAATGTTAAATTAAAACATTTAGAAATTATCAAAATCCATTACTTTGGAATTTCTATTCATTAATTAGTAGAGATTCTACATCGTTATCTAAATTAAAAACTAACATAAAATTATACTGAAATCTATTGATCCTTATCGAGGTACAAACTTTCTAAAATTAGAACAAAAGTATGATTTCCTATTGTTTCATAGGAGATCTAAACAAAAATCACTCCAGGCAGCAGATAATTCGAATACCAATGTTCAGGTATAAATAGTGGTCCTTTTTTTTAAAAAAAAAAAAAAGAGAAGAGAAAGAAAGTTGTAGAACATCTTCACGCCAGTTGAAATGATGAGCGAGTAGTTTAAGGGAAGATCACCGCCCGTCTCTTCCTGAAACCTGAAATCTGCCATTTATGCTGCTGCCAGAACCTGCCTTCAAATGCTACCAGCCATCAACATTCACCCAGGCACTCATTCCGGGGAACTCCAGGTAAAATGCCGAAGAGCTTAAATACTTTCGTCCAGATTTTAAAAATTCTTATTAGAATATAAAATGTAATTTCGTAAAACTTTAAAAAACATGTCAAAAGTTAATGTTTATTAAGAATTTTTTTCAACTGACTCTTTTAACCTTTCTTTTAAATTATTTGTAATGTTTTTTTTAATAACTCAAGCTCACAACAATTTTTAATATTCGTAATTATTGAATATGAAAATATTTATTTGTTTTGTATATTAATTAAAGTATGAGATTTCATGCTTTGATTTTTTTTTTTATTATTTTGACAAACTTCACTCGCAGGTGTCCAAAGAGCGTAGTTTGCTAATAGAACAAATTATGTTCACGAGAGGAAGAGAGTTTTAGCAAAGAATAAATTAATTTTAAAATAAAAATAAGTTGATCTATTTTTATTTTTGCAAGTGAAGTTATGTCAAATATATGTATCAAAATAAACTTTCCGTATTCTTTAAATAAATTTATTATAGATTTCCCAGAATGGGATTCTATTATTTTATATTTCTGTAATTTGAAACAAAAGTAATATGCTATGGATTTTGACCTAATAACAGCGCCGCTGGATAGCATCAGTTAATTATCATGCTTTTTTTTTTAAGTTAGGAAAGTGGGAAGGGGGGGATTTATTCGAGAAGTAAATTTTCTTATTCTTTATGTTTGGTTTTTGTTGGCTAAATATTTATAAAGTAGTTGGTTACTGCAGGTTGATCTCTATGCAGTACTAAATTATTTAAGGCATTTAATTATAATTAGTTCATATTTGATGATTATAATATCTCGGGTTAATAAAGAATGCTCGGAGTAGTGTGGACAGACCTTAAACGGTCATTCATTTGGTGTTCGGTATTGGCTCCCGGTTACGCATACGTCTGTGGGCCGGAGAGTGTGGTTGAGGTAGAGTTGGTTAGTCAGCATAATCCGTATAGGTGGACATGAGGGCTCTCCGTAAGTCCTATCTCCTTTCGGTATTTGTTCGCAACATGGCAGACGTACCAAATTCCCTTTTTCTTTGTTGGAATAGGGATGCGAGTGTCCATAAACTGGCTTGTATGACCCTACCTACATTTCTTCTTTCATTTGCATTCATATATTTATTAACCCGACATTGTTTTGCTTTTATTTTGCCTATCTAATACGTAAGCCATACGGAAATGATTCTACTCAAGGATCTTTGGCCTGAGTAACCGATTATTTTGTTATTTTGTGATTAGTTAAAATCCTTTAATTTTGCTAATTCACGTTCTAGTTTTCTAAGGTATGATTTAGTTGAAAGTCCAACTAATAAGACTCGTTTGCTTGATGATTAACTGATCTATTTTTTTATAACAGCTTACAGTTTTTAATCACTGTGTAGATTAATGCTATTCCAGCAAGGTCCACTAATGTAATAAAATATTATCTTTTTTTTGAGATTTAAATTATTATTAATAAAGAAAAGTAAAATAAATCATTTTCTTTTCTTGCGTCATTAGAGTAAGATGACAAATCAGTCTTGTTGTAATTGTTTCTTTGATATCCATTTTAATATAAAATGTTTTTTAAATCTTTTTTTTAAAGGAAAAATAAAATATTTATTCTTTATATAAATTAGTTGGACAAATGTTTAGACATGCTAATGTATTTATTATCTTGTACTAAATGTGGACAGAGAATTCAGAATCCATGGTCATTTAATTTTAAAAATCTTTTTTGTTTCTTTCTTAAATAAATGTAAACAAAATAAATTTGTGCAAACCAAATAATAAAACGGATAACCGCTAATGTAAATCTGTCATGCAGGACGTGGTCTCACATAAATGTGTTATTTAATTATAAAATTATTGTAAAAAATGTTTTTTAAAAGAGCTTGAGTTAAATGTAAATGTAAAATAAGTAATGAGTTTAAAATATATATAACTAAAACAAAACTTCCAGTGTTCTTCGAATCTTTTCATTTACTTTTATTTTAAGTAATCTTTGATTTTAAGTATATATATATAAATCAATCACCCAAGTTCACATTAAAATATAATTAAAAATGAATCTCATGCTTCAAGACTCAGCTTCCGGCATGGTGAAAGTAAAGGAATTCGATGTTATCATTGAGAAAGGTTATTGATTAAATCTTTGACCTGGGGATATAGGTAAATAGGGCAGAATCCACGATGTACCTGACTTATATATCTTGTACACGGTCGGATTTGAGGTACTCTACCTGTATTCCAGGTCTTGTTGGATCGATATATGTTTTTTGACCAGTACAATATATATCCATACACAATTACACACACAAAAAAAATTTGCATATTAAATAAAAAGTCAAATTTTTAACATTATTATCTCCTTTCTGTTTTGAAACATTTCTTATTTCTAATACATATTTTAAAATGTAAAATTAATTTTCTCTTAAATAATTAAATATGAGATAAATTACAATGAATTTCTTTATATATCTTTTTACTTACGGTTTTAGATTTTGGAGGTCGCTTTTTTGCAAAATAAGAAGCAATATCACTTGTTCTCTCCGTGAAAGTTGAAGGAGCTTGTTGATGACCTGGTGTTGTGTTCTTGATATCAAGATAGTCACTTAAAACTAACTGCAACTAAATAACAAATAATTCTGTAATATTACAGTAAAAAAAAGAGAAAGAAAAAAATCTATTTTTGAAATAAATGTCTATCCAAGATACCATTGCCATATTGATTCGAACAAATTTACATTAAGTGATTATTTTTATTCAGATTAAGAAATTATATGAAAGTTCATATTTTGTAACACTTTCTGCTTCAAAAATAATGTACTATATATTATACTACAGTCCTAAAACAAAAACAAAAAAAGACATTACTATCAAGCTACTCAATAGATGATAAAGATTTCAGTTCCTTATATTCTAGCCAAGAGTAGTTACATATCCTCTTATTGACTAATAATTGGGTGGCTGGCTGGGCTGTGTATAAATTGAATACCTGAAAGAAAATCCAAGCTTACTCGGAAATTATTATCTAGAAGTTTATTATTTTTATATCTTCTCCTTTACTTTTTTTTTTTGCATTTTTCTTTATATATATTAAAATTTTCTTATCACCTCTTCATATACACTTTAATACAATTTTTTTTAATATAAATTTCTTTATTTTGCTTACAGTTTCGACTGTCCTGTAGTTGTCATCAGAGCTACATATACATATTTTATATTATCATTCATATTCATATTTAACTTTAACTCTATAGCTTTTCTTCTCTTATTTCTTGCTTATATTTTCTTATTATTTCTTTATTTTATTCTTACTTTCATTTTATTCTTTTTTTAAAATTTATT
Organism: Epiperipatus broadwayi; assembly: GCA_028023455.1. NCBI lineage: Eukaryota > Metazoa > Onychophora > Udeonychophora > Euonychophora > Peripatidae > Epiperipatus > Epiperipatus broadwayi. Next base: position 10,817,506 of record JAQFVV010012404.1, read on the forward strand.
TTATTTTATTCTATCTTATCTACCATTACATATTTATTTTTAAATAGTGCTAAAGTCACTAAATGAACTAATAGAGACCCTGGATATCCTAGGCTGAAAATTTGGATCAGTGAAGGATGCCCAAACAGTTGGTCAAGTTACATTACTATGGAGATTTGGAATGCTGGTCAAAGTTTGTCTATTTGTAATGGCTTTATCCTGATGTTTGTTCAAATACTCATGCGAGTGGAAGGATGGAAACAAATACTTAAGTTATTACACAAAGGGCATCCAAGTGTTGCATGGATAAAGGCACGCACACATTCATACGTATGGTGGCTTCAAATAAGTAGTGACATTAAACAAACAGTAAAACTTGCCAGGATTGTCAATCTATGGCTGATTTACTGAGAAGAAGACTTATAAACCATGAATAGAGGTCAAGAAACCATGGAAGCATATCCATACAGATTATGCTGGACCTATAAATAATGGTAATCATAGATTCATATAATAAATGGGTCGAGTATAAACTCGTGAAAACTACAAGTACAAAATTTCCATAAAAGCTTTACAGGAAGTGTTTGCCACTCATGAATATCCTGAGAACTTAGTATCTGATAATGGTACTGAATTTAGTTCTGCAGATTTTGAAATTTATTTAACTGATAAAGGCATTCATCATGAGCATAAGCCAGCATATCACCCTGCCTCAAATGGACTTGTAGAAAAGGCAGTCCAAAGTTTGGGGTCTGCATTGAAAAGGTAAAAGTTACTGATAAGGATGAAGCTTTGATCAAAATCATGTTGTATCAGCATTTTATTCCTACTGCATCAAATCATAAAATGCCTGCAGAGTTGCTGTTTAGCAGATACTGCCATGTTCATCAAAACTGTTGCCAGTAAAAAAGAAATCAGAAGAAAAGAATTTTAGTGAAAGCAAGAACTGTGCAAATTTCATGAAATTTAGTGTCAGTGAAACCATGTGGATTTGAGACGTAATAAAAAAGAAATGGATACCTGCAATTATAGTTGATACAGTATTTGAAATCATATGAATAATAAAACTTGAGAATGAATTACATGTCAGAAGACATATTAATCATTTACATCAGGCCTGTAGCAACCAATCCTCAATGGGAATTTTTCACAAATGATGAACTTGAAAATCTGCCCTCTATTAAGTAGAATGATGTAGTGCCTATAGAACGAGATACAAAAAATAAAACTGAAGTGAATCAGGATGCAGATGGCTTGGATCAAGATGAAGTTACTAGGATCCAAAAAATCAACTGATGTAAACACTGATACTCCTACTCCATGAATTCCAATTTCGAAATTGGAGGAGGACGGTCAGATTTAGGGATTATATTCTAGAGTGAGGAGAGGTGTACTGAGTGATGCAAATGTATTGTATATATAAAGTTTAATTAAATTCTATATGTTGCACTGATAGTATTGAACTCCCTCCCCAGAAATTACTCTAGAAAAAATGTATAAATGAACTGTCAAATAAATTATGTAAATTACCATAGTTTATACACCTGGGTCTCGTTTTATGCGGTAGATAGGTTCCTCAGAAAACGCGCACAAAAAAAAAATCGCAGAAAAATAAACGTAACTTACCTTGAAAAATGGGGGATAGGTTCCCATAATTTTCAGAAATTGGCATAAAAGCAAAGCAACAAGGAAAAATTACTTTAAAATTCGCATTAAAAAAATAAGAAAATAAAGTATGACTAATAAAAAATTTCAAATATATAAAAAAAATTAATATAAGACAAACTTTTCAGTATTTTATTTACATTTTTTCATACATATTTTGATCATTACTACTATTTTACAATATGCGTTCGTTTGTGAACTAGTAAGAAATCAGATACGTGACATGATATACAACTAGCGCCACTTCCAGACTTATGCTGTTTCTATATTAAAAAAATGAGATGCAATCAAAACAAAAAAATTAGACATTATCATTCGAAAGATTATTTTCAGTTTATAAAATCAATAAAATCTTCGTTATTATTTATTCTAAAAATTTAAAAAAATATTTATTTCTGTTAATATCTAACAAAATATGTTTTAAAAGTTTAAAATTTTTGAATATTTATTGCGATAATTTTATACATATGTATAAATCTATTATTATTATTTACTCATTAGTATAAGTAGATCATTTATATAGAAACTAAGATTCTAAATACAGCTTCAGGCCATATTAATGTAAGCTGCTAATATAATGTTATATTTTTGAAAAAAAAAAAAAAAAAGTATTTCAAGTCAAAATAAGTTATTAATAATTTAAATTTCTTGATATCTAATAAATATAGTGAAATATAAAAAATATTAAGAAAAAAACATAAATCGCATAACTTCCAAATCGCATTAAAATAATTTGCATAAAACAAGATCCAGGTGTATAAAGAGTTCAAGATTCTTCATGAGCATTCAATCAGGCACATTTCAGTTGATTTGGTATCAAAATTGTAAGCTATAGTACACAGTCAAAAGTTGTCAACCAACAGCAAAGAGGAAAATGGCTGCCAAACATAAACTGTATTCTCGAAAGAAAAATATTTAAAGTTGAACAAAGTTGATATTTAGTAAGGTGTTTATGGTTGAAATTCAAATGGATATTTGTTTCATATAGATTTTTATTTAGACGGGTATGAAACGCTTTAAAATTAAACGAACAGTGAAATTAGTCCTGGTGTGTAGATTAACATTATTCTTCAACACACTTAATAATTCCATATAAATCGTCTATTTGTAAATGATAGAATTAGTTTGTTAATAACATTATTTATTCATTATTATTATATTGCTAATTGAATGCCTCAACAAACAGAAATAAATTTGCTGAGATATTATCAAACCTGTGTGTGTGTAAATTTCTTGTTGCCCTCCATGGCTGAGTTTATCTCCCCACGAACACATCAATGAATAATTTCTAGCCTAATATTGACCGATAAAAATTATTAATCATGAGAAAAATTCTTAAAAAAAAAACAGTACCATTTAAGAATTTGTCTAATTTTCTTTCAAAATATCTTTTTTTTTTTCAAAAATTGTATATTTCTTGAATCTATTATACTTCAGAATTTAAAATATTGATTAATTAAAAAACAAAAAAGTTATTTCAGAAATAGATGTGAAAAAAATCATTAATTTTGTTGAGCATATGTATATATACTTAAAACATAAACATTTAAGGATTTGATTACCACTGCTTGAACTTGGGACCAGACATCTGCCATATCATATAGCTGTACCTCCTGTGATTGGGACATCTAAAATGAAAAATTAATGTAAAATGGTGATTTTTTATAATTATTATAAAATGTCAAATAAAATATTTTGATTTGTTGAAAATAATTCCTTGTATAAAACTAAAAATAAAAATACTTACCGTAACTCTTTTCAAATTTGCTAGAACCACCTGGTGGGCTTTGGCAATACAACGAAAATCTTCAAAAACTACTTCTAAAAGTTCTAACAACAATCGTGGCTGGTTATTGGAAGCTTCGTTTTGAGAACTAAAATAATTTATTACTATATTATTTAAATATAATACATTAGATTTTAGAAAATAGCTGAAAAAGGTATATTTTATTATACTTTTTCTATGAAATAAAAAAAATAACCCCAAAAATAATGATAGAAAAATGAATGCTCATCCAGTTTATTGCTGGGATCTCTCCATCAAGGAGGAACTACAACTACTTTCATGATTTTATATATTTAATTACTATATAATACAACTGAATTATTTAAATAAATTTCATCTTGAGTAGAACTACTATGATGAATAAAACATGCTTATAATTATTTATAAAAAAGATCTATATATACATAAATATCAATAAGTAAAAAAACTATTATTTAAATAAGTTAAAACAAGAAAATATATTTCAAAATACTTTGCAACTTTATTATTTCAGAAAATTTCAAAAACAAAAAATGGTAGTAACAGTGCTAAACTTAAAAAATGAAATTAGGTTGACTATATTTTTTTGTACAATCAATGCAGGCAAAACAAATGTTATGTATTTTTCAAGAATTAGAAAATAAATTATTATACAAGTTTTACATCATTAGGAGGATTACTTCCTTTTAATTGCCTCCCACCCCAAGTAATGAAGATTAAACTTTTATTGAATGTCATAAAGATTTTATTATATTCATTTGAAGTACGTTGGAATATTTTGTAAAAAAGAATTTTTATAGTTGTTAGTCACAATGTTTTTGATTCCAATGCGATTTTTTTTTTTACTGTAATGATTTGCTTCAACAAATCATAAAATTATTGGGGCAATATCTTTTATTTCTAAATATTAATCAGTGATATTTGGGATATCTTTAAAATTGTTAATTTGATCCGAGTTATTATTAATTGGAAATTTATTAGATGATAATTAGTTATTTAATGTTATCATTATTGCTCATGATTTTGTTTAAGTCATATCTAGTATAAGTGATCAGCTTAGAAATTGATTAATTTCTTTAATATTAGAAATTCTTGATATAATTTTTTTTTTGTTTAAATAGAACTTTTTGGTACATTCATCAATAGTATGTTCAATTCATTATTAAAAAAATTAATTAATGGAGAAAACCAATTGATTTAACAATTTTTTAATTATATCTTGCTTAATATTTCATCAATTTTATGAGCAATAATTTTACTACAATTGTAATTAATATATTAACTTCTGCAATACTTTTTGAACACCTCTTTGTTTGATAAGTAAAAATTAGTGCTATTTTGTTATTATTATTATATGTATTAGCATGAATGATTATTATGTAATTAATAGAACAAAATTTAAATATTTGGTTCAGCAAGAAAAAAACAATCTTATTTTATATTAAAATTTATTATAATTTTTGCATAACTTGAGGTTTATTTTAAATTTTACTTGAATTTGTTATGCCTTCTTGCATTATTAATCATTAGAGAGAAAAAAGCATGTTTTAAAACTTTAAAAATGATTTGTGCTATTACCAATTAAGTTAATATTATTATTGGAATAGAACTAATGTGAAGCTTTTCTTTATGAGAAATATTTTTAATTTTTTTTTTTGCATTTAAAGATATATTGCTTGACATAGTACATTTTAAACTATCACTCATTTTTATTATCTATTGGCAGTAAGAGCTATTTTTGTAATTTTAAATGGAATGGTATATTGATTACTTTTATTTTTAGAAATGCCAATAACTAATAATATGATTAAAAGTCATTTTCAATTTATTTCAAGAAATTTAACTGTTTTTTTTTTTCAATATATTTTGGGATTAAGAGGAATAAATATCTTGTTGATATTCTGATTATCTAATACTTATATGTTATGAAATATTATTTCATTAACTTATTATTATAAATTGATCAAACAATCTTTATTGTATTATACCTTTGTAGCTGGTTTATTTGTCCACCATATATTTATTCTTACATGTTGTTATGTCTTTTAACATATTTATATATATTGTCTATCTCCATAACACATAACAATATGGAATATAACAAACCTTTTAAAATTTGTAATTATTTGACTTTATATACTGCTTGTATATTATTATATAAAAAAGTTATATGTTCTTAAATTTAAAAAAAAAAAAAGAATTAGTCTTTATTAAAACTTGTAATAAATGCAAGAGATTATGCTGAAAAAATTATAAATTACTGTAATAGATTGAGCAGGATCGTATTATTGATATGTTATTGAATGTTCAATGATTGGCTGTACCATAAGTAATGGTACTGGATTAACATATGATCCGATGCCATATGACTGGAAACCATATATAACTGAACGATCTATTTCTTTAAGAGGGTTACATCTCATTATGATCATTAATTTAAAATTCAGTTGATATAATAATAAAAGAATTAACAGTTAAATAGAAGGAAATTCGATTTAATATGCCTTCTTCCATTTATCCTCTACTTGGCTCATGTTATGCCATGGTATTCAAATTCAGGAAGAATATACATGAGTTCTACTTTAGAGTATGATTGTATCATGCTTGTATGCAAATTATATATGTATGATATGATAAATTGTGGAAGAGATAACTAGCAACGACTTTGGTTATTATAATAAATATTAAAATAAAGTTAGTAACAATAACAGATTTTGTTCATAATTATATTTTAATATAATGGTGTGAGCTGTACAATTGTTAACTGAAGATTGAATAGGCATGATTAGTAATCCAATCCTCCTTTTATCCCTAAAAAGGATAAATATCCTTATCTTTCTTTTTTTTTCTTATGGCGAGTTTTCCACGGATTACTCTATGTGATGAACATCATTTCCCAATGATATAATAATATGATGGGGGGACAGGACTGTTTTAATAACAGTTAAGAGCAAGCGTAAGAAATGGAGATCATGTGATGTTTATTGGCTTAAAACCAATTCTGCCTAATAGGATAGTGGTGGCTATGGTTATTAAAGAACCAAAGACACCAAAATGTATGGGTACTGAACTGAGTTCAGATCTATATGACTATATAAGCTGATGAGCTTCGATTGAAAATATTATAATGTTTTCAAGTCTCATAGTTTTGTAGTTAAATAGAGATAAAAGGTGGCTGCTGGAGGGTTGCATTAGATCCTAAGATCTAGGTACAGTACTTTCAGATCCAAGACTCCTCACTGATGAAGGCCACAAGCCAGAAACTAGTCTGGGGATTTTGGATGAGTAGGCACTAGATGGGGATTTTATGCACAAGCCTTCTGACATCCATTGATTACTCTGCCTTGCACTGAGTGGCAATACATATAGAGAGTTTTGCCTGTTTTAATAACAGTTAAGAGCAAGCATAAGAAATGGTGATCATGTGATGTAATATGATGAGAAAGATCAGTCATACAAGTCTTTTAATCATATATCCCAAATAATAATTATTTAATAAATAAGTTAATTATAACAAACATTTAATATTTCACATTGTAATTGTCATAGTATATGTATATTGAATATTACGTAAAATAATAAACTCTTACCTTTAGTCTATAATAATCAAACTTATTATTAAGCAAGCTTGGAATATCTATATCTACACTTTATTAATAAGTTGAAATAATATTTCTGACTATCCCCTCTATATAAATCTAACTTACAGTTGGATGAAATTCACCTACTATCAAAAGAAAGAAATTGGTATAATAAGAAAAAAACATTATATATATTAATTCTATATAGTCGAGCTGAAGTTAAAATTATCAACAATTCATATGGACAAATGAGCAAGGAATTTTCTTTTAGGAAACCCTTTTACCTTGCATACAATTCACTGTATCGCCGTTCGAATCTTTATGATGGTGATGCCATTTCTTTCATCTACAGTATTCGCTCCAATTAAGAAGTTTCCTTGGTTTATTGTAGCATATTTTTGAAATTTTGTTTAACATAAATGAGTAAATGCTGATCTTAATTGAAACTAAAATCTACATTTATGGTTACATGGTGAACAATTTCATCTCCATGATGTCTTCTCCTTTTTTAGCCAGACATAGCTACTTAACTCTGTTGATAAATTTGCTTAAAGGCCTTGATTTTATAAAGAGTTACTAATGGATTTTCAATTTTAAAAGACCCACATTAAGATTAAGATGATTTCTTAATTTTGATGCTGAAATTCATTATTATCATGAATAAAATATTTCCAAGATTTGTAAAGTAAATTTTTACAAAATAAATGGCTTATTCATATTGATTCAAGCAATTTTCTACTTATCTCCTTTTATTATTTTCTTCTTTGGGGATATAATGTTTCAATGGCTGTTGTTCAATGGTCTTGAATAGAAGATTCAAAATTAGATTTGTTAAGATGCATATTGAATAGCCAACATTATTTTCAAATCTCACTTTTTTTGAAAAAGAAGAAATCTTTCATTTCATCTTATCTTTCATTTTCTAAAAATCAACTGTTCTCTCATGTTTTATATATTTTTATTATTATATCGTATCAATTTTAGTTCACATTTTTATTTTGATTATTGCCATCATTTGAATATATGCATGTCATATGTAATGGATTAACAAGTAACTAAAAATTTAATTGTTATTTCTTGCTTTTGATTTTTATGAATTATTTGCTTGTGTTTTGAAGTTTGATTATTTATAAGTCAGTATTGTCAAGAATATAATTTTAAATGACAAATTTAAATAAAATTATTTGTATATTATTAATATGTTTTTGACTATTGTTAATAGGTTTAGTCTTTAAGATGGGTGCATGTGAGGTGCTTTTTGGTAATATAACAGATCTCAAAAAATTTCAGACTGGATCAAAATTACTCAATCTTTCCAAAAATCTTATAATCTAAACCTATGTTCGAAATATCATGAAGTTAAATAAAAGTAATTTTTAAAAAAAATATATACAGACATGAGTATTTAAAAGTACATTATTATTTACAACAGCATAATTATTTATTGTATCTATAGGATTTATTTTTAAAATATTCAAAAAATTTAAATTAGTCTGCTGGTTATTTTAATTAAACTATAGCAAGTAATGTTCACAAGTGAGAATAATTGTTTATCAAAAATTCTGGTCATAAGTTCTAATGATTTAGTATTTTAAAGCTGTAAATTTCTTTCTTTTACAAAGATAAATAAGATTAGCTTTTCTTGTCCATTAAAATTTAAAAAACAAACAAACAAATATATATAAAAATATTCTACAGGGAGCATTTTATCATATAAAAGCAAGGCTCAATATTAGTATAAAATAATCAGATTCAGTCAAAATTTAAAAGTAAAGAAAAAGCAAGGCAAATATCCATAAGAGAATGAAATTTCTCCCACCAGCAATAAAAGAATGTATCATATTACAATAAATATTTTGTTTTTATACTTAACATATTGACACATTTTATCAACCCAGATTAACCAAACATCATTTACAAGTTAATAATAGGGGAACACCCATTCTCCACCTATACTTGATGATTAGGTAATTATTTATATGCCAGCTATCTGAAAAAAAAATTCTAAAAACTCCAAATTAAGGGATGGGAGATGGATGTGTTAAACAAAGTCCATAAAGCCCTTCATAATCACAATTTAACATTTAATAAAACAAATTTGTAAATATATTATGTTTAATTTAAATATTTATAATAAATAATAAATGCAATTAACAATATTATTGAAAGGATTCTGAATCACAGCAAATACACTACATAATTATCCCTCACTTTATCACTTTCTTAAAATTATAATATAAACGCATCATCTACACGAAATGGTACAAAAATTTCTGAAATTATTAAATTATAGGCAATCAAGTTAATGCTAGATGGTCACATATTCAAAAAGACATATTATAACATTAAGTTTACATGTAATCCATATTCAATGTTATATACAAATGACAAAATAAAATTAACATAGAAATAAATAAAATAATTAATTCAAATAATTTTTTTTAAAAAGTAGTTCTGTTATAACATAAAATGAAAAAAAAAAAATTACATGTTACTATTGCTTTATTTTAAATAATTTTATTAAATAAAAATAATTAATGTAGAACACAGTGATGTATTTATAGTTTAAATTAACAATTACATTAATAAAAAAATATATAAATAAGTCATGCACACACAAAAAATTAATTTCTTAGATTATAAAATATTAATTATCTTTAATAATTTATTTTGGAGTCTATGTTCAATGTCTTTAATTTAAAAAAAAAACATCCTAAAAGTATTTAATATGGACTAACAATTGATTTGAAGGACTTTACAATGCAGTGATTAGCACATCTGCCTGCTATATTCATGATCTGGAGATCAAGTCCGGATTAGTGAATTTTAAACATTTGTTTAGGATTTTTCTTTCAGGTAACTAATCCATAATCAATTCAACCAACAATCCAATATTAGCCATTAAAGAGTATTTAGCTATTAGTATCTAGAATATAATGATCCTAGTTAATCTGGAATGGTTAGATAAGTGGCAATGTGCTACTTATAAAAACAACAGCAAAAAAATGATTGCAATATAATTCAATCTTCAACATTATGGTCACAGATACTGAGACCATGTTTAAAAAAGAAATCAGTCTTAAAAAACAACAACTCCAGTATGCTAAAACAAGCTAAAATGATGGTGCTACATAATAATAACTCCTATCTACTTAATGGGGTTTCAGTACATGCTTCTTTTAAATTATGTAGAGATACATTTTTAAACAACATGTACTAGTTCCATCAAAGGTCATTCTATTTACAACATTTCTACTTATAAATTGATAATTTTTCAAAGAATATAAAATTATTAAATATTGCGTTTAATATTTTTGTGTTCATTAAATGGTACCTATATTATATTACATATATTAAATTACAGTTATCTATATGATTCAATAGAAATAATTACAGACTATACCATGAAATTAATAATGTGCACATGTATATGTTCGAAATAAAATATGTTATCTTGGATCCCTAAGAAAATTAGGGGTTGTCCGTATTCTTGAATAAAGTAAGCTTACATAATAATGTGGTGGCCATAAAGACTGTCCATAAAGAAAGTATTTGCTTTTAATTTCTGACGGAATGATAGTGAATCCAAATGTTTGACGCAGCAAAGGTGTATGGATGTAGATTCCTGGAGTTCGAACAATACAGGATCATGGAGCAGCTTTGATTTCCTTCATGGAACAATGGAAATGAAAACCCTGTTATACAGTTTCACTCCAACATACTCATGTCAGCCATACATATATCTTATTTGCAGTATCGTAGGTTAGCAAAATTGACAGCAATCACAATAACAGCAAAAAAATTTAATCAATGTCAGAATAATTATCAGAAGATCCCACCTTTATTCCGATTTGTCTATACATATCTTTTTATTTTTCTAGAAGCTTCTTTTTGTCCTCAAACCTTATTTCCCATCGTTCTTCCAAAAGTTCTGCATTTTAAACCTTATCCTGCACGATCTTATTAATCCAGGACATTATGATTTTAGATCTGTTTTCCTTTATCTTCAGTTTTTCTCTCACAAAAAAAAGCTTTTAGCAAGTTATTCAATTCAAAGTTTTGTTAAACCATTTTAAACAAAATATTCTTAAAATAAATAACTTTCAACAGGATTTACATTATAAGCATTCCATAGATGAAACAAAAGGTGTTTTGTTCTACATATTTTTACCTTATTAAAACAAAATTAGATATGATAAAATTTATATACGTTAGATATTTTTCTAGAATATTCTTTTACATGCTATATTTTTTTGAATATATATACACACATACTCCATCAAAACAAATTGAGCATAAGACCTCCTTTCAGACTGCTTTGGATAATTCATTCAATCAACTAAGTACATTAAAATATAGCTACATATGAGTGGCACTAAAACTTCTTTTTACATTGAAACAGGGTTTAAACCCAGTCCCTGTTACAATATATATAAGATATTAGCTATTTAATTATGATAAAATTTAGAATTTGGAGTATAATAATTATATTTTAATGATTTGCTTGTTCAATTTTAAGCTAAAGTAAATCATTCACCACTTAATTTTTCTGATAATAAATCTGAATTAATAGTTTGATGTAACATTGTATGTAAGAGCGAAAGCTTACCTATAATTTTCATTGAAAGAATAGTTAAAGATTAATTTTTTAGAAAAATATAATTAAAAAATTAGTTTTTAATTTCACTAATAAAAACTAAAACAGTGAATTTTATAAATTAAAATTCATACATCTTATTCTAAATTTTAATATTATAAATTAACATAACTAACTTGACAAATATTTTTACTATTTAGATGATCTGTTTTTAAATTAGTAAATATATTAATAAATAGTGATTTAAAACAATATACTAATTATTTATTTAAAAATATTTTAATAGATCTTTTTCAGAAACTCATCAGAAAATAAAAATAATAATAAAGAATATCAGAACATGTTGAAAACAGGTGTTATCTAATATAGCTAGCAAATCTATATACAAAAACTATTATTAAAGTAAAAGCACTGTTTGGAATCATTTTTGTGTTTTTACATATTATCAACTATAATATAGTTAATACTTCAGATGTCATATGATGTTTGAGAAACTAAATGTGATCAAACTGAATTTTTTTATTTTTTCTTTACCAATGAAAATTAATCTACAAATCTTTAGTCCTTAAGCCTATCATTCTACCATTACATTAAATTGCAGAGAAAAAAAATATTTTAATTAAAAATACATTTTACAAACAGTTTTAAAATAAATAAAAAAATTAAAAAAATTATTTACTTATCTATTATTTCTTGTGTTGCACGAAAGACAATACACAAAATCTCTTTCTGCATACGAGCTTTAATAATCTACAAAGATAAAAGAAATTTTAATATCCATTAAACTATAAATATGTTAATTTAATTTATTTGTTATTTACTCACATCTACAGCATCTGAAATCTTATTCAGTAATGCAAGGCACTCAATTAAAATAGCTATAAAATAAAAACTGTCTGCTTCTGGGTCTGGATCATTAAGGTCTTCAACAACAATCTGGGGGACTAAAATCTCATTAGAAGGAGATAATGACAACTTGAATGTTTCTGAAATAATGTAAGGAATTAGTTATTAATTTAATTTTTAAACTATATTATAATTTGAATTTACTTTCATATTTACTCAAAGAATACATATTAGTGCTCTATATCAAATATTTTATAAATATCTACTTAATTTTTGATAAGAATGATTACAAAATATATTTAAAACAATGAATTTATTACTCTATAATAAACTATTTAATTATTAATGGAAAACATTTATAAGGAATTTGTTATGAGAATATAAAAAGGAATGCCCAGAATTTGTTAATATTTTCTCATATTTTTAAATAATTAATATATGACTTAAAATAATCACATATTTACTTTTGAAAAAACAGGTCTTACAAATCTAATTAGACTGTCTCCTTCTTAATATCAATGAAGAATAAGTAGAATAAAAATAATCTAATAAACTATCAACTTTTTTTTTTTACATAAATTTATTATTTATTCTAAAAGCTCTTTTTCTCCTCACTGAGAGCTATTTAATCCATTTTCCTTTTCCTTACATATACAATAATAGATTTAATCTCATCTATTTTGTTATTTTTAACTTCAAGAATATCTTTTCCATTATTCTCCCTATTTACATTTCAAAGCCTTCAACATTTTCCTTACCAACATATTTTAACAGACTACCCGTGATCATAAACTAAAACTTTAATGTGAGTAATTATCACCATAGCTTCGACCAAGTATATTTATGAGCATCGGTCATGTCCAATCTCTAGCGCCAATCTTTCCATACAGGAAGAATTATACTTCTCGAAAACACAAAACAGTTCTACCGGATCTTACTCGGGTATCCTATCCTAGCTAACTCGTTCTCAAGGGCTGGGAGACTATGTCTACGGGAGTTGTACTTTAATTTCTATTATGGCAAAATTTATTTGTAAATAATATTTCGTGTCTAACCTGAAAAATGCCATTTGTGAGATATGTGGCCAGAAATATTAATAGGCCATCATAAGTGATAACTAACATCTTGAGTTTGAACGGACCTGGTAATCTAAATAACATACAATCCATTAATAGTTTTAAAAAAAACAATATTTATTACTATACATGCAGGTTAATAACTCTATCACACAATACAAATACACAACATATAAATACAATGGTAATAGACTTGTATGAAGGAGGGCAATTATACGCCAAAGTTTATGTCAGATTAAATTATTTTAGTTTCCCCTTTATTTAATTTAAATTTGAATAAGCACATATTTCTTAATATTGGCATTCGATAATTTTATATTTATTAGTATCAATAAAGTCATAGTTACTTCCTTGAAGTTCGAGGTTTCACTCGTGGAGACCATTGACATAATTATTCCCAAAGGCTATATTTGCTGAACTTGTGCATAAATAATAGCAAATGAATCCGAGTGAGAATCCATTCAGGATGGTAAGGTCCGTTATTATGGATTATGTTGCAAAATTCCTGCTGTTCTGGAAGTCTGAGATTATTTTGCTTAACTAGTTTATACGGCTGGAGTCTCTATGGGTCTGGGTCATCTTGAAAGAATGGTATCGATCAGCTATACTACGAGAGCAGTCTTAACAAACCTACACATATATTTCTACCCCAGCATTTTAGTGGTGTCCATTATTATTAGTTTTTTTTTAATACATCTTTTCTTTTCACGTTTCTTTACGCAACTGTCACTTTTTTTCTTTTTTTACTCATTTTTTTCTTTTCTAAAGAAAATCGTTTTCTCATAATATCACCCTTTCCAATCTACATTTTTCTCTTTAACAAAGTCTTTAGCCAGTCTATCAATACGCCACCTCACCATTCCCTTCGGAATGCTTTTACCATGATTTTTGGTTTCCATTGTTCAAAACTACTTAACTGCCAGTTCTTGGAATTTCCGATGCCAAGTGTTCTGATAAAGAGAAATCTGCTCATGGTGCAAATTGCAAAGCCCTTACTTTACTTCTCTCTTTATTTTTATATTTCATTTTCCTTTAGTTAAAAAAAAAACGCCAATACTGATATCATTTTAAAATAACAACTCACAGAAATAAGTAATAATAACAATAAAAACAAACAAACATCTCTGCGTATACTTGCCCTTCTTCAATTTTACATTTATAAAATCTATCTAACAACTGTTAGTACAATTAATTATAACAAACAACAACATAATGTTTAGTATATATATATATATATTATCTTTCACATTCAGATGGTTAGTATACTTCATTTACTCTCTTTGTAACAGGGTTCGAACCCAGCTACTGTTACAATACCCCCTAGTGCAATAGCCTTCAAATACAGTCTGAGTATTTGAATGGCTTCTTAACTGCCCCCTATCTATCCCTTATCTCTCTCTGGGTTCGGGAGAGGCTTGAGCGACTGGGCTCAGACCCCTTGCAGTACTTCACCATATAGTTGTAGTTTTGGAGGTACACATTCCAACATATCAGTCTGCTATTGGTGAGACAGCTGTGATTTATAAATTTCAGACACTTGTGGTCCATAACTACAATGATCTCCGAGACCAGTAATACCGTATGAAACTTCTGAAAAGTCCAAACGATGGCCAACGCTTCCTTTTCAGTGGTTGTATAATGTATCTCAGGACCTTTAAGCAGCCTGCTAAAAAAATACAGTATGCCCATCCTCCCATCTTTTTGCTCCTGAGACAAGGTCACTCCAAGGCCATACACACTGCTGTCAAGTCTGGACTATAAATAGTTTTGAAAAGTCTGGAAAAGACAGCATAACATGTTCTAAGAATCCTACCTTTACCCTTTCAAAAGCTTGCTCCTGCTCTTCCGTCCACTTCCACTTACCATCCTTTTTCAATAGCCTCACTAATGGCACCATCCATTCGGCAAACCATTCCTGAAATCGGATGTAGAATGTACACAGCCCCAGAAATAATTGGATCTGCTTCTTGGATTTGGGTGTTGGAAAGTCGCGGATGGCAGAGATCTTGTCTGGATACGGTATGAGTTCCTGAGCCTCCACCACGTGTCCAAGAAAGACCACCTTTTTCTGACACAGCATGCTCTTCTTGAGATTATTTTGATGCCCTTCTTCTCACATTCTTCTAGAAATAGCTCTACTTCACGTATGTTTTCCTTTGTATCCGTCAAGGTTATCAGCATGTCATCCATGTAAATCGTGACCATGTCCTTTATCTCTGAAGATAACACCTGATCTAACCACCTGAGTAATCCTGCCCCACAGTTTATTAAGTCGAAAGGCTTCCTGTTGAATTGATATGAGTGACCCTCATATTTGAACAAATGTGTATTGGCAATCTTCCAGATGTAACTTAATTTTGCAATAACTGACGGACAAATTGAAGGTCGAAAATACCTTATTCCCCTGGAACTTCCTCAGAAACTCTTGTATGGGGGGGCAGTACCTTGCAGTCTAGTATGGTCACTTTGTTTAACTGTTGAGCATCGAGACATAATCTTATAAATCTGTCCTTCTTTTTAATCACCACCATGGAGTTGCAATACACTGATGAGCATTTTGATATAATTCCTCATTCCAGGCATTTGGTCTATTTGTACCTCCTTTCAGTATTGGTGTGAAATGGGGTATGATCAAGCTTTGAATTGCTGACTGTCCCTCACCTTAATCCTCTGCTCAAATCTTGGATAATCCCTAGCCTGTCTGAAAAGACGGTGGTATTTGGTCAACCTTCATTGTAATAGACTATCCTCAACTTTCCCTTCTATTTCAGCTCCATCAGCCATTAGCCTTAAGTTTTTCTGTGGTGTCTTCCTCTAGGTGCAACATTCCTATCGACTTTTGGAGCCCTTCCAAGAGGAAACGTACCACACATCCTCACAAGTGGCTTGACCCTTCTCATAGTCTAGGGTGTAAAAGTCTGATCCCAACAATGCTTCATGTATTAAACCTTTTATTACAAGAAACACATGGGGATAGCTCCCTCCATTAATTTTTTAGATCTATCCATCTTGTTGTCTGCCATTGCTACATGAATAATTTTTAATGGAAGAATTGGTATATTCAGTTGTTTCCTTCTAATTTTGTTGTATAGTCTCTCTGCTACTACCGATATCTGGCTGGCCGAATCCTTGAGCGCTTCAACAGTCGCTGAACCCACTCTCATGGGGATGATGGCATGTCTGGTGTGCATACCCTGGAATGCGGTCCTCCCATGATCATTAAATTTCCTCTATTTTTCTTTTTACCCCCTGCTTATTGGCGTCTGTATCTCCTTTGGACCTAAGCTTATGCTCCTCGATCTGTCTTCTTAGTTGCTTAACATTTTATCAATCAACCTCACTGATCTTTCTTCTCTTTTTCCCAGCATCCACTTGATTTCATCGGGTAACTTTCTGTATGCCATTTATACAATCTGTTCCTCTGATAATTTGCATGCCTCTATCACTGACCTTTCTTCTATTTTTCCCAGAAGCCACTTGATTTCATCGGGTAACTTTCTGTATGCCATTTCTACAATCTGTTCCTCTGATAATTTGCATGCCTCTAGTCTGTTCCTCGGATAATTTGATGCCTCTAGGGTCCTTAAGGCGGCCACCTGTCACCTAAAAAATGTATATACTCTTCTCCACTACCCTCCTGGAACTCTTTCCCTGCCACTTGAGCTTTCATCTTTTCTTGTGTCTCTTTGTTCCAGAATGACTAATGCTTCTTTATATTCCATAAATGTTTGAGGTTGATAACTCAGCGAATTCTACCATGTTACAGCATGTCTCTCTAAATGGTTGTAGGCTATGACCACTTGGTCTTCATCTGCAATCTTATAGTAGCCTATGGGTGTTTCCTCCCCATATACTCTTATCTTTGCTAACTCCATTGCTTTTGATCACTTCCTTTTTATATATCTATCACTATTAGAGCTAAAACATAACAGGTTCATCACCCCAGCTCTCAGTGGTATACTGACTGACCCACCTGATAAACGCCTTCGACCCTCTTATTTCTGCTCTTACCTTGTGTTTTTATTATTTGACAGCCTTTATCCGGACCGATAATTCATAAGAACATAAAACAACAAATCCCAGCCAAAAAAAAAAAAAAAAACTTTTCTATATAATTTTTCATCTTTTTTTTTAAACACCATTCTCCTAGCCATTTTAACAGACTACTGTGATCCTAACCTAAAACTTTAATGTGAGTAGATTACCACCATAGTTTCTACCAAGTATATTTATGAGCATTGGTCATGTTCGATCTCAAGCGCCAATCTTGCCATATAGAAAGAATTATACTTCTCAAAAACACAAAATAGTTCTAGCGGATCTTACTCGGGTGCCCTATCCTATCTAGCTCATTCTCAAGGCTTGGGAGACTATGTCTGTGGGAGAACAGAGTTATACTTTAATTGCTATTACAGCAAAATTTATGTGTAAATTAATATTTCGTGTCAGAACAGAGTTATACTTTAATTGCTATTACAGCAAAATTTATGTGTAAATAATATTTCGTGTCTAACTCGAAAAATGCCATTTGCGAGATATGTGGCCAGGAATATTAGTAGGCCATTATAAGAGAAAACTAACATGTCAAGATTGAACGGGCCTCATAATCTAAATAGCATACAATCCATTAATAGTTTTAAAAATACAATATTTATTACTTTACATACAGGTTAATAATTTTATATTAGTGTCAATAAAGTCATAGTTACCTCCTTGAAGTTCGAGGTATTCATGGAGATGATTGACCTGTAAGCTTACAGTATTTACGGTAGTAATTCCCAAATAATAGTTCAATACGCATCCGAGTCTGAGAATCCATTCAGGATGGTAAAGTCCGTTATTATGAATTATGTCGCAAAATTCCTGCTGTTCTAGAGGTCCGAGATTACTTTGCTTAACTAGTTTATATGGCTGGAGTCTCTATGGGTCTGGGTCTTCTTGAAAAAATGATACAGATCAGCTATACTCCAAAAGCAGGCTTAACGAACCTACACGTATATTTCTACCCCTTTATTTCGGTGGTGTTCATTATTAATAGTTTCTGTTAAATACGTCTTTTCTTTTTACTTTTCTTTAGGCAACTGTCATTTTTTTTTCTTTTTTACTCAATTTTTTTTTCTAAAGAAAATAGTCCTTTTCCCATAAGCCCATCCTCTCTGACCTACACATTTCTCTTTACCAAAGTCTTTAGCCAGTTTATCAATACACCATCTCACCAACCCCTTCGGAATGCTTTTACCATGATTTTTGATTTCCATTGTTCAAAACTACTTGGAATTTTCGATGCCAAGTGTTCTGATAAAGGAAATCGCTCACGGCGCAAATTGCAAAGTCCTTACATTACTTTTCTCTTTATTTTTCATTTTCCTTTAGTTAAAAAAAAAATACACCAATACCAATATCATTTTAAAATAACAACTCACAGAAATAAGTAGTAATAACAATATAAAAAAAAACAACTCTGTGTATACTTGCCCTTCTTCAATTTTACATTTATAAAATCTATCCAACAGCTGTTAATACAATTAATTTATAACAAACAACCACAACGTAATGTTTAGTATATATATATTATCTTTAACTCATTCAGGTAGTTAGTATACTTCATTTACTCTCTTTGTAACAGGGTTCGAACCCAGCTACTGTTACAATATCTTTTTTTAATATTCCTATGAACTTTTTTCAAAATTCTAATTAAATTGGTGCACAAAATAACATTTCTGATTAAAAGTCTGCTCTAATCTTTATAATTTTACATTTGATTGTTTTCCCACCAGTCCCATACAGATATCTCATATAATAAAATACTTAGTAATTCCATAATTTAGTAAATTCAACTGAATCAAAGGCTTTTTCATAACAAGCAGAGTAGATGTGGATTTTTTTCTGTTATTGTTGGCCTTTTCAATTACCCAGAATGTATGAGTGATAATGTCTCTTGTTTCTCAATGTTTCAAAAAACCAGTTTGTACAATTGACAGCAATTTTATCAATTATGATATAAATAAAAAGTATACATTAGTTTCATACTATCAAGGTGTCTTTCTTGAATATAATTTATTCTAAACTGTGGTTTCTGAAAATTTTCTAGATTAATTATATTTATTTGGTTTGAATTTTTATTATTAAATCTTCTATAAATTTCTGATGCAATATCATCAACTCTTATGCTTTATTTTTGGCAATAATTAAAAGATTAATATGACTTCATCTTTCATTATTGAGGAGGATTCTTTTGATCAAAAATTTCTTGTATTGTTTTTTGTATATATATATTTTTGTCTTTGATTTTTATGATTTTTATTACTTCAACTATAATCTGTTTCTTAGAATTTTTCAATAAATCTATTAGAGGCTAGAACTTCCTTTTGATTACACAAAGCTCCGAAAAGTCATTCCAAGGCTGTTTTCATTAGAATAGGGATTCCCAACCTGTAGTATTCATATCCCCAGAATGTATGGAAAGCTTTTCCAAAAGATATGGTGAATAGCAGGTAAATAGATATATTATTATATTATGCTAGAAATATATTCCAAAAATAGTTATGTTATCAGCATCTCCCAGTCATTCCATGATTGGTATTGTTTGTCAACTACACCAACAACATTTCAGGTCATTTTTCAGACACAGACACAATGAGATTACATAGACATTTTATTCACTGCATGGTCAGATTACTCAAAATAGTTAGTGAAATTGTCAGATCAATGCCCCCTCGAGGCTCACCTGTGGGCATCTGCACTGCACTTTCTGCACATGGAAATGATGTACTGCATGGTACATTCTCCAACTGCTTCATTTTGTCATGCTTCATTTTTGCTGACTACATTTTAATCTAAACTGTAAGTAGCTTATAGTTTATTTTTAGTCTATTCTAAACATGAAAGGATTGATCAAGATTTAAATACATTAAAATATTATTTATTTTTTAGCTTATTTTTAAAATGAAAGATTAGATCAGAATTTATATACAAAAAAATATTATTTTTGCAGGCCCAAAAGCCTGGCCAAAGAAATGTTGTTACCAAGATTCATATGTGCAATATGATTTTACATTTGTGCTTGATAAAGAAGGTGAGCAAGAGCCACAGTGCTTCATTATTCAGCAATGGCAGTATGAAGCAACCAAAATTGAGAAAGCATCTTCAGAATGTTTATCCTGAACATTTTAATAAATTAGATCCTCATTTAGAATAAAACGAACATGATTTATGAAGAATATCACATTTCATAACGATGGATTTATTACTCTGAGAAAACCAACACTGGATGTCAGTTATCATGACACATTGAGGGGTGCCAAAGAAAAGAAACCATATACAATTACTTGAGACATAGTAAAGCCATGTGCTATGGACTGGTTAAGTTAATGTGGGATAAAAAAGCAAAAGAGAAATTGCATAGATACCACTATCAAATAATACAATGAGTGATTGGATTTGAGAAATATTAGAAAATATATGTATACAGGTAGAGAAGGAAATTATGAAAAGTTTGGTAACAATTAGTTTACAAATGGATGAAACAATTGATGTCTATAACTGTGCACAACTTCTTGTTTTTACTAGATATACACATCAGAATGAAATAAAAAGAAGAATTTATTTTCTGTAAACATGTAAAAAAAACAATGAAGACAGTTAGCATTATGAATTTGGTGAATGAATTTTTAAAAAATTTAAATAGCCTTGCATGGAAATTAGTACAAATTATTTGTACTGATGGTTCTCCAACTATGTTGGGGCAAAAAAATCAGATTTCATGGCTTTAGTTAAAGAAATCAACATACATAATTTTACAAGTCAAAACATCTAAAAGACTTCCACATAATTTGAGAATCATTTTGGATGTTGTTGTTCAAATTGAAAATTTTGTCAAAACAAAAGCATTAAATCACCATGTGTTTAAATCTTTATGTGAATAAGCTAGAATAGATCATATCATAATGTTGCTTCATACCGAAGCATGATAGTTATCCACAGGAAATATTTTAGAAAGAGTTTTTGAACTTAGAAAATTTAACTGAAAATTTTTTTAGTCGAAAAAGAATCTGTTTTTGCTTTGTATATCCAAGATCCAAATTCTGAGATGTCTCTGGCTTATCTTTCTGATCATATTTGGAATTCTTAATTCTGTGAATAACTCCCTGCAAGATACAGATGTAATTCTCATGGAATCTGATAGTTTCAAAAAAAAAATTTGAATCTCTGGGGGAAAAGGGTGGAGTTAGTTAACTTTGCTAATTTCAACTTTCTTGATGAAATTATTTTAAATCTGGCATATGAACTAAAATAGGAAGTTTGTGATAGCATTATATTGCATTTAAAAACTTTGAAAAAGGCAATTGCAAATATAATTCCTCCTGACTAAATGATTGAAGTTTGGCCATGTAACCCATTTCATATTGATTTAGAAAAAATCAGTGACAACAATCCAGTGAAAGATGAGTTGATTGATCTCCGCAATAACAAGAAACTGCAAATTGAATTTCAATCAATGAAGTTACAAAATTTTTGCTGTATACTTGGAGAAGCAGATTTCATCATGACCAAACATGTAACTAAAAAGTAACAATAAATGTATAAGATTATCAACTTGTATTTTGATAACAAAAAAGGATAAGAATATATGCACAGAAATCTCAAAACTGGCTGAGAGTATAAACACCAAATAAATTTGAGCAGGAGCGTCTTGTCTTTTCTGTTTCTTTTCTTTTGGCTGACATTTCCATGGTCCTTGGTAGAGAAATTGCTTCCATCCAGGACTATTCATATGCTGAAATAATTCGTCATGTGGGAGTGGAAACTGGAGCTTTGCAAATACCTTTTTCTGGCATAAAGAGATCATTCCAAAAAGTTTTCCAGTCTAGCCTTCAAGCAAATTAGGAATGTAAAAATGTTGACAGAAACCAAAGTTAACTTACCAATGAGCTTTTTCAACCCAAGAAATACATATATGCTACAACAATCTATGATGTACATAAATCCACATAACTTACCAGTAAGCTATTATTCATACCCTAACTTATGTCTAATTATATGTTTGCAAACTAAATTTCATAAACTTTAATTATGAATTTCAAACACGATAAAAAGACATTCATATTTTTTCCATGGATTCTTAGAAGAAAATTGTAACAAGAACTTTTAATTATTTGTTGTATGTTATTATCTGGTTGAGCACATGTATGTTCTTTTTAATTTTATTAATAGTTTATTGTTTAGATATTCTAATTTGTAGTAATAAAATATTTATCTTTGACACTTTTCAATGAACGTTTTTAATTTTAGTTTATTAGATTTTAAAGTTGGGTTTTGATCCATCGTGTCAGCCGCCTGATGTTGTTGCTAACAAAAAACACATTAATATAATGTTCCCGGGCTAGCGATTCTCTATTAATATTGACTTTTTTTTTGTTTACAAATTTTACATTCTTTCGTTTATAAATTATTTGGGACAATAAGAGTTGTTTTTTAATTTTTATTGACAAGAGGGTCTTTTGTGGTGTATGTTCAAATAGTAATTTGGGTTTTTTAAATAGTATTACTGTTTTTTAAAATTTGATTGACAAAATTCAAGGGACAACAGGTTTTTTTTTTTATATATCTTTAAATAATAATTTACATTACTTTTATTGGTTTACATTTGATTGCCACAACAATTAGTGGGAGGGGTGTTTTTGTGTATGATTAAATAATAATTTACGTTACTTTTATTTTACATTTGATTGCTGACAACAATTATTGGAAGAAGGGGTTTTTTTTTGTGTATGTTTAAATAAAAATTTAAGTTACTTTTATTTTACATTTGATTGAAAACCGATTTCATTTACTTTCTTTCGTTTATAAATTATTTTGGTTTCCCAAATAATATTTTTGATTAATGGGATATATAATAGTTGTTTCTTTAATTTTTATTGACAAGAGCGGGTCTTTTTTGGTGTATGTTCAAATAGAAAGTTGGGTTATGTTTAAATAACAATTTACGGTCTTACTTTTATTGGTTTACATTTGATTGCCGACAACAATTAGTGGGAGCGGCGTTTTTAAAAAAAAGAATAATTTACATTACTTTTATTTTACATTTGATTGCCGACAACAATTATTGGGAGAAGGGTTTTTTTTAGTGTATGTTTAAATAAAAATTTTAGTTATTTTTATTGATTGTTTTCTCATCACTGATTTTCGCCACGAGATGTCACTATTTCTAGGTCAATTCCTAAAAATATACCGTTTCACCGGCATTCACCCAACAAAAGAGGAAATTTTCTACGTTACAAATGCAGAAAAGAGTCCTCACGTTATGTTAGATGGAGGCGGTGGTGGCGACAGAAGCCAACACAAAGAGACTTCTTTCTATGATAAAACACAGAAAGAGTTATGGCTTTTTTCTATGCTAAAAGCAAAGAGAAAAAAATGCCTTTATTGGCTGCTGTAGTAGTTGGTTTTGTTCATCATTTTCTCGTAATAGTAGAATATCTATTTTCTCTGTAGTTTCATGTGAGAGTGTGTGTATTTGAAGCAGTCGTAGTTTTTTAAAATTTGATAAGACGTCTATTTTTTTTAATGTGTTGTAACTTACTTTACTGTTGTAAGTTTAGTAATAATGTCCTGAAGATTCCATTACAATTGGGTAACCCTCAAAAATTGCTTTTAAGGTTGCAGAATGCAAAAAATTTCAAGGATCACGCGAAAAGTACCATTTTCACGAGAAATCGTCCGTGACCAGTTACTTTTGCTATATATATATATATATACACGTACAAACAAAAAAAACCCAGTGTCTAATTATTAGTAATTACTTGTCCAAAAAAGAAAATTAGTCAGGTATTTTTTTTTTTTTTTACATTTATTATTTCAAAATAAGATTAGTTTTTATATCTACACACTTATAAAAACAACCCAGTTCCTGATTAATTACTGTCTTAAAAAAAGAAAGAATGGAAATTCGACGGGGTTTGATTTTTTCAATGGAGTATTTGAATTACGTTTTTTTTTATACACAAGATTTACCAAAAAAAAAAAAAGAAACCCACTTTCTGATTAATTACGGTCAAAAGAAACGCAAATTAGTCGGCTATCATTTTTAAATTTAGTATTTCAATAATGGTACCTTTTTATATAGACAGACTTAACAAAAACAACCCATTTCTGATTCATTACTGTCCCCAAAAAAAGAAAGCTAATTAGTCAGGTATTATTTTTTAATTGAGTCTTTCAATGACGGTCCTTACTAATAGTAGTCGGTATCAATTCTAAATTGTAATATATAAATTATGTTACTTTTGATAGATTTAGAATTACGTATTGCTTTTTTAATAAAATGATTGATTTACTTTTGACCAAAAATACCGTAACTTTAAAAAGACACAAAGTCCAAAAAAAATTTAAAAAAGCCCCGTAACTTTAAAGACACACACACAAACTAAAAAACAATCTAAGATTAATAAACATTGACTTATTACATATTGCTTTGGAATCAAATTATTAACTTTAAAAAGACACACATGAAGTCCCAAAAAAAATTAGAAAAAGCCCCGTAACTTTAAAGATACACACACAAACTCAAAAACAAGATAAGATTAATAAACATTTACTTATTACGTCTTGCTTTTTAATAAAATTATTGATTTACTCTTGCAAAAAAAAAGACCATAACTTTAAAAAGACACACATAAAGTCAAAAAAAAAAATTAGAAAAACACCGTAACTTTAAAGACACACACACACAAACTCAAAAACAATATAAGATTAATAAACATTTACAAAAATGAAAAAACTAACATCATATAATAGTATTAGTTAGAATATTTTATTACAAATCTAAGAAATCAGATCTTTTTATAGCAAATCTATCATTTAGGTTCGGCCCGGATTCGTTATATGTATATGTTTTTGATTAGCATCAACGCCATCCCGCGGCGAACACCAGGGATGAGAAAACAACCTTTTTATTTTACATTTAAATGCCGACAACAATTATTGGGAGAAGGTATTTATGTTTAAATAAAAATTTAAGTTACTTTTATTTGACATTTGACAAAGGCCATTTGGAATCCCTCCAAACAAGCTGCCCTTTACGAAGTGAACATTTCCCTCGGCAACAACGAGACTTACAAGTGAAAGTCAAAAGATGTTTATGGACCTCAAGTCGCATATATATGCCACACAATCAAATCTTTTCTTTCAGCAGGATGTTTTTCTGCTGCAAAAATGTGACAGTGCCAGCTTCTGTGTCTGGCAATTCCCATCTTTTCAAGTTTTCTGTGTTCGAATTAGCCATATTCTTGGTCTTGGAAAATTACTTGCTAAAACGTGATTTAAAGCGTGATCATCAAAAAAATTGCGCTACCCCACCCTAATAGAGAATTTAGGAGGCTTACAGCTTTATGAGGAACAATCACTACACTGTTAAAATTGTTAAAAGGTAACAGTACATCAATTCGCATTAAAAAAAAAAAGGCCCCAATGAAAAGTTACATAATTTTGACACGATGAACTTAACACACCCCTGTACGATATTGTTACATAAAATATATAACAGCATTACGATATAGTGTGTAACACAAACAACTTCGGCATTTTCCTCTACTTTTAGCATAGGAAAAAGCCACAGCATTAGGTTTTATCATAGAAAGAAGGCTTAACTCAGAGTTAACACTCTTTCTACATTTTAGCATAGAAAGAAGACTTAACTCTAAGTTAACAGTCTTTCTAAGATTTATTGTAGAAAAAAGGCTTGGGTGTAGCCGCGGAAATGGCATATTTCTAGAAATTAAGCTGGAAATAGCGCCATCCCGCTGCTGACATGATGGATCAGAACACAACCGATTTTATTAATAAAAAGATTGTTTTAAAAAATGTAAAAATCACCTTTGCCAATATGTCATATAAAGGATTTAAATGACGACAAAACAAAATCATGATCTTATTTTCGTTATTTGTTTTGAATTGACGATGCAATGTGATGGATATCAGTGAGTCTATAACCCTAGTGGCCTTTTAAATAAATGTAAAACTGATTCCAGTGGCAATGAAAATCATAATAAAAAATATTAGATCAGTTAATCAGAAAATATAACTATGAGCTTGAAATATCTAAACTCATACATGAATGGAAGAATCTTTTTTCATAGTTTGATTAACTAACACTTTATAGTGTGCAAAATAAGGCCTAAATCATAATGTAAAATGTTACAGTATAATATAATTTTCACTATACCATTCTCATGCAAAGTAAAGACTAGTTTCTATCCACTTTTAACATCTTGTGGAGGGGTGTAATCACAATCATATGATAAAAGACATATGAAAAAGATGTATGATCCCCAAGGTGCACATTTTGGGTTGAACCAGCACTCATCAATTGGTCCATAACATAATCTCTTACACATATCTTTATCAAAACAGGCACAACTCTCCAGATAGTAGTGTCATACAGTAGTGATCATGTGATGTTTAATGGTTTAACATCTTTATTGTTGTTTAATATATATTGTAACGCTCACAACATATATGTTGTAAACATATATATATATATTGGCATTATGTATGTTAATAATTTTAAAATAAATAAATAAATTATAGAGAAAAAGAGAAACAAAAATAGTTTAAAAGCAGATTTTTAAAAATGAAGTTGATAAAAAGAAAGATTGCATCATTTTTGTTTTAAGAATAAATTGTTTTTATTAAGAATAAGGGTGGGGAAAGAGAATCATGAGATAAAGATTTAAAACCTGCTCTCTTCTTTTTATAATTAAAAAAAAAAAGTAAATGTTAATTGTCAATAGTATTAATTAGTAAAAGAAACTCTTGTAAACTATCTCATCAGCAGGAATGCACTTAAATTTTGAAAGATTCCTGGCTGATAAGATATTAGAAAAATCTCAATAAAAAAGATTAAATAAAAATGTAAAATTAATTAAAACCAAATTAAAATTATGATAAAAATTAGATAATAAGAGAGTTAAGTATAAAAGTAGTAGCTTGTCCATTGTTATCCGTTTTCCAGATTGTTTTTGGAAGTTTTCTCAAAGTCAGTTGCTGAGTTCATAGCGTCATTCATTATTACTGAGGACACAGTTAACGTGATCCTCAGTGAGCCAGTCCTTATTGCTGCTTGAAATATAAATGTAAAGTAACAGGGACTGGGTTGCGATCCTGTTCCAAGGTAAAAAGGAGTTTTAAGTAGCCATGTATATGTAGATATCTTTTGACATACATATTTGATTGAATGAATTAACCAAACGGTCTTAAGGGGGGTTTTTGTGCTCATTTTGTTTTGATGGAGTATGTGCCTGTATATATTTGAAAAAAAAAAAAAAATGTGTAAAAGAATTTGCTAGAAAAATATTTAGTGTATATAATTTTTATCGCATCTAATTTTGTTAATAAGATGAAAATATGTAGAATGGAACAGCTTTTGTTTTATCTATGAAATTCTTTTAATGTAAATCCTGTTGAAAGTTATTTTTTTAAAAATGTTTTAAAGAAACTTTAAATCTAATAAAAACTTGCTAAAAGCATTTCTTTTGTGAAAGAAAAACTGAAAACAAAGGAAAATGGATCTAAAATCGTAATGTCATGGACTAATGAGATTGTGCAGGTTAAGATTTAAAATGTAGAACTTTTGGAAGAATGATGGGAAAATAAGGCTTGAGGACAAAAAAAGCTTCTAGAAAAATAAAGATATATATAGCCAAATCATAATAAAGGAGAGGGGTCTTCTGATAATTATTCTGACATTGATTAGAATTTTATGCTGTTATTGTGATTGCTGACCTATGATATTGCAAATAAGATATATACACCGGCTGACATGAGTAGGTTGGGGTGAACCCGTAAATATGCCAGGTTTTAATTCCCACTGCTCCACGATAGAAATCAAAGTTGCTCCATGAACCCATAATTGTTTGAACCAGGAATCCACATCCATACATCTTTGCCACATCAAACATTTGGATTCGCTGTCATTCCATCAGAAGTTAGAAGCAAATACTTTCTTTATGAACAATCTTTATGGTCACCGTATTATTAAGTAAGCTTACTGTATTCATGAATACGGACAATCTAAATTTTCTGGGGACCAAAGGTACTAATATATTTTATTTCAAATGTATATGAGTGCACATTATTAATTTCATAGTATAGCCTGTCATTATTTCTATTAAATCCTATAGATAATTGTAAAGATAAATATTTAAATTGTGTAATCAATAAGAATTTCATCTATCAAAATATATATTTATGCTTATATTTCAATTAAACGATAGAGCTCTATCATTCTTTTTTTTTATTTTCAAAGGGGTCTCAACCTGTTACAGTATAAGTGCAGAAGTAGCAACATGCATTGCTAGAGAATTTTAGGAGTGTTTTGCTGGCTTTATGCCTGGATCCTTAGTTCTACCAACTGCTCTCACCTAGAATTATTCCTCATTCATAATATAGATACAGCCACGTAATCTCTCTCTCCCATTGTCCATCAAAAGTATGGAGAAAACACATGAAGCTATCACAGGAGAACAAAAGGCCAGCCAGTTGGAAATCAAAACCAAAGGAAAATGTCAACTGCAGAAAGATGATGTCATCTCGACAGAATAAAAACTGAGGTAAATATACCTCTTCCATCATAAACTTTCTAGACATATCTTCTTTTAATGAAATGAACTATGATGAAGAACATCAATCTTCTTAACAATTAATGTATACTTATTTATTCTTTTGTGTTAAATTGTACTGTTATATTTATTTAAATATGTATGCATGTGAATAAATAAATGTTGCTTGGTCTATCCTCTCTCTCTCTTTTAACTGCATCACCAATAATTTAAAGATTAGAAATGCTTCCATGTTTTAATTAATACTATGCTGGGTTCCCTGATTAAGATTGTGAGTTACGCTGGGTATATTTCAAGTGCTGGGTTCATGTGCCTGTCATCCAGGCATGCCAGTTCTTTATAACATATATGGCTGGATGGTGCCTGAGACCTATTCTCAAAACAAATAAAATGCTTTGGATGGCAAGCATTGTTCCAATAATCAAGAGGGGTGCTATGGTTGGGAAAGAGGGTCGGGTTGTCCATTTGTGTAACCTCAATCTGACCATAGATATCGATGCTGGTTAATCTATCAATGATATTCTACCCTTCTGCTTGAATGTGCGATCCAATGCTGGAGGCTTTAAATTAGAAAGCTAATGATGTAAAGTAAATAATAAAATGTTAGTAAATAACCATATGAATAATAAATAGTAATGTATAATAAATATGATAAAAATATATTTTAGACAACAAATGACCAAAAAGATTCATGTTGCGTACCAGATCGTTACAGTATAAATATAAATAACCAATTACTATAGTTTAATTAATAAGTGTCAAACTTACTACCCTCACAACTTTGACACAAACTACTTGATGAAAGTATATTAATAATTTTTATTAGTGATTCATTAGACTAGAGATTAATGAATAATATTTCTGTATTATAATTTCCACTACACCATTCTCATACAAGATAGGGACGGTTTCTATACATTTCCAAGATGTACATTTCATGCTGAGCCAGCATCCATCATACAACTTCTTCACATGTCTTAGGTCATATGTTTATGATTACACACTTTCACAAGGTGTAAAAGCAAACAGAAACCAGCCCTTATCCTGTATGAGTGGTATAGTGAAAATTACACTATAAAAATATTATTCATTAAATGGATAATCTTTAATTTAATGAATGACTAATAAAAATTATTAACTTATTTCCATTAAGTGATTGTGTCAAAGTTGTGAGGGTGCAAAATTTGACACTTATCAATTACACTGCAATAATTGGCTATCTATTTATACTGAACAATGATAAAGATATGTTTAAAAGATTTTGATCTGAACCAACTGATGAGTGCTGGTTCGGCATAAAAAGTGCATCTTGAAGATTATACATCTTTTTCACATGTCCTTAGTCATATATTTATCATTACATCCCTCCACAAGGTATTAAAAGTGGATAGAAACTAGTCCCTACCTTGCGTGAGTGGTGTAGTAAAAATTAAACTATAAAAACATTATTCATTATTGGATAATTTCTAGTCTAATAAATGACTAAAAAAATTATTAATATTATGATAAAGTAATTGATTTATTTACCAAATAAAGCTTTTATAAAAACATAATTATTATTTATTTTTTATTATAATGAAAAGGGGGTGCCAGATAATTAATTAAAAGCTAAGAGTGTATGGGGACTAAAAAGAATCGGAACCTTGGATTTAAAATGTCTTTGAAAATGACTTTCCTGGCTGCATTTTGAAATTTTCAATTCAGATCTTGCAAAAATTTTTCTTTTAATTTTTTCTTCATCTCTTTTCTTTTTTTGCAATTGTCAACGCCATTATAATTTCTGACATTCATTTTGTTTTTTCTGGTCAATTCATTTTTCTCAAACTTTTGTAATATTAAATGAGAAAAAAAAAAACCAACAATATCTGTATCAAATATATTAAAGAAGAATCTTTTTCTTCACACTCATACAAGTAATAAGTGGTGTAAAAAACTAATTAAATATTTAACTGAGATTTAATTTTAAGTTCAATATATATATATATATTTAAAAAGGACAGGATTCACTTACATGGATTATAACTTATTCTATTTGTTTATTTAAGCATAAAATTTATTTTTAGGCCTTTCCAAAAGACCATGAGTTCAAGCTCTGTCTTAATATTGTCTTTTAGTTACAAACAAGATTGTTTTCACATATATGCATTAGCTCATTGGTGTATAAAAGTCTTTTTTTGCAGAAGTCTTGAAAGCCTTGAGAAATAAATACAAATTTGTTTATAATTTAGAGATTTTAGAACCCTTAGAAGATACAGAGTGCTTAATATTAGCCATACTGAAAAATTCATTACAAGATTTTAGAATTATATCTGACAATAGACAGTCCATAAATTTAATTTTGTTTGATATGCAGAAGAAGGAATTGATCTAACATAAGATTATAGGATTCTAAGAAGATGGAAAAAAAAACAATTTCTTGTCAAATTTCTTATATTTAAATTGGAGTTTTTCTTTTGAACAGAGTTCTCATAATATTAGTTTCTATTGTTCTGGAATGATATTAAGTATTTAAATCCATTTTTGATGAATTTAAAACAGGAGAAAAAAGACAATTGTTTCAGTTGATTATTACGAATAAGGTATTTTATCAATTTTAATGTTAGTAGTGTGATACTAAATGGTGACTAATATTAGTAATAAAGTATATCTTTTGATTCTAATTATTTTAAAAACTTTCTTTACCTGAAATTTTAAAAATTAAATAAAAATATGTTGACAAAAAAATGTATGTCATTTATACATTACAAAATTTAAAGCAGGAGAAAAAAGAAAACAGTTTCAATTGACTATTATGAATAAGACATTTTAGCAATTTAGTGTGATACTAAATGGTGACTAATATTAGTAATAAAGTATTTCTTTCCATTCTAATTATTTTAAAAACTTTCTTTGTCTGAAATTTTAAAAATTAAATAAAAATATGTTGAACAAAAAATATATAAGTTATTTATACACTACAAAATTTTACAGAAAGTTAATAAGCACTAACAAAAATAGATAATTTAAGACTGATTGGATATTAGATGACTTGTTGAACACAAAATGATATTAAGAAAAATTATTTCAAATCTTACATTTAATGCATGAATAAAAAATTTATATCTTAATATTTAATATTGCATTAGGAGCAATAATTCATTCTATTATTTTACTACAACTGGGGGTTTAATACACGAGAACCTGTGGTTACAATGTCCCACAATTGGGTGTTCATTTGTAATAACATGGAAATAGAGGTCTGAGAAGTTTGATGATATTTGTAATGCTATCATCATTTTGGGGGGGTTAAACCTGGTGTGATGGCAAATCATCATCAAACCTAGTTCAAAATAAATATAAAATTAACTTTCAATATTTAATTCAAACTATAAAATAATAAACATGAGAAATCGCTCTAAGAGATCAGCAGCTAACCACCCTAGGTATGAGCATAATTAACAATACATTCATCAGCATTAAAAATAAATATAACTCATTAATCATTATAAATGATCAATAATAAAATAAATCAACAATCTTGTGACTGGATTTGAAATGGGTCTACTGAAGACCAGGCTAACAATTTATCCCTTGCCAGTTTGGGGCAATTACTTAAACATAGTTTGGATGCACAAACTAAGTGCTCATCCATCAGAATATATAATAATCAAAACAATAATGCTGCGATATTAAAACATGCTGATCATCATCCATGTTTTGGCTACTTAGTACCATTAATAATTGGCCAACTATAAACTTAATGTCTAATAGACTAAATTAAATAAAATGTAGTGCATGGACTTTAGAGAATATTCTCTTCGCACCAATCCAGGATGATAATCAATTGGATGCCCATAAACACTAATATACATCCCCATTTCTAAATAACTGTTATACACAAATCTAGCTCAGAAAGCAAAAACTCTATAATTTATTTCTGTGAACAAGAGAGAAATAAATAAAGTAGCTTATTGTAAATAACCTTAGGTAAATCATAGGTTTTCCCCAACATAAATAAATAGTTTTATTGGAATAATCAGAAAAAATAAATCTTAGAATATAAGCTGTCATGATATAAGATCATACATACTACAATTCATGAAACAGGAATTGGATAGGATAGAGAAATTAAGACTAAAAAGATATTTTTAGTTTTAAAAAACCCAATTATTTAATTTCTAATTAATTAATAACAAAAAAAAAGGCATGATAGTAGGTAATTTCAAACACCCACTTCATCAAAATAAATAAATAAATTACAATTTGATAAAATTATATTAATCAATCAGTTGATTTTAGTCATGGAATTAATTCTAAATTCATTAAGATAATTCTTTAAAATAGTTAGGATTCTTCTTTCTATTTTAACAATATTTCCAAAATCAAAGATTATAATCTTTGGTTCAATTTCTTTAAAATATTTAAGAATTAATTAACAAAATGTTCAGAATTAAAAATAACAATCTTTGATTCAGCTTAGCAAAATAAAAAAAATGTTTTTAACTTTACAACAGATTTTTTTTTCTTCTTTAAAACTTATTTCACCATTTGTAATAAAAATTTGACTGGGTTTTACAAAAAAAAAAAAGTCTAACAATTTGAAATATTTTAACTTAGTGAAGTATTTACTATTATCAATTCTTACACAACACAAAAAACAAATTATTATTACTTTTATAAAAAAAAAAAGTTTTTTATTTATTTAACAAAAATAGAAATAAAATGTGCACATATAAAAAATACATTTAGCCACGACTTTCTTGTTTATGGAGGCCTTTCCAATTGCAATTTTCAGTTTTTTGATTGTTTCTCCTTGAAGGCTTCTAAAC
This sequence comes from Epiperipatus broadwayi, assembly GCA_028023455.1. Classification (NCBI taxonomy): domain Eukaryota; kingdom Metazoa; phylum Onychophora; class Udeonychophora; order Euonychophora; family Peripatidae; genus Epiperipatus; species Epiperipatus broadwayi. The sequence continues at coordinate 10,851,440 of JAQFVV010012404.1, forward strand.
ACGGGCCTGGTTAAATTTGTCCTTTTATGGGACTATAGCAATTCCAAGTAAGTGAAAAAACAACAAATTTTGTCCATTTTGTATTCCTCTTGAATTTCCAGGTGAGACAGATGTAGACAGAAACTCAGTCTCTCTTGGTTGAAGGCTCGATTGCAGGCTACTTTAGGAGGGGGTTACCTTTCCTACATTTTCTTCCAGTGAAGGGAGGTCATATAGAGGAAGGTGATGCCTAGCATTTAATTGAATTTAGCACATGATTTTCATTATACAAACCATTTTAGGGATAAACTCATATTATGCTAAAGAATTGATTAAAACTTCTATTCTCTTCAATACCTTGGTAAAAACTTATGCTTCTTTTTTCTCTATCAGCTGTACCACGCTTGGGCTGCTCTCTCTTCAGCAGCTAAGTTAGGAATCTTCTACTTCTCACCAGACACTAGTATTTTACTACTGTAAGTTTGAAAAATCAATGAATGCTATATGGTAGTATTAATAAAATTATCCAATTAGTTTTTGATTATTAGCCTTCATCAATGAGAAAAAATTTGTATACCTCCTCGAAGAAAGCCAATAATTAGGAACTAATCAAGGTATTTGATTGGCATTAGCATCCAGTGTTCAATGGTTACTTAAACTTACAAAAGATGACTCTGGAATGGATAAATAGAGTGAATTATGTTTGTATTGCAGGTAATAAAAAACTCAGATAATCATGATACTTTGTTAATATTTTAATACTATTTAGGTCATGAATCTTTACATGTAGAATTCATTTTTTGGATGAATAAAAAATAATAAATATGAATAATATCAAATTTCAACTTATTATATCTTATTATAAGCACTAGTTTCCAGTGGCGTATATCAATGGCAACCCTTTCAATTAATCAAAAAAACAATATTGATTTTTCCACTTAATCAGATAATCATGATTAATATAATTCAAACCAATTAATCAATCATTATTGATAATTTTAGTTGTTTTATCACTCATATGGCATATTAAATGGATCAATCAATCGGAAGTGAAACTTTTAATCAGTTACTAAAAACCATGATTATAAGATATTAATTCTTTTAGATAATCATCTTCAGTCTGTTATTACAATAATCTACATTTACTTTATTGTAATTTTTTGTACACAATCCTTATTTAAAAAAACTCAAAGATATAAAACAAAATATTTCTAATTCGGTATCACTGATTTAAACTTTCAATCACCTATTCCACAAGAGATGTTTTATTCAAAGCAAACTTTAAGTGATCAAATTTAAAATAATCATTGTATTACTAACAATATTCGTCTAAGAACTACATCACATAAAAAACTTTTGTGACGAGACATAAAATTATCACTTGTTTTGCAATCATAAAGGCTACACAAACTAATAAATAAACAATTAATATAGTATGTATTTAGTTATTATTATTTAAATACAAATATATTGTCCCTAGTGAACTTAATGTAATTTGATGGGATTTGAACTCAGACTTTCAAACTCCCTACAGCTATTCACTCCTTCCCTTCTAATTAGTTATTATTAGTAAATTGTTATTGGATAAATTGTCTTACTTGTATGTAACACCATATGAGGTTTTGTACTTTCAAGATTGCCTTTTTTTCGGTCAGAGCTTTGGAAAGGTTCCCTTAGAAAGCTAGTCGATTTCTCATACATATGCTTATGTAAATCCTCTAAGAGAATCTGGTGTAATTGCTATATATCCAAAAAAAAAAAAAAAGTATTAATCAATTTAACAGGTGATCAATATAAAAAATTATAAAAGCATTTACAAAATCAAGTTCAGTGACATTACTTATATAAACATGCTTTCCATTAATTCATTATTCCTTTTAATCCATTATTAAATTATATAATTCTAATAAAAAAAATCATGATATATGTATATCTATCTGAAAGCTGACTGAATAACTACAAAATGGACTGCTATAACCAAGTAAAAATAACACAATTATCATTAAGAATAGTTTGACATTATTTGTTATCCACTTAAAAATTTACTCCAGCATCTTAATATTAGTTACATCTAAAACTTTAGTGATATGTTGAGATCATTAAGATGCACAAATGAATAGTGCTAAGCATATAAATATACATTAAAAAGGTATTTTTAAAGTATAATTCATTTAAAAAACAATATTCTTTTAAAATAATCAGATGACCAATCAAATGACTACCTACTTGAAAAAAACTCATTATTGCTTAAAGAATTAAGGTGGATGTTTTTCATATGTTATGTTGATATGAAATATTTCAATTGATATTTACATTATTTGTAAATTAGCACCTTGTAGTGTATTAACAATGATAAACTGCCAATAATAATGATAATTGTTATCATTTGGTCATAGTACTCTACTCTCTAGTTATTCAATCTGCCTTCAGGGGGAAATGTATATATTTACATTTAAATGTAAAACTGTTTATAACATTTTGGATATAATAATTCATCTAATCCCCCCCCCCCCATTTATTCTAGCAACAGAATGAATGTTTTTCATGAATAATCATAGTAATTTTATGCCAACAAGCTTTTTTTATTATTAAAATTTCAATTCAATTGCACACATTCATGACAATAAGTATTTTTATATAATAGAATTGTTATTAGCAACATTAAGTCAAAATCTCACCAGGATCTAAATAAAGTGCTTTAAGATTTATTTGCTTTTTTTATTTTTTAGTAGAATTAAAAAATTTAAAAAAAAAGCAAACATTTATATTATTAATCAAATAGACAAGAAGAAACATTGACACTAAATTATATAAATCAGTTTCTTCTATCAGTATCAATAATAAATATTTAGAAATCTAATAAGAAATTTGTAGTGATCTTATTAATTAAAATCAGTTGTGTTCTTGAAATTATTACCTATTAAAAAAAATCTATCAATATTAAAAAAAACTATTAGAACCCTCTTGCCTCATAGGAGGTTATTAATTTGAAAAATTATTTAAGATAAATGATCAATGTATGTCTGGTTTATATAACCTCATTAGCTGAAGGTCATTGAGATGGTCAATCTTTCCCTGCTGAAATTATAGTGAAATGGTTTTGACAACTAATGTTCAGTTAAAAAATAATTTCACAAAAAGAAGAAAACAAATAAAAACTGGCTTAGTTTTGATTCAACACTGAAACAGAACACCACTTAAATATTCTAAAGAATCCTCTTATTAAGATAATTCTGATAAAAGGTTTAATTATTATAGGTAAACCAATTCAATGCAACAGCAAATTATTACTAGATTAGAAGACTATCATAAAATTCAATCAGTTTTTTCAACAAAATTTATAAGTCAAATTTGGTCTATACTGCCAGCTAGCAAAAGCAAATCAATACAACATATTTAGTTATTTTATATTCTATAAAAGAAGTTAATATATTTCTTGTTATTGACTTAAATTCATTTACTTCAATATTAGTATCTCTTTATCTCATATTTATATTTCAATTAGTTTGACCCACTATCTAATATTTACATCTAGGAATAAAACTACTCACTATGTTTCACAATCTTCAGTAAAACTATAACAAGAATATGATTAGAAGAAAATTTACTGAGCAAAAAAAAGCCCTTTTTGAATATTGTGTAAAAGAAAGATGAATCTGGCTATAAGTTTATGACACATTCTATAAACACTAGATTTTCACTGAGTAAAAGTTAATCTGTCAGCATGACAAAAAAAAAACAAACAACTACAACAAATCCTCGGTAATTATATCCAGATCTAAATATTACAATCTTGGAAGAATTATGAAATTCAGAGATCAGTGATTGTGATTTTACTAGAGATTAATTATTATCTCACAAAATAAATTAAAATTTATCTTCATTATTTTATGTGATAATTTACTGACATGCAATAAAATCTAATAAAAACTTTATTTATATAAAATAAAATAAAAATTGCATTATCCAATGATGAAAAATTAAGTACAATCTTAAATAAATCACAAGTGATAAATAATTTATTAATTAAAAAAATAACATCATATTAGTTATTATAAATTTATTTAACGCACATTGATTGCATAAGTAATATTTACTAAGGCAATAAACCTAAAGCATGTGCGGTTGAAAATGAGAAGGTAGGGACCTCTACAGGTCTTAACCACAAGCTTACACATTTTCTTCCAATGCGTAAGCTTGTGGTTAAGACCTATAGAGGTCCCTACCATCGCATTTTCAACCGTACATGCTTTAGATTTATTGCCTTAGTAAATATTACATATTAGTTATTAAAAATTATGTAAAATATACATCAAACATAAGATTAAAAAGCTAGAGAAAAAAAGGAAAAGTATCAATAATTAAGAGTTTAGCAATTATGATTGTAAAATTTATAGCCCCAAACAAAAGAAAATATCAAAGCTTTGTATCACATTAAATATATATATATATATATATATATATAAATGTTTAAAATAATAATAAAATTGTGAGCATTTATAAAACATCAATAGAATCAATCAGTTAATAAGTGGAATATAAAACAAATATTTGTATACATCACAATTTATGTTCACATGCACATATTTATAATATAAACACATACATTATAATAATAAACATTAAAAGCATAAAGCTAATTTTAATTTTGATTATTATAATAATAGGTACTTTGGTAATAGATATGCAACATGAAGCAAGTATTAGACTTGCTGCACCTTTTCACATTCATATCAATCCACTGATAACTTTTCAATTTTGTGATGTGACCAAAATAATGTGTACAAGGATCTTGTACATGATATTTTTAACAAAATTTGCAAAAAGAAAAAAATAGTAACGTGTACACGGATCTTGTACATACTATTTTAGCAAGATTTACAAAGTTATCGGTAGGTGATACGAATGTGAAAAGGCGCAGCAAGTCTTATACATGCTCCATGTTGCAGGACTAACAAAAATAACTAAAAGTATAAAAAATAATATTAAAAATAGTATTTTAAAACAAATTTTGAAAAACAAATGGATATTAAAAAGACAATTTTAAAACAATTTTGAGGAACAAATGGATATTAAAAAGACCGATTTTTAAAGTATAAAAAATATTAAAAACAGAATTTTAAAACAAATTTTGAAAAACAAATGGATATTAAAAAGATGATTTTAAAACAATTTTTAAGCAATAAATGGATATTAAAAAGACCGATTTTTAAAGTATGAAAAAATAACACAAAAAACAGCATTTTAAAAGAAATTTTGAGAAACAAATGAGTATTAAAAAGATGATTTTAAAAACAATTTTTAAAAAACAAATGGATATTAAAAATTACCATTTTTAAAGTATAAAAAATAATACTAAAAACAGCACTTTAAAACAAATTTATATGACTTTCACACTAACAATTTTAAAATATATGATATATAAATCGATATTAAAAACTAAATTTTAAACCCAAAAAAAAAACTGATTTGCGATCTTAAATAAATGACACCATCACACCCAAAAAATGTTACTTTAAATACATACAAAACAATCACTAAATTATAATTTTTTAAAATATTATTTACAAAAATAATAAAATACACACATATGCTACTTACCATGTATATAACAGGAATTGTTGTGTTGAAGCCACAAATTTGATATTTACTTCTAACAAACATAAAATGGAAATTTGAACTGAAAAATTTCCCCCCAAAATGGAATTTTATTAAACACATGACTTCACAGAATATGCTGGGATTCTGCACAGAATATGCTGGGATTCTCCACAGAAATGTTAATAAACATTTTTTTTTTTTAAGAAAAAAAATACACACAAAAAAAGAAATATAAATTATTATAAAACTTTTATTAAATATTTATCCTGATGTCAGAAAGAAATCTGGACAATAACTGAAAATGTCGAAATATTACAAAAAAAAAAAAAAGACCCGTTAATAAAGATAAACACGTTTTCACACGAGATCGAATAACATTGCAAGGATTATTTCCTTTCAATTTGACATCGGCGCAAGATTACACATTTATTACGGATGTGAAAAGTCCTTTTATCTCCCCTACATTGCAGGTCTAATGCCAAAGTACCTAATAATAAATATTAAGATTACACTTTTATTACAAGTTGGCAAATCTTCACATACATAAATAAATTATAATTGAATTATAATTTTTTATGGATTTAATATGTTATAAACAAACCAAAGTTTTTGGGGTCAGGTCCATATAAATAAAATACAAACATATTTCACAGTGATGTTGCTGGAGAAACCATCAATCGCCTCTGACAATTTCCAAGGTTAAATCGGTTTTTTAAAATTCTACTGTTCACTAATAGTTTGCTGTCATAGGTTTAGCATTGGGAACTATCAGTGATGATTAATAATTTTCTTAGGAATATCATTGTTAAAACACATTTGTATCTTATTTACATGGAAATGAACCCATACTTTAGTTAGTTTACAACATGTTAAATCCATAAAAAATTATTATCTAACAAATACAACTTTCTGGGGGGGGGGGAATTATTCATAGGATGTTAAGAGAAGTTATGATCATCTGAATTCTCATGATTATAAAAATAGCTGTATATATTTAAATCCATATAACAACTTGGATTAGAAATAAGAATCCTATCTATTTTTACTTTTAATTAAACCTATGACAAAAAAGCTATTAGTGAACTATAGAGTAAAAAAAGTGATTTAGCTTTAAGAACTATCAGTAGAGAATTAATTTTTTTTTTTACTATTCTTAATATATTAACACAGGCAAAACTCTCCATACAGTAATGCCATGTGATATACTTAATATACATATGGTTTATTTCATATTAAGTGTTCTAATCAAAAAACCCAGTAATTTTCAATTTTTTAACTATTTCCTTGATATAGTTTTGAAGTTACAGTAATTAAAATCTCAATAAAATCCCAATTTTGTACTCATATAGACAATTAGATAAAGAATGATTACCCAAGCTAGAATTAAGATAGAAGGTTAGGCTTTCATATGATCTCTAACATTCCTAGTTTTATCAGTTAATTTCAAAGTCAATAGCTAAAATTCAAAAATGTGTGTATCTTGATATCATTTGTAGAAAGTTTCATTTTAAAATCATAATGGGAAATTTTTTATTTTTAAAAAATATCATACAAATAATTTAATGCAATTTTTCAGTTACTTTGAAGAAAAACCATCTCCAATTTAAAACAAAGAATAGTGCTGTAATACTATTATGGTAAAGTAAACTAACTGAAGAGAAAAGAAACAGCGCAGGAAGACAATAAAAATTCTTATAATATAACATCGATATAATAACTTTCTTTTTTTTCTACATAACTTTCAAAATATGTTTAAACAGAAAAATCTTAAACTAATTATGTACCTTTATGCATGCCAGCATTATAAGTCATTCAATGTAAACAATAGTAATAGCTCTTTAAGATAACTTTAAAAAAACACATTTGCTTCACTCATTTATTCTTTGCAGAAAAAAACATAAATGTGGCCAGTAGACGTAGGATTTTCCAAGATAAGAATTTGGCACATAGACATGTCAAAATTATTATCATCAAAATCCCTTGGGTATGTAAGGAAAAAACAAGACCTTTAGGGTGAAGGAATTTCATTTGCACCCTCTCAGTTGTCTTGTCCTTACTCAGAATCACCCCACGTCATTAATGGTAATTGTATTTTACATATTATTTTCCTTCTAATAATGTGAAAATTTACTTCGTAGCTCTTGACAAAAAAAAATATTGTATGATTCTTCATACTTTTGACAGTAATGATTTATTTGAAACAGGGAAAAAAACAATAAAACTTTTGGAACCAGGTATTGGATTTTAATCTTAAAAAATGTTTTCAAGCAATTTCTCTTTTTCTGTGTTATTTTTTATTGAAAAAGAAAAAAATCCATGAAATTAGTACTGAAATTATTTCTTGTAAATAGATGAAAAAATATCATTGTTTTATATAGGGTCACTGGAAACATATCCTTGCAGTGAAATGTTTTCACAATTTCCACCAGATTTCTTTACTATGGGCTATTGCATAGAAATATCATTTAATTTTGATTTTAAAATGACTTGCATGGTGCTATATATATGTGAGAAATTTTTTTTGCTTTTAAAACTGGTAGCATACCTGTCTGAAAAATAGTAAATCTTATAATTGAGATCCTAAGTACAAATTTCTTCTGAAATAAATGAATAGCAACTATATCATGTTAAGATACTCAGAGATGCAAACAATCCTTTTCAATTTTATATTATCAGAACTTTTGTAAAATTCAAAAATAAAGACTGGGTATTGTCTTATAAAACAAAAGTATAGTTTTGTGAAATATCACCACAACCTCTTTTTCTTTTGACATTCTTCTTTGATTAATTATAATTATCAGACTATTTTTGACTCTTCATTTTGAAAACTATTGGTGTATTGTGCAAGCACAAATTGAGTGAATGCAAGAGTTTTATTTATTTAACAGACATTTATTTTTTAAAAACTGTTGCAAACTTGGTTATAAACTAATTTACAAGTCTTTTTTTTTATATGCTTTAAAAAAGTTATTACTTTGTTAAAATCTAAATAATATTTTAACTTGCAAAGTGCAGATAGTTGAAAATTGAAATAAATTGAGATACTGCAGAATCTCACTGCACTCGTTAAAATATGTATACGACAGTCAATCAGAATGTCATGATAGCCATCTAAATGACAATCAAATCTAAACACACAACAAAGATTTTACGAGAAAAGGGCAACCAGCCTTATCTCAACTTTTCTTTCTATATATCTAAGCCAGTTGCAAGTATTTAGATTTGAAAGTTTGAAGCTTTAAATATCTTCACAAATAATTCACTGAGTCTAAATCATAAACATACAACACGAAATCCTACGATTTATTACGTAGCAGTTTTTTTTAGATTACATAACAATTAGTAAAGTATGTAAATAATATTTTAATTTGCGAAGCGGAGATAATTAAAAATTGAAATAAATTGAGATACTGCAGAATTTCACTGCACTCATTAAAATACATATATGACAGCCAATCAGAATGTCATGATAGCCATCTAAACGACAATCAAATCTAAACACACAACAAAGATTTTACGAGAAAAGGGCAGCCACCCTTATCTCAATTTTTCTTTCTATATATCTAAGCCAGTCGTAAGTATTTAGATTTGAAAGTTTGAAGCTTTAAATATCTTCACAAATAACTCACCGAGTCTAAATCATAAACATACAATGCGAAATCCTGTGACTTACTACATAGCAGTTTTTTTTCTTTGTTGTGTGTTTAGATTTGATTGTTGTTTAGATGGCTATCATGACATTCTTATTGGCTGTCGTATACGTATTTTAACAAGTGCAGTGAGATTCTGCAGTATCTCAATTTATTTCAATTTTCAATTATCTGTGCTTCGCAAGCTTAAAATATTATTTACATACGTTACTGCTTGGTTAAAATTGTTTTTAAACAAGATATGAATTAGAAAAAAACCTCTGTTTTTATCACTTTGGATGAATCTTATAAAAAGAGCTGATAAAAATAACAGTTCTGTTTGACTGATATTTTTGAGAAGCAGTGATCAAATTAGCCAGCTGCAAAGTCTGGTTTTCAGTTTGGTTTTAATATTTTGGAGATGCAGTTGGCTAAAAGCGAGCTGCAGAGTTAGACAGTTTCCATGGAGATGTAAGGGAGGACAAGTCCAGCAATTATCCTATAGTTTACTATGGAGTTTTGATTCACCTGAAACCAGGGTCTACTTCTAATGGATCAATTAGCCTTAAAGGTGGACAAGACAGCTTGCTGGTCTGAAGCCCATCAAGTCATATCCAAAAGAGAGCTCATAGAATGCCAACAAATTACTTGAATTATACCTCTCAATGATGACCATCCGAGACTATACTTTCTTGATGGACCGAAAACCAAGTTTGCCAAGAGAACCTCAGCTTGCTGAAATAGTTATATGTATGTTGCTATGTCTATATGCAGAAAAGCACCAATAAACATATATACACAAGTGAGTTGTTTTTAAATAATTCATTTAAAAAACATTTTAAAATTTCTATATTTAATTTTAACACGTTATGATTAGTTAAATGTGACCTGTGATGGTGTTATATATTTTTTAAAGACTATTATAATATTCCTTAAAATGACATTTTAACCTATAATTTAATGTAGAACAAATGAATAATTTGCTTGTGTCACACGTATAAAAGAAAGAAGCAATTCACAGATAATTTTATATATATTATTGAAGAAATTGTTTTAGTAATTCCCTAAAAATGAGATTTTAAAAATACCAGCAAATAAATTTGCTTGGATTAAAAATCTAGGAGTAAAGATTTAATTCGTTGACTTTATATTTTTAAAAGAAAAAAAAAAGTTGATAAACCTTTTTTTAAAAGAAAAAGAAAAAAAAGAAACTTATAAACTGATATTTTTTTTAAAAAAAAATAATAAAAAATTGTAAACTATTATCTTAGAATTTGATTCATATCATCGATATTTTTGTATACATACATATATGAGTCAATTTTATATACTTTCAATATTGAATTAATTAGAAAAAATATAATATTGTGACAAATTAAAATATAGGATATAAATGCCGAGGTGCACATACATTCCTAATTACACAACATATATGTTAAATCAAGAATTAATTATGTATTATGAAATTAATAATTTTATTTTGACAAAAATGAAATATATGTAATAGATGTCAATGTGTGCTTGCAATTGAATACAGCCACACACACATGTTAAATATATTATTGAATATTTTTATATTCAGAAAATAATAAATTTTTATAACAGTTATATAAATATCAAATTTTTTTATATACATAAAAAGCCTTTTTCAGCACCTAATTTAGCGCCCTCTTCAAATGTTAATAATCTATTACGTTAATGAACTATTACAGACCTAAAACCAGCTAGTATTCAATAATGAAATTAAAACAACCAATACCAATATAAATCATTAAAATAAATCAAAAACTACATATAAATATAGTAATTATAAAATAATTGACTATATCATAACAATATAATAAATAAGTTATACATTTTTTTTTTACAATATGTCAATTTATATAATTTTCTGATTATTATTTTATGGAAGAACAGCATAAAGATATTTATTCTTTTCCAATTTGATTATTGAATATGTATAAAACTGAATTTCATTTATAGATTATGATAATTCAAATATTTTATATTAAATAATAAATTACACCGCACATCAGTGCGATGATATGTATTACTTGGTATGAGGTATTTTTATCATTTAACTTAAAATGATAATCATTATTGTATTTTAAATGCCAATTGAAATATATTCATGTATTAGTAAAATATGCCTGTGTGCCAATATGGAACATATATGTAATAACTTGAATTGTATCTAGTAATTTTGTAAATCAGAAATGTGATTTTTTTATTGTATATTAATCAAAATCAGGAGGTTTAATTGATATATGTATAGCCTTATTCTAGAGACCTTAATATCATTTTTTATTGTTGTTAATAATCTTGTATTCATTGTTAAAATTATTCCAGTGACTTGATTCTAAATAGTTTGTAATTATATTATGTATTTCATCATCTTGATCACTGTAACAATAATAGCTTGTATTCTCTGAGCTAGATTTGTGCATAACAGCTGATTATATAAATGGAGATGTATGTTAGTGATTAAGGATCATCCAGTGATGATCAAACATCAATTCCTGGTTGGTGCATAGATTATATTCTTTAAAGGCCCTGCACTACATTTTATTCAGTTCAGTCTATTAAAAATTAAATTTATAGTTGGCCAGTACATTAATGGTACTAAGGGGCCCGAGCATTGATGATGATCAGCATGTTTTAAAATCCCAACATCACTGTTTAAATTTTTCTGGTTATGTATTGATTGATTAGCACTTAAGTGGTACATACAAATTAATGGTTTCAATAATCTGCCACAAGCTGCCAATGGCTAAACAGTTAGCCTGGTCTACAGAAGACCCATTTCCAATCCTGTCACCAAATTGACTGTTGATTTATAGCTTTTATTGTTCAAATCCAGTCACAAGATTGACTGTTGATGTAGTTTAATTGATGGATCATTCATGATGATGAATGGTATTTCTTTTATATTTATTTTTACTTATTGATAATGGTGGCGAATTTGGTTAATGAGACTGGTAGTTGCTCTAAAGAATAACTGTGCTGATGTCACAGAGATCTCATTGATCTCTATATCTCTTTATTATAAAATACTTATATCTTTATTACTTTTAATATTTCAACTCATTATTTAAATTAAATTAACATTATTTGAAATATTTTATTGACTTGGGGATGATGATGATTTTCCATCACCCCAGGTGAACCCCTATTATCTCCATCCCATTATAAATGACCACCCCAACATTCTCCATCCTGTTACATTAACAAATCACCAATTAAAAAAGACATAAAAAATAATTCCTTATGAATCTGCTATTCATATTTTAGCTATGTATTTACTTGATTTAATAAAAACTCTGTGCATTTTATTTTTCTATTAAAAAATTTAAGTTAATATAAATGATATCCTCATCAGCTTCAAAGTTGTTTCTTTATTTACAAATATCACAATTGCTGAAGCTTTAAATATCACTTCTCAATGTTGCAATTTATCAGACCAAAATTAATGCCTTAGCTAAACAGTCTTTCAAACACATATTTCATAAATAATGAACAACAATACACACAAACTTATGGTAATCCTATGGGCTCACCTATCTCAGAAGTCATAGCCGATTTACTTATTGGAACATATAGAAACTCGGGCTTTAGAATAATCACCTTTAAAACTTATTATCTGGCTGATATATAGATGACATATTTATCATATGACAACATGGTAAAAATAAATTAAGAGTTTGATGGGAAACTTCTCTTTTTTCATGTATATGTTACCAAGAAACAAAATAATTTTTATCGTTTTCCGTTTTTGAAAAACTACATACGAAAACAGATACCTACAATTTTCATTACTCATCATCCAACTCAAGATTTTTTTTTTGTAGCTAAAACTCTTTTCACTAGAGTAATTAAACTTTCAGATAAATCATATCTGAAAGAATAAATAAATCATATAAATAATCTTTTATTAACTAATCTTAATAATAAAATTATACACCAAGCCCTAATTCAAGTCCAAAATAATCAAAATAAGAAATAATTATTAGGATTTAGGTTCCTTATATAAAAGAAACTACAGACAACATTGGACATATTCTAAAATGCTATAATATAATAACAGCATATTCTACTTATCAAAAAATCAGTAACATTCTAACCAAGCCTAAAGATTCAATCCCTCTCGAGGCTCATGGAGTTTATGAAATTTCACATGGCAATTTATAAAACTTCTTATATAGGTATGAGCAATTATTGCATCAGTATTAGAAGAGATAAAAATGCTAATACAGTTAAGCAATACTCATTATCATCAGAACTCTCACTCCATGCTATGGATTCAGGTCACCATATTTATTTATCTAATACCAGAATCCTATCCAGATGTGACACTCTCTACCAAACTAACATCAGAAAAAACCATTGAGATACTCAAAAGACCAAATTAAATAAACATAATGACACATGCAAACTTCATACTACTTGGAAATTTTTTAAAAAAAAAAACACATTACTCAGAAGATTTTCTGTTATTTTATTTTTCAATTTTATAAACCTATTTTTTTCTATTGGTATAATTTTATAATTGATATTAATCAATGTTTACAGAATTTCTACAACCATCTTTATGTATTCTATTAATCAGTTATCAAGATAAAACATCGGAGTTATTTGTAATAAAAATCATACAAAATTGAACCCACAATAACTCCTTCCATTATTAGGAATCACTAAATATGCCAAACACCACACTTTTGAAACAGGAAATATGTCACACATCAATCACATATTTTTGAAAATATGACAAACAATAATAACAAGAGTCTGTAAATATGCTGTACTAAAACCTCAATAATCTATAAATATATCACAAAATTGAACCAGCAAGATATATCATTATTTATTGAAGGTACATATATTGTCAATGGTAGTTTACAGCACAATCATTCCTGCTATGATTAGCCCACTTATTAAATCAAGTCCATCGTGAAATGGGAAGGTTATTAAATTATTATTGACATATATATATATGTAAAACACATATGTTTATTTACATTAGCAGTTAAACAAAGAAGTCATAATAAATTATTTTTATAATCATGTAGTACAACAAATATTATAGGAAATGATATTATATATATAAACACTATTTGATAAGCTTTAATAGATTGTTATACACTCTAAACTGAACAATAGTGTGATGTAATTTGAAACTAAGTAACTTGGAGATGACCTGATGTCAAGTTAGGGAGCTGGTGGACAGGGTATGAAAGTAAAACTATGATTGACTATTTTATTTTTTTATTAATGAAATGTACTTAACAATGGGCAGCCATGTCAATCTAACCAGAAATGAAGATCTTAATGGATCGCAAGACATAAGCATGGACTGTATAAAAACAAAAATCTTTTAGAAATCTTTCTTCTTGACAACAATACATCTGCTATCATGAACTAACAGCAATTGAGTTAAAATTTTGAACACAAAAATGGAGTCTTTTATTTGAATTACAGGAGTTTTCTTTAAACCAAGTACTGTATTATAAATTTTATCAAATTTAACAGAAAGAGTTATGAAATAAAAATTAAGAATAATTTATAGATTTTCATAATAACTAGATTATTTTCTTATTTTTAAATCTTGTCAGAAAAAGAAAACTAAATTTGCTAATAGCTAAAGCAAAAATGGAATAATTTATTTAATGTATATATAAAAAAATTCTTTTATATATAAAAAGTAATTTATGATTATAAATAGTTATATAATGTTATTTTGAAAAGCAAGTGGGGTAAAGGAAAATGTGCTATGGTGTGATCATTTTCTTCCCTAACATGTTTGCGCAAGACCTATATTTTTTTTTCTACTTTATTCTAACACCCAAGGAGATGCCTGCAGTCCAAAAAGAAGCAGAATGCGCAGGAATATTTAGAGAGAAAACAGCTAAGGATCGATGTGTTTATTTTAAACGATGCCAGAAGATATCACTGCGTGATCAATCCTTTGCCCAAAAAAATAATTTGGTGATGAAACTGCTTATTGGAAATTACTATGCCTAAACATCATAAACTACTATTACTAGGACGATGCTATGAACTTTGTCTCAACTATCATTTTTGAGCAAGATTAATATTGTAAATTTTGTTTGATTTTTCTTTTATCTGTATTTTATTATCATACTCCTATGGAGCACTTCACAGTTTATGCTGTGAAAAATTTCATTTTTAGAGTTAGCAGAGAAGAGAAGGAGGGTTAGTTAACTTAGTTATTTTCTTTTTTATAATTGTAAATAAAATCTAGGTCAGTTTGATTTTCTAGCTGCTTAACATCAGGTTATCTATGTTTATACTGAGGTAAGATTCTCATCTATTTTTACACAGATTAAATTAAAACACTTGGTAAATTACAGAATTCATCTTATACGTTATATATTATTGATTAACCATTGTTATATGTTATTTTGGTATGAATGACAAAACAACTAGTATAAATTCTTTTAACTATCATATATATATTCAAACATAGATTGGGGGGACTTAAATCAAATAGCTTGCTTTTGCAGGAATAAATCGCAATATTATTATAAATAAGAAAATAGATATTTAATTTAGTAAGTCAGAATCGCAATCATTTTAAATCATCAATATTTATTTTTCTTATATATTTCATAACTAGGTAAGTGATGAGCATTATAAATGGGAAAAAGGGTATGGATCTATAGAATTATTAACTGATAGGATGATAGAAATTCATATTTGACACATGTATATATTGTATTGTTTATTTATATAAGGTACAAATATATATTTGGCATTGTGTAATATTTAAAAAAAAAAAAAAACTTCAAAAGAGAATAAAATGCAAAGATCGTTTAAAAAATGATATATATATATTTTTTAAAAAAATGTACAATGAAAGTTAATTTTTGTTTATTTATCTATGTAATTTAATCAAAATAATGTTGATATTGGAAAGTGCATACAGATTAATTAATTCAGATAGTGAAAAGACAATCCACACACAGAAAATTGGACTTGTAATGAATCCATAGGATTTTCACCAATAAGACTTCAATTTGGAGATGCAGTACCTCGATTATATAAATCCACATTACCCACTATCTTAGAAAATATTGATAAAAGAAATCAAGAAGAGGCAAGGGCAAAATTGGAACACTGCGCCAAGCTCCGGACATTGCAAAAAGGAATCAGGATCGACAAATTTAAAAAAGGAGATATGTTATGGGTCAAAGTGAACCCTGTGAGTCAAACTGGAAAACATATTTTCAAAAAATTCCAAAACTTGT
This sequence comes from Epiperipatus broadwayi, assembly GCA_028023455.1. Lineage (NCBI taxonomy): Eukaryota > Metazoa > Onychophora > Udeonychophora > Euonychophora > Peripatidae > Epiperipatus > Epiperipatus broadwayi. The sequence continues at coordinate 10,867,914 of JAQFVV010012404.1, forward strand.
ACGATGGACTTTACCAGATCACCCGAAAGGATGGCCCAAATGACTTCATTTTAGAAAATAGTGAAGGAGAAAGGAGTACCTATAATGCTAGATCCCTGAAACCATATAAGACCAGGACATTTTATTCTTTTTCCCTGGCCCCGGTGGTATTGTACCATTTATTTATATATGGTACAAATATATATTTGGCATTGTGTAACATTTAAAAAAAAAAAAAACTTCAAAAAGAATAAAATGCAAAGATCATTTAAAATTTTTTTTGGTAATATAATTTTTTTAAAAAAAAAAAAAAACCTGTACAATGAAAGTTATTTTTATTTCTTATTTATCTATGTAATTTAATCAAAATAATGTTGATATTGGAAAGTGCATATAGATTAATTAATTCAGAGAGAGAAAAAGCATTCCACTTGCAGATTACAATCAAAGCTTCAAAGCTAATTAAAGATGGCAAAAATAATCCATAAAAAAAAAAAAAACCTTGTAGCTGAAAAAAAAAATGTGGAAGATTATAGAATAATAAAACAAAGGATAAAAAAAATATGTGCAGGACTTCTTAAAAATGATCTGGAGTATAAAAGGAGCGGCCAAGTTGGAAAGGGGCTTTTTTTCACCTGTGTTTTGGGCAATATCACATATGCAGCATTTAATTTTGAATTAAGAATAAAATGTTGTCACTTAGATCTAAACTGAACCTATTCTCCATGTGCAAGTAGAACCAGATCGTTCGCAGATACCTTCTCTCGGAAAAGGTCACCTAAACTTTCGTCTAACCTTGCCTCAATCCAGATAAGAGATATGGAAGAAATAAAACCATAAAAACCAGTACTGCAGGCTATCCATCGAAAGGAATCAGACTACTAAGGAGAGCAATCACCCATGTAAACATGGGAAACTTACCAGTAAGTTAATGGCCATAATTTCTATCTAGATAAAAGATTTGCGAACTGAATTTTAAATAATAAATTGTTACCGTGGACAAACAGAAGACATTAGTTATCTATTACTTCAAAGTGCGATATTTGAATTCAAATAGTTAAAATAATTATCTGAGTTTGCGTGTGTTTCTTTCCAATATTATAATTTTATTATTATAGGTGTTTAAATGCTTAATGTGTTGTAATAAATTTTTACTACTAATATAAAAAAAACTTTCATTGTAGGTACCTAATTTTTTAGTTAGTTACGTTGTTATATTTTGAGTGTTAGATTTTGATTATTTAGTTTTAGAGTAGTATATAAATTACCTTGCCAATATTCTTATTTCTTAGTTAAGTCCAGGAAAAATATTTTCTTAAAATAAATTGACGGAAAATCTTAATTCCGATCTTGTAATTATTAGTTTATAAGTTATGATGTGCTTGACGCAGAATCAGTGAGTCTATGACTTTGGCGCCTTCTTTTATAAATTAAAAACGGATCTTGCCACCGATTGAAATCATAATAATTCTTAGGTCAAGTTAATCAGGAAATAGAGCTATGTTTTTTAGAAATATGAACGAAATATTTTTCTCCTTCATGGCTTGATTAACTAACACATTCTAGATTAAAGGCCTATCAAAATGTGAAAAATGTTACAATATATTTTATTATTATTGTTTAAAATACTTTGTTTCTAAGTCCATTTATCATTGTTAATAAATGTTAAATAGTTTGCATTATTCCAGTCTCTGGATTATTGAGTTGTCATGGCATTCAACAGCCAACTAACAATCATACATGTACACACACCTATTTCACTTTTATCTAATAGTTTTATGATAAATTAAATATTTTAACGCTAGTTATAACCTATATAGAGGTGCAGAAGTTGCTTCAAGTATCTGATAATACCTGTTAAGGGAGTCAAAGGCAATATTCTCCCTGGGCTTGAATATTAAGGTATAACGGAATTGGAAAAGGATGAGAGGTGGATGAACTAACCTAAATTTTACACAATATTAATAAATAGGTATGGAGCTAGTCAATTAAAAGTACATGCAATCATTGGTTAGGCATTTCCTCAAGTTTTCATCAGAATCCTATGCAAAGATCCAAAGTCCAATTGTAATTAGATGCGACTTTTCCCCTTTCTCAGCCTGGTAGAATTCTGTGGATTGTATCATTTGGGACAGCCAATCATGGCTCACTGAACCATAGTTTCCAGACTGTTACATCTGCATTATATCCTAGTCTCCAGGCTATTTTCCCATCCATTACAACATGCTTACATATATATGCTTCACGCCAATTTGTATTTAAATATTCTGTTCTAGGGAAAATAAAAAATTATTTTATTAAAAATTTATTAAAGACTTATAAGAAGGGAATGCAGGCACACATATGTGTATATAGAAAGGGTCATAAACAATTAACTTAGATGTACAAAATCTAAAAAATTCCCTAAAAGATTAGATAAATAATTAAAGAATTTAAATTAAGACTATTTAACTTTCTTTAATATTAGATTTTTATAAATTTATAAAAGAAGGATGTTTAAGCATATATTTGTACAATAGTTTCTAGAACATTCTGGTAAAAAGAATTAAATAATTTAAATTTAAGCTACTTAAAATTCCTTAACATTATATTTTATTAAAATTAGAAAAAGCAGATAAATGACAAGGAATAAGTACATTTATAAGTATTATAGAAGCCATATCTAATTAATAAAAAGTATAATAATTATCTTGGTAGTATCTATTTAGAAGATAATGTTTATGACATTTGTCCTTATTGTAAAAAGATGTTAACTGATGCTTAATTACGGTAAGAAATGCAAGTAGATAAAAGGTAATCAGAATTTGGAAAATTTTACTAATTAATAAAAAGTAAAGGATTAACTTTTAGATAAGTAATCAAAATTTTTGTGGGCAGAAATATTTTTAATTAAAACTAATCCGGATGTCTTTTATTGAAAAATGAAATAAATACCTACGTAAATGTGCAATCAAGGACTTTTGAAAAAAATTCTTCAAGATTGTCAACACTCCACAAAGTCATTGTTAAGAAGTTCATTAATCATTTGGCTGCTAGAAGCCACGTATAATGCTAACCTATGAGTAGAAGCTTATGTTCGCGTACTCTTTCTCACCCCAAAGGAGCAGTTTGGAATCCCAATGTAGTCTATGAACAGCTATCCATCTGAAGTCTGCTGAACTGTTGAACCTGTACACAATGTTCCTTCCCTCAAATCTGAATTCAGCCTGCTGACCTGTCATGTCTTCATTCAAGAAATATAAAAAAGCTACCTAGTCAATTATGCCACTGTCATATGTTATTCCATAAGAACCAACCGGTCACCAGAATTAACTATTAATATCTGAAAAAAAGATCACACAGAACCAAGTGACTGTAAATTGCACCATGAAAGCTATGAGTCATTATAACTTACATGCTGCTCTTTATACCTTGCAGTGTTTTTAAAATCCTTCACATAAGTAATTGTAGAAATATTAAACTGATGACGTGAGATCTCCACAATCCTGAAAGACCGGTAAAAACTTAAACAATTCATATGCATTTGTGTTCCCCTTTTACTTTTATTATTTAATTTTGTTTGCATTATATTTTACTTTAATATTATACATATATGTTAAACTAAATTTGTTAAGAATGAACGACTGTAAATTGCTAGATGCGGCCATTCTTAAGTCATACATGTGTGCTAGATTTGAGGTGACAAAGAGCTCTTTTGTAAAAATATTTTCATTTCTTAAATTCCTAGAATCATCTTCCCCCCCCCCCTAAAAGAAAGCTAATTAATCATAAGTGCAGGGACACTTCAATTCTCCTTCCACACCTTGCTCAAAGATTTTTTTTATTTTTATAATATCATTATTCAGGTGTTTCAATTAAAACCTTGCTCTTTTCACAATTATCAAAGTCAGAAGATCAGATTTTAAATAAATATAAAATAAAAGTTAAATGAGTTTTAAAAACAATAATTAATTTATAATTTTTCAGAGACAAATATAGATGTCATTTAATTTATGTTAGCCTCAATTAAGTTAAGATCATTTTAAATAAATGTTTAATTATAATTATATATCTCAATCACAGACTTCCTGAGCTACTGTATAATGTATTTCTTAGCATGTGTATGATTTTTAGAATGGGCCTTTAATTAAGCAGGGTTTATTACAATCTTTTTTTGTTTTTAAGTATTTATATTAAATAAGCTAATTAGGCATTAATGCATCAGGCAAGTCATATATGACTAGCTGGTGCAAACTTATCATGTGGAAACTCATGCTTGTTTTTTTTTTGAATAATCACTGTAATTCCCATGCTTTCATAATTATGAATTACTTATTGTGCATTCCTTCTTTATTTAAATTGCATATTTCTGATTACTTCATTTTTGTTCTTCAAGCAGATGATCATTCTTGCTTTGTGGAAATGGATTGGCCAAGTATTCTCGGGATACGGTCATACTAGTGTGGACATATTTTCATACTCAGATAATCTTCACTATTATTATTATTGCTATCTATGCAGATGAATTTTCTTGCATGATAATGATCAAGTTCATAATGAGCAGATATCTTTTTGTGTTTCATATGATCCTCTCATCCAATGAAATTCATGGGTATAGCCTCGCCAAGGCAGGCATACTCCATTTCTCTTTCATCATCAGATAAACTTCTGTTTATACTTAGCACTGCACTCAGTATTTATTAAATGTATTATAAAACCTGTTATTACAAATGTGTCATTAGCTATAATTCTAAGTCAATGGTGATCATTTATTAATTACTGTGATTTTAATGTTACCCTGCTTAATTAAGACATAATTCATAGTTCAATCATTGTAGAATGTCCAATCTGGAGATTATTAAAATATGTAAAGCCTATAGTCCGTCTATTGTATGTAAGTAGCGATAATTATGATGTTTAGTCGCTAATTCATTTTTTTTAATCTGTAAGAAATGCAATAAAATCTTAGGTTTAAATCTAGACTTGTATTTTTAATTTGTATTTATTCTTTTTTTTTTATTGTTACTAATAAATCTATATATACACCCCCCCCCTCCCCCTTGGCCCCCCCCTTGGGAGGGTTTTTTGGTGGGTCCCCCCCCCCCCCATCTTTTGTAGGAGATTCCCCAACATATAATAGGTTTGTTTTTCTGGGGGGGGGTCCCCTCTCATTCTGGGTGGGGGTTTTTTGAGAAACCCCCCCCCCCTTTTTTTTTTATAACCAACCCCCCGGGGTCCTCCTCCCCAAAAAAAGGGGGGAAAAAAAAACCCCCCCCCCCCCCCCCCAAAAAAAATCCCCCCCCCACAAAAAAAAAAAAAAAAAAAAAAAAATTTTTTTATACATTACTTCTTGCATTTGTGTCTTGTTTACCACTATTAACTTTATTAGTTTTAAGAGTCTCTTTTATCTCCTGAACTCAACAGGATATAAGAAAAGTGCATAAATTGTCAATATCAGATGCGGTTGTCACATGGAAGTTATCTTGAGGCATAAGTAATGAGGTTCGACTTTGTTCTGTTTGTGGTAATGTTTATACACACACATACGAGTTAATGGTCATTGCTTGGTTCTGAAGATTAGTTTTGCTAGCTGTACAAATCTGACCATTACAATATGTATATAAAGTTACTTAACTAAATTGTAACTCTTGGTAAAATGATAAAGTCTGTTGATAAAAAAAAAGAAAAAATCAGTCTCATACTCTCGCAACTTTATCTGAATAAAAAAAATTGAATGATAGAAAGCTGGATCATTGATATTGGACCAATATATAAATCTTAATGTAAACTTTAATGCTCACATAGAAAAAAACAACAACTATATTTTATTTTACATCTATCAGACCCATAGAATGCAATAGATATTATAACAAATCATAGATTAATTATTTTATATATCTTACACATTCAGCAACCTAACACCAAATATATAAAAGCTGACCGGCACTCGGTGCAAAATGCTTGCAGCATTATTTCCGAATCAATGCATATATTATATAGCACTAAAGTTGTGCTATTCTTTATTAAAATTTTAAAATGGTAGCATGTCTGGATCACAAATTATAGCATTAACTGTGATAATGTGTTTCATACCTTTATATAAAACCCACAATCATATAATATGTTAATATTAAATTTTGTCTTAAACTGTGCAAAACTGCTACTAAAATGTTTAAAATGATATTCAAACAGTGTATGCCAGTGAAATCATAGTAACAAGAATGTTTTCAAGTGGTATGCAAGATTTCATGATGGCAGTAGGAACTTTGAAGACAATCCACAGTCAGATACATTGAAAACAACTGGAAATGAAGAAAACAAGCAAAAAGTAACTAAAATGTTTCAGATTGATACCTATATATCTCTAGATTCTTTAAATGACTCAATGGCATTAAAATATTAAAAAATAGAATATATTTGAGTACTTTGTGCTCACTTGTTTATAAATAACTAAAAACTAATGCAAAGAACTTCAACTTCAGATTAGAGTTTTTGTTAAACATCATGATTTCTTGATGAAATGTGGCATTTCTAATATAAGTCATCAACCAAGTACAAGAGTGGCAGAATGAAAATTACCACAAGAAAACCCAAAAAAATTTGTAAAAGAGCTGAATCAAAAGTTTGTTATTGTTTTTCTCTTTTTTGCCCTTAAAAAATATTATTCATCACAAATATATTCCTGAAGATCATATAGTAAATGCTAACTACTATTTGGACATTTTGAATAATTTGTTGACCAAAATTTTGCCAAGCAATCTGAATACTATGATCAAGTGTCTTGGTCATTGTTGCATGATAACATACCAGTCCATATACCAAGATTGTGTATATTTTTTTCACTAAAAAAAATTGTTGTGCTTGATACTATTCTCCAAATTTATCTTTCCTCTGATTTCTGGCTATTTACAAAATTAAAGTTGACTTTTCAATGATTTTTCTACAAAGATAAGCAACAAACTGTCACACGAATAGTTAAACTATGTCACTACATAACACATATGTTGGTTCAAAGATGGTATTGCAGACAGCTTGGAAAGAACCAGTCACTTTTTCATTGGGACAAATTATATATACTGAAGCGATAGATTTGTAGGCTAGATCCACACTTCACGTCTTTCTAGATTGCTAGACTAGGATCAAACCAGATCCACTTGTGTTACGATGTTTATAAAACTTTCCGTCTGCCATTTTATATATATTTAATTCTTAGACCAGCAAATAAGTAATTAAAATATCAATTTTCTAGTTAAAATGTTTTTATTATAAATATTGGAGGGGCCCAGATATATTGTAATGGTCAAATTCATCTATCTTGCTAACACACTGCCGAATTTAAAGCCTAGACATGGAACTCAACACGAGGAAGGGTGGCCTCTCAGAAATCCCAAGTTCAAATCCAAAATCTAAGCTCCACAATGCCCTCTACGTGATAATGTATCTGATGCTACTAATAGTATAACTTCCTGCTGGTGGTCAGGGAAAAACAAGAGACTCTAAATCTAAAATAGCCCTAGGTTCATTTGACAATGACTTATAGATGTGCCCAAGATAAGCCTAATATGGTATGTAACTTAGATTACACCCCGGATAAATAATTAAAAGAAATGAATTTAAATATAATATTTATTAATCAGATATTAGATAATAGTTTTAGCTATATGAATTTGATAGTTATAAAAGAAAGTAAATGACATTTCTGGTACTTCGTACTTGGGTTATAATTTATTATAATGTGTCTAAAGAACAATGACACTGTAAGTATGTGCGAGCTACATAAAGTATTAAAGAACTTTGATGATATAAAACTACTTAAAATTGAAAGGAAAATCTTAAACTAAATAGAGAGTCACTCGTGAATTGTTGAGCTAAATTATAAGATAGAGCTACACTGAACGTAATTAGAATTCATTTAACAGTAATTACTAAGAGAATGTACGGTGGTGCTAGCAATATATAATACTGAGGAAGGGGTGCAATATTTTGATACGACTTTACAAAAATAAAATGAATAAAATAATTTGGGCTTTGGATAGGCATTTCGCCTTTTATTTGGGACATCTCTAGTCCTTACACAGCTCAAGCCTGGCCCGCACCCAGGAGTTTTGTAACTGTGGGGACATACGCAAAATAATTCCCATGTGAGACATTCATATCGCAAAAACCGCAGAGTAAAAAGGGGCACGGATTCAACCATTGATGACCTTGGGAAATAGTACAGTTTCAACACCCCAGCAGGTTCACTAGCAATACACAGTTAATTTTAAAATATATTCTTAGTAAAAAGGCGGTTCATTAATGAACAGAATAGCTCTCTCCCAAAGTTAATATTTTAACAGCCAGCATACTCTCAACGAAACTTAGATAAATAAACATAATTATTTAATATAAATTATGTTACACATAAAATAAATACATTTTAAAATCATATATTAATAAGGGAGGGGAATGCGTGTTTGTATTTTAATAAATTAATATGGCAACCAAGCATTTATGAAACTTCCCTACATAACTTGCACATGCCTGAAGAAATTAATTAAAATATTTTACATTATAATAAGAAATTAAAATAAAACATTTACAGATACATAAAGGAAAATTAACCCAAGCAGATATTCAGCATGCATTAAAAAAAAATTTAAAACAAATACATAAATATGACATATAAGATAAAAGAATAGCTATAGCTTGAAAGTTTCACGAAACTTTTATTACCTCACTCTGAAGGATCAGTCCGTGGGCATTTCCAACTTTAAACTAGAGTTCTTGAGCAACTTTAATTTTCTTTAGGTTTGTAGATTTATTGTTCATCAGCAGTGTGTAGACTTCAAGAGCAGCATTATTTGGGATGGTTCAGTTGGGGTTGGCTGGTACAATGACAGAACATCGGATGGTGAGTGACGGACGGCGAAGACGCTGGTTCGTGAGGGAAAAACAGCCCACTGCCCTTTACCCCGTCATTCTAGGGTTAACTATCTCAAAAATTGATTTAGAAAGTTCACTTCCCATTGAGAATCCGTTAAGGTGATTTTTTTCTTTCTAAAATCTCAAAATTCTAAGACTTAAACCAACAAAGTAAGCAGGTAAGTTCGATGACGCGAATAAACACAAGTAATCAGAAAATATAATTTAAATATGAATAGTATCAAAATTTTCAGAATAACAGAATTAAACTCTTGCTGACACAATACGAATAAGATTAATAATTAATTAATTACAATAATCAATCAGCCCTATTCATATGCTCCCTGATGATACAATTCTAACCCTGCGGTGGTAAAATCCATTAATTAAAATTATTAATTAAATCGGAAAACAAGGAATGCACTTTTTAATTAAATTCGCTTCTTAACACTGTTATCTTAATCTTAACAGAAAATCTACTAGTGAAACTGGCACCAACATGTTAAAATTAGCAACTATTGTTCTCTTTCCCCACCCTCATTGATTTTAAATAAAAATGGCATGATTTTGAAAACTAAAGTACAAAATTTATTTACAATTTTTTTTTTTTTTTTAAATTTAATGTCTAAAATCTATTTATAAGTGATATTATTTTAAATTAAATGAAAATAAATATAGTGAATAAATAGATTTAAACAAACAAACTTTAAACAACAAAATATTTTTCATAACTCTTAAAATATTATCGCAGTATGGGTGTAGATGAGAATATGTGACCTATTTTTGTTATACAAGCATATATACGTAAATATACTTGACAGTTTGAAAATAAAACCATTAAGACAAATTTAATTATTATAAAACCCCCAGGTACCCCATATAAATTTAGGTGGGATTTCAGTAAATATACGCAGCACACACACTATACGATAAAATTAGGGTTTGAAATAAGGCATGAGGGTAGATAAAAAGGAAGGCAAGGTAAAACTAAGATTTGCAAGGCATATCTTATTGTTTCAATATATATATATGCACAAAATACATATATATATATAATTACAGATGGAAACTTTTATAAAAATCAATAAATAAATTTTAATAAACTATTTTTTTTAAGTATTTTATTCTGGGAATTTACTTTCGTGATAAACCCTGCTAACATTCCGTAGCGTCAAACAAAAGAAAATCCATTAACAAAATGGTAATGAAAGTTTCTAATTAAAGTAAAATTAAAATGGAAAAGATATTTGAAACATAAATTCTTCAAATCTATATTAAATTAAAAATAGATTTGAAACAATAAAATCATTGGGTTTATCAGGAGAATGAATCTCAAGAATACAATGCAAAATATTTTAGGTCAATAATTGCGGTTGCTGGAATTTCAACATATCCACTTAGCCTTGGGTGAAAGAAAAAAAAAATTTCCCAAAAGTAGTCAGAAAAGGATATAAATAGCCCATAAAAACAATAGAGATCAGCCAGTCATAGTTTTCATTCAGTGATTTCCTGGCGAATCCACGCCGGTTAAATTTTCAATAAATATAAAATGTTTAGAAGCATGGTAGTGGAGTAGACGGCTTTGTAGTCTACCCGTCTCCCACTGTCCCAAAGATGCTAGCCAAATACTGTAAACCGAAGAAACTTTGTTAAAATGTGTAATTGTTGGACTGCTGAACTCTCAAATTAAAATTCATAGCTAGCTATGCCTATGCGGAAATTCGTATTTTATCATGGGATCCAAATTTCCACAAGGACTCAGAATAAATTAAGTAATATGTTCCTAATTTGTTTATTTCTAATCGCCTAATTTATTCTTAAAAACTCCAGTTGACCTGATAATGTAATTTTTCTACCTTTAGTGTCTTTTTAAAGGAAATCCCATTGAATTTAATGTAATTGCTTAACTAAAATTCTGTAAATTTTACTTGCTATCACTTTAAATCTAATATCTCTGCTCTAATTCTGTCTGTCTTTAAATTATGCCTCTTAATGCTAAACTTTCTCTTAAAGCGGTTCAGAAAATTTATTATTATTATTTACTTAAGAATGTATTTGTTTAAGACCGATAAATGTCTTATTTAAAATGAAATCACTATATGCCAATTTATCCCTCTCGACAAAAGTTATATATAATTAAATATTTTGCTTCCTATTTCCCGACCAATGTTTGTCGGTAAATAACTAACTCTTTAGTTCTAAATGATTAATACTTGGATCAACCTTTTTTTTTTGCCGAGATGAAATAATTTTATATTACTTTATATATTTTGAAATATTTTATGTATATACGGTTTAGTTTTGGGGAGACGCTAGATCAAGTATGAGATTTTATTTGGTTATATTATTTCATATTATGAGAATGAAAGGGAGGGAGTTTAGAAAGTATATTCTTGCTAAATAGTAAAAGATAGTATAAAATATTTAACTTTAAAATATTAGAGATATTTTGTTTTGAAGGGAGAGATGTGTCGCCCAGAAAATGATATTCATAATAATATTAATGTTTATTTTATTCTTCTTGGTCTGATCTTGGTCAATCCGTATCACATTTGTGTAATCTTTAATAGCTCAGTCCAATTTTATACTTAAAATCTAAAAATGTATTTTTCCAGTACTTGTATTTTGCCTTGCCAGCATTTTGCTTGATTGCTTGTCTTTTGTTCTTTGTGATTGAGATATCAGAAGTAGACCACGTGATAATTTCACTGGCTATAAAATTTTTATCAGGATAAGAAAAACAACTTGGGAAGACCCGGGGTAAGCTGAGCTTAGCTAGCCTTGAAGATTCCCATCCTTTCACCTGAAATATCTTGAGGTTTGCTAATGACGCAGACTGTTCGTTTTATTTCTTGGCGTCAGGGCAGATGAATTGAGTCTATGCTGGTGATGTAACATCAAATGCTGGGTCTGTCCAATTTCTCTTGTTCTGAGCACATCATGGCGTATTGACTACGGTCTGATTAATTTATTTGTTTTACAATCTTAAAATATTTAGTTGCGAATATCGCGATCCGTTTATATTTTAAACGGGTCACTCTCTTCGAAACCAATTCCTAAAATATGATTAAATTATTTCTCTCTTAAAATAATTTCACTTATAATAAAGTTATATTTAACATAGGTTTATTTAAAATATTTGTCTCGTACATCTCATACTTGAGTGGGCATCTACCATAAAACTCTAATCGTTTCATTTGTTAAATTGGCATATGAACTATACCGCTCCCTTACTCGAGGCATAATTAATGACAGGATTGAAATTTATGTTAACAAATTTTTGAAATAAAACAGAGAGTCATTAGAAAAGTTACACCAATGTTTTATTAAATATATAATGTGAATTTAAGCTACCTGTGGTTAGTCTCTAATCACTTTATTCTAAAATTAATATTTCTAATTAATTATTGTGCTGCTTTCTGATGACTCGAGGTCACATACATACCATTCCTATATTAAAGTAAATGAATAGGTCTAATTAGAATCAATATTAGAGTTAAACGTTAGAATTAGTTGAGCCTCATGCTCCACCGTTGATGCTAGTGGGCCGAAGTGTGGAAAAGATTTATTGCTTACCTCGAAAATGTTAATTAGTTGGCAGATTTAGAGAGTGGGTGAACAGGGCAGAATCCATAAGTATTCTTTATCTTTGATCTCGCGTATGGTTGGATTCGAGGTACTTTTACCCAGGATGTGAATCGTGTTGAGTTAACATACAATTTTAACCAGTACAATACTGTGTGCTTCACTGATTTTAATTATTCCTACTGCCAAAATAATATGATCATCAGTAACAGCACATTTGTTCTACAGTCCTGAAAAATAAACTGACATCTGAAATGATGTCATTAATTTTCAAATTTATGGGAGAAAATTTATACAAATCCTTTACATATAAAGTATATATTTAATTTTAAATTATCAGAACTAAATAGGTGACAAATTTGGAAAATGAATAATAACTGTGTGTGATAACTAGTACTTAGTTTAACTGCTAAAGAATATCCTATAAATTTCACACAAATATGTCATAATTAATAAAAAATCCATCTATTATTTTTTCAGCAAACTATTCTCTGTTGATTTATCCAATAGGTCTGCTTATTTCACTCATTCATTTAAGTCTAAAATAAGAATTTGAGACTTACTTATTTTACAATTTTATGGAGGTATATATTTATGAATTTATTTTAAAAATCTTAATGAGCTACAAAATGATTTCCTGATTGCAATTTGTACACTAATAATTTTCTTATGCAATACATCTATACTTACTTCTTTTTTACTTTGAAGTTCTTGTGTGACATCCCATAAAGCTTCAACCCCACATAAACTAGAATCTAAACAATTAGCTATATTAAAAAAAAAAAAAACAACTTTTATAATTATACATATTTGTATGTCTGTATATATTAATTTAATAATTAGGAATTACTTTTTAAATATTATACTTCCTCATAAAAGTAATAAATATAAATATATATCATTACAATTTAACAAAAGCAATACCTGCATTAACAAGCATTTCTGTAGCATGTAAATAATGTTTTTTGGTTACATAAGCATCTAACTTTTCAGGAACTTCTTTAACTTGAACACTAAATATATATATATAAAATATCAATTAAACTTAAATAGCATTTTAATATAATTGTCAAATATACTTCTGATATATATATATATATTTGCTGTCAATTTTGTTTCCATTTCTTTAATAACAGTTTTTTCAAGTAGATAAAAAAAATTTAAGTTAAGAATTAATGAACATATTAAACATATATTTGTTTCAGATAGTAGTTCATAGTTATTATTTACTTTTTGGAAACCTTAATATTATTTAACAAAAAATTAAACAATATATTATTTTCAATACTTTTATTTAATATTTACATCTCTACTAGCATTTGTTTCAGAATTAATTAAAAAATATATTATATTTCTATAAGAGGTGAATACATGAATAGTTGAAGTTAAAAGATCTAGAAAAAGACCATGTGAGATGGATGGATGAAATAAGAATGTTTGCTGATGTGATGTGGAAAAGGAAGATTATGGTAATTGGATTATTAATGGTTAAAAGTAGTGGAAAATATATATATATATATTTGTGTGTTCTATATTAATTATAATATTCTTAATAATAACAATATAATTATACTAGTTAAATGCCAGTCAGGTTCAACAGCTTAATATAACAATTTTTTTCCAAGCCTGTCATTGCTCTATTTTTTAAACACTTATAATTAATTATTTCTTTTTGAACAATCAACTTATTTCTTGTCATCTTTTTTTCTTATCTTCCACAAATTTTTGTGGTCTATTCTGTTTCTTAACTTTCTTACTAGTCTTTTTTCATTAATCATTTAGATATTGTTAATTGTACCTTCCTTTAATCTTTTATTCTTTTTGTTAATTGTATCCTCTTTATTTTAATCTTTCTTTTTTTTTTTTCTAATTGTCCAAATTGCCTAGCTATCAAAGTCTATGTTCCTTAAAAACTATAGCCCAAACAAAACAGCTAACATGCTGTTCTGACAAATTTAATAATAGTAGAAAGCAAATTAATTCCTTGTTTGTCTATTGATTTTCATACTGATATCTTTGTCACAATTTTCATTATGAAAAAATCAATTACCTAAATATTTTAAAGCATTAATTTGCTCTTTTGGTTTCTGCTCAATTACCATTTGATTCTTATATCACCAAATCTGTGTTTTAAGCTTCCAGGTATTTATTTCTATCCCCAATTTCATTAATCTAAAATATATTATTTCTGTGAGAATGACCATTGTTTCAAGTCTCGTCTCTAGCTCCTCTGATGATAATTGTAAATGAAATATACGTATAGTAAGAGATTGATTTGGATGGATTTTAGAACAAGCAAGACTTTAACTTAAGATTTGTTACATGTTTGGAAAAGTATTCACAAATCTGAAAGATTTCATTGGTTACAAATATCAAGTGCATTTATTAATTTATTACACACACACACACATATATATACTCATTATAGTAACTTTCATTTCTATGAATATCATAATGTGAATATTAATTATCTCTATCTATTAGAAAATATAAATAATGAACATTTGATGGATTAAATATTGGGTATGTAAACAACTGATTGTTAAAACTCTACAAAATCAAATTGGCTCCAATTAAGACAATAAATAGAAACGTCTATTATTTCTGTGTATTATTTGAGCTTAAATTCAGTGGTAAAAAAAAGCCAATAAATCCACAATCTGGTTGATGCATATTGGTGAGCAGACCACCCATGATTGTTTATTATATGAACAATCACCTAGAAATAATAGCTGCAAACAAGAAGATAGAATGGACAATAAAAATTTGCCCTGCTCAATACCTTTAAACCCTCAACTAAAAGTCTCCCTTCAGTTAAAGCAAACTACTTTCTGCAGACAATTCATCACACAAATATATATATTCTTAGAGAGAATTTAAGTACATTACACATAAACATAAAACATTTTAGATTTCAAATATATATATTATCTTTTTTATGATATATTTTTGTATTATTTATATATTATATTAACTGCATCACAGTATAAAATTTAAAATTCGATATAGTAATATAACATAAATATTTTAAAATAATGATTAAAATTCATACTATGCAACAATAACTATGTTGTTAAAACAATTTTTTTAAATGTAAATATTAATAATAATTCGTTAATATTATAAAGTAATAATTTACTAGTGTTGTAAAAATATAATTATTTTTGCAGAATTAATAACATTTCATGCACTATCTAGAAAATTTTATAATCTTTTAAATTTTAACCCTATTAATAAGAAATTAATCAGATCTTGGCATAACACATGTTTAAATTTAACACTAATTTGAGCATTCAACCAAGATTTACAACTAATTAAGACTAATATTATGCTGATGAAGAGTTGATAGTTTCTAGAGTACATAATCAAAATAGAACCCCAAAATATGTAGTATAGTATGTTTAAAAGACTACAAAATCCTCTAGATAAAGCATATGGATTATAAGTTCTGCAAAACTTATTACATATATATTATCATTAATTCTTCACTTCAAAAACTGGCTAAAATTTCTAATGAGAATATTCAATAAATCATTAATTGCTGGTGCTTGCTAAAATTCATTATAGTTTCATGTACTAGTCTCTCTACATAGGTGATTTATGAAATCTCCTTTTGGCTGTTTCTCAGATATACTTCTTTCTATCATCTCTCTGAATAAAATGCCTCACAATCTATAGCCCATTCAATTTGCCTTTCTAACCCTAAATAAAAGATTAAAAATATTTTACCTTATCAGGAACTTAATTTGATTAGACAACATTTTTTCTGTCCATTCTATATTTTCAATTTTCTCCATCTTCATATATTTAATATTTTAATATCATTAGTTAAAGAGTTTAAGTTTTGACTCTGTACAGAGCAAATGAATTTTGTAATTTTCTGCAAAAATTAAGATCCAATATCAAAAATGACATTTGCCATGGAAAGCTTGCTTTACCACAGATATTTTTCTGTGTATTTCATTCTCACAAATATGCATAGCTTTATAATTTATGGACAAATTATTACCATGAGCTTTTTAGCATTAATTTTCATGCCATAATGAATGGCAGTTATGTAAATATCTTCCACAATTTTTGGTCAATGTTTTTGAGCTGTCTACATAATTAATTGTTCAATAGATTTTCCATCTATTTGCAATCTAAATTGCACGAGACTTAAAGCGTAATTTCTGGAAATATATTAAAAAATCTAAAAGCCATTAAGTCATCTTGCTTAACTTTTCTGCCAAAATTGGCCTTTTTTAGTTAAATTTTGGCTTTGATGTGTTCATTTGTATATTAATATAAATACAAGTATGGAAAATACATTTATAATTAATAACTTCAGGGCCAGACTTAAATGTGTCCGCTGTACAATTATATAAAAAGATTAATAACACTCAAACAACACAAGTTTAGGTAAATAATTTCAAGTTACTCTGAATAACAATAATATTAATAAATAGGATTAAAAGACAACTTGTTAGTTGATAACAATATCAATATTGACCATGTAACAGTTCATATCTCAGAAGATAAGTATTATTTACATAGCTTTACAACTATCCAACAACATCATACAATAATTATATTTCTTTAAACTTCCAAATTACATCGGTAATTATAATTATCATTCAAATAAGCACCTGACTGCAAACACACATCACTTGAGTTAGTCAAATTAGATTACGACAGGAACTCTTTTCTACTGCTAATTTTTATCTACAACTGCATAATTAGTTTTTAATCTACATTTAGAGTTTCACTAATCTACTTTCAACTCAAATATTCTAACTACTCCTTCTTCATATTACTATTTCTGTCACCATTAAAAGTTCTGAAGGCATTTGTATTAACTTTGCAAATTTGCATAGTGTTAAATTTTATTTAAATGAAAATTAGCGTATTGCTTCTTGCAATAGACTATTTTTTTTCCTGCATATTATTATTTCTAGAGTGACTCAACACTGCCAATACTGATCAGCATTCACACACATACATGTATACAACTTTATTAATAAAATACTTACAAAGTAACCAATATACAACAATATCTCCCATTTCACTCTAGAAATAAGCAGAATTTTATTTACAAAAAAATAATCTTGTAACGTTTTTGGTATCTGATTTTCTCTAACATGTCATGTTGAGGTTAATGCTTCCTTTTCCTGCTCTGTATTCCTCTCTTCATGTTTACCATTTAATTTTATTGCTTCTTGAATTGAATAGTTACCTTGTGCTTCTAACTCAGAGTTAGTAGAAATATGTCTTATTTTCCTTATTTGCACATGAAATAGTAACACCATCCTCTAATGTTCCATTCTCTTGTATGTTTAACATGGTATCTTAAAATTCTCTCATCTTTCAATTTTATCTCAAATATTCCTTCAGAAACAATTCTATTTATTATTCCCAGTAGCCATTTTATCTTAATTACAAATCTTATCCATACAGTTTGGTCTACTTTAAATCTGATGTTTTCTAAATGTTCTTCTTTCTTGCTTGCTTTATCTGATATTAAGCTAGATAAATGGATTCTCACACATTATTTCATTAATAATTCCATGGATATTTTCTTCATAACAATTCCATGGGTGTTTTCTCTATAACAGAGGTGAACATAAAATATTGGTAAAACATCACTGTTATAAGGTCTTCAGGAATATCATTGTACTACCATTTTCAGCTGTTGAACTGCTTTCTCCGCAATTCCATTTAACCGAGTGTGATAAGCAGTGTAATATATGCCATATCCTCTTTAGAGTAAGGAAGTATTTTTAATTTTTCTGAGCTGAAATCCCAGTTATTATCTGTTACAATAGTGTCACGATACCTTTGCGATCAGAAAAGTTCATTTAAAACTTTTATCACACTATCTGTACTCGTATCTTTTACTTGATGTTATTTCATTCACTTTACAGATGCATTTACAACTATTAGAAAACTATATCCAAGAAATGCCCCAGTGTGATCTAAATGAATTATTTCCTATCCATTCATAACTTCATGTCAGAATTTGAATTTTTTAACCAGTAAACTTGCTGTTTGTTAGCAAGCTAGGCATTTTCCAACAGTTTGCACTATAACCCTATTCAATTCTGGCCATCAAACATACGGACAAGCTACCTCTTTCATTCTGACTATCCTGGGTGTACTTTGTGTAATAATCATAGAATATTTTCTCTCCTCTCAGGTTCATCATAAGAATGCATTCATGGCAAGTTGACAAACTTTCCCAACTATTCCAAATTGCTGGAATCAAATAGTTTGCTGTTCAAATAGCCATACTCATTATTGCTTTTAATCTACTCTGCTATAGTTTTGCTATTAACAATTTTGGACTTTAACCCATTATATAATTAATTTCATGATATTCGTATACTCTTATCACGAGTACTGGAGAGAGCATCTGCATGCTTTATCAACTTTGCTGGTCTATATATCAATGTGTAGTCATATGAAGTTAATATGTTTAACCACCTTAGCTTCTGCTGACTGGCATGGTCCAGAGTTTCTTACTTTTGTCGAATATTCCCAATAGTAGCTTAGAGTCAGTATAAAATTTAAATGACCACTATTAATGGAACTTTTTCACTAAAAAAAAAACTATGGCTAAACAGTAATCATCTGAAATCCGGGCACGGCTGCTTGGGATGTTGATGCTATACAAAATCAATCAAATGTAATGTTACCGGGCCGCCGTAACTTTTTTTTATATAACATGATTTTTTTTTTTTTGATTAAACAAATTTTTATTTCCATTTATAACATGATTTCTTTTTTATTAACCAAATTTTTATATCAATTTTCGTTGTTTTTTGTTAACCTGATATTTTTCTTTATTCAACAAATTTTGGTAATTTAATTTTTTTTTTTCTGAATTTTAAAACTTTGGACTGTTTCACGACAAAAAAACTTGTCTTAACACCACCAAAAAAATATAATACAATTATTTGGGACTTGTTTCTACTTTGTTCTATCTTTTTTTTGGTTGACTAAATTGTTTTTCTTCTTGTTGTAAAGGGTAGCTTACAATGCACACATTCCTAAAAAGATCAAGCATATTTATTGAACCCAATCCATTTGGAATTTATATTAATAATGGGAAGATTATTTATTTGTTATTTATTACATATATACAGAGAACTTTGGATTTCCACCAACCAAGAGAACAAGCTGGATTTAAAAGTGGTTTTAGTACAATAGATCAGATCCAGGTATTGAGAGAAGTCATAGAAAGGACAAACGAATATGAGTTGTCATTATGTTTTGGATTTGTAGATTATGAAAAGGCATTCGATTCTATACACATTTCTTCAGTGATTAAAACATTGGATCATCAAGGTATAGATCCAGGATATTGTCATATTTTAAAGAATATTTATAAAAATGCAACAGCAACAATTAGATTACATAATGATAGTAGGAAAATCAACATTGAAAAGGGTGTAAGACAAGGTGACTCCATATCTCCAAAACTTTTTACAGCAGTGCTGCAAGAAGTATATTGTGGATTACAATGGGAAACAAAAGGAGTGAAAGTAAATGGAGAGTATTTAAGTCATTTAGATTTCGCAGATGATGTAGTTGTTTTTGCAAATAATGCTTCAGAGCTGCAGGAAATGTTGCAGGAGTTAGCAGATGAAAGTAGAAAAGTATGACTAAAGATAAATGTTAAAAAGACTAAAGTAATGTTTAATCGATTTGCTCAAAATATGAAAATAAAGATTGATTATGAAGAATTAGAAGAAGTTAACAGTTACAAATACCTTGGTCAGATTATTAATACAGATGGAAACATAATGGAGGAAATTAATCATAGAATTAAACTTGGTTGGAGTGCTTTTGGTAGAAATAACTTGATACTAAAAGGAAATATGCCTATGTGTTTGAAAAGGATGGTTTTTAACAAATGTGTTTTACCAGTTCCTGCTTATGGATCTGAGACTTGGACACTTAATAGAAGAGCAATACAGAGACTTCAGACCACTCAAAGGAGTATGGAGAGATGTATGTTGGGAGTAACACGAAGAGATCGAAAACGCAATGTATGGGTAAGACAACAAACAGGTGTTACTGACCTTATTGAAAAAATTAAAAGATTGAAATGGAGTTGGGCTGGACATATTGCTAGAAGAGATGATAATAGATGGACAATTGAAAATTTAAACCGGATTCCAAGAAATTGCAAAAGACCCAGAAAGAGACCACATGTGAGATGGATGGATGAAATAAGAAAACGTGCAGGGGTGTTGTGGAGAAGAGAAGCTAAAGATCAGAGAAGATAGATTAAACTTGGAGAGACCTTCCTCCTGCAGTCGATTGATAATGGTTCACGATATTAATGCACAATAGATTATTTTATTATAAAATAAAATACGATCAGTATTTTACAAAGTAATATTGTATATATATAAAACTATTTGATTAAATAAACTGTAATGTATATATATATATTTAACTTAAAATTGAATATTAATTTATAGTTAAATGAATTTGGGATAGCCTGAAGTTCATTGGGTGGGCACATGTGTGAAAATAAAACTGATTTTATTATTTTATTTTTTTTTATTTGTAATAAATGAAATGTATTTAAACAATACATATAAAAATCTAAATGAATTTAAACAATAGGCAGTTAAAAATCTTAGTGTTCCTGGAAATCTACGCGCGTGAAAGGTATAAAAACAAAAAACAGTTTACAAATCGTTCTTCTTATTGTTATAGCACCGGTAACAAAAGACAGTAATTTAAACTAAAATTTAGAATGCTAAAATGGAGTTTTACTTTTTCTTTTAGTTAAATTATAAACATTTTAAAAGTCAACTGCTGTAACTAAGAGTTTACCAAATTCAGAGGAAAGAAAATGAAATAAGAATAATTCATAAATTCTTAAATAATTAAATTGTGTTTTAAAAGTTGTTGGAGTAAATTTGAATATTTTAAATCTTTTCAAAAAGAATAACAAGAATTAAGTCTGCTGAAAATTAGAAAAAAAAAATGAAATAATTTTCTTAATATATATTTAAAGCGCTTCAATACTATTCAATACAAATATATGATTATAAATAATTATTAAATTGTACTTTAATATGAAAATGGGCTAGAGCAAAACATGCTATTGTGTGTCATGGTATTTCCTACCACCTGCATTAAACTCCATATATATATATTTTTCTACTTTATTGTAAACACACAAGAAGATGACTGCAGTCCAAAGTAAACAAGGATTGGAATACTTTATGGTGAATCAAATGAGGATCAAAGTGTTTACCATTAAACACAACTATAGGAGACACCATTGTACCTATCTATCCTTGCTAAGAAAAATGATTTACTACGTGAAACTGCTTTGAAGAACAACTTGCCTAACTATCAACTACTACTATTTCTATTATGATGATTTTTATGAACTTTGTTCCAATTACAATTTTTAATCAAAGAATCAATATTGTACATTTTTGTTTATTTTTTTTTATTCATGTTATCTGTTGTATTTTCACACTCTGATGCTGAAGCCTCATTTTTTTTTGAGAATTAGCAAAGAAGAAAGGGGGGGGATTATTCACTTTGATATTTTTCTATTTTCATTATAAATAAAATTTAGGTTAACCCACCTGCTTCACATCAGGTTATCCAAATAAATATTAAGGTAAGATTATCTAAATTTATTTTCATAGGTTAAATTACAACACATACAGAATACATATTATGTTTTATTTTGTGATGAACCCTGTACATATATTTTCCAGTATGTTTGACTAATCAACTAGTATCTGTCTCTATCATATATATAAATTGGGGAAACTTGTTAAATAGGTTGTTAACATCTGCAAATATATAATTTAGCTAGCCAGCATCTCAATTATATTAAATAACTAAAGTTTATTTTTCTATATAATTATGATTTGTAGAGAATGAGTGACATGGGTGGATTTCTACCATGGGGTAAAAGGGTTGAAGTATAATAATCATTAATTAGTAAAATGGTAGAGGTTCACATGTGACACATGTACATATGATTATTATTTTTTATATTTTTTTATAATTACTATTGTTGTTATACTTGATATTTATTATTGTTAATAAATGTTTGAGAGTTTGTATTATTCTGGTCTCTGGTTTATTGAATTGTCCTGACATTCCACAGTCTATAAACAATTAGGCATGCATACACATCTATTTTTCTTATCATATAAAAACTTGAAAATAAAACAAATATAATAAATGCTAGTTGTAACCTATATATAGGTGCAGGTGTTGCTGTGTGTATCTGTTCATACCTGCTAAAGAAGTTAAAAGCAATATTCTCTCTGGGCTTGAATATTAGACCATAACGGAGTTAAAAAGGGGAAAAGTGGATGAACTAACCTAAATTGCATTAAATATTATTAAATAGGGATAGAGTTAGTCAATTAAAGTGTATGCAATCATTGGTTAAGCATTTCATCGGGTTCTCATTAGCACTCTATCAGATGACCCACAGTCTGAACATAGTTGGACGCAACTTTTTTCCCTTCTAAGCCTGGTAGGTCTCTGCAGACTGTTTCATTAGGGGTAATAAATTATAGCATATTAACTTATCCCCACACCATATTGCTACATCTGCATAGTAGTACAGTCTGCAAGTTAGTTGACCATCCATTACATCTGGTGTTTGCAATGTTTGGGATTAGTTGTAATCATTCCGTCCGTTATATCTCTCGTCATCAACTTTTGGGGCTAGTGGTCATCGTTCCATCCATTATATCTGGCGCTAGCAATGTTTGGGGTTCGATAGATAGGTGTATCATCACATAAATACTTTGTGTAAGTTGGTCATACATTGTGATCGAACCAGCTGCTGAATTGTTCTGTCCATTATATTATTAAATCAAAAGTAACTTTTGGGTTGTGGGGGGTTCAATCATTGTAACAAAAAGTCAATAATTTTTCTTTTTTTTAAACAACTTTTTTTCACTTTTTACTTTTATTTATATTTCGTTTGAATTAGCCTTTTTTTTTTTTGGCTTCTACAATAAACAGCTTTTTGGGGGGGCTTTCATATTGTTATTATTAACAAAAAGTAAACAAAAATAGTAATAAACAGAGCAAAACTCTCCATACAGTATGCCAGAAGGCTTGTGCATAAAATCCCTATCTAATGCCTACTCATCCAATATCCCCAGACTAGTTTCTGGCTTGTGGCCTTTGTCAGTGAGGAGCTTTGGATCTGAGAGCACTGCATCTAGATCTTAGGATCTAATGCAACCCTCTAGCAACCACCTTTTATCTCTACTTAACTACTAAACTATGAGAATGAAATTGAAAACACAAAAAATATTTTCAATCTAAGCTCAATAGCTTAAATAGTCATATGGGTCGGAACTCAGTTCAGTACCCATCTTACTTATTTTAATCCTGCTGAAAAAATATAATGCAATTCTTTGGGAATTGTTTCAAATTTTTTCTACCTTTTTTTTTGGGTTGACCAAATTGTTTTTCTTCTTATTAAATCAAAAGCAACTTTTGTGCTTTTTGGGGGTAAAATATTGTTTTGAAACCCCCATACTCAGAAAAATAATTGTAACAAAAAGTCAATAATTTCTTTTTTTTTCAACAACTTTTTCTCACTTTTTACTTTTATTTATATTTCCTTTGAATTACCTTTCTTTTTTCTTTTTTGGCCTTCTACAATAAACTGCTTTTTGGGGGGCTTTCATACTTTGTTTTATTAACAAAAAGTCAACAAAAATAGTCATTTATTTTAACCCTGCTGAAAAAAGATAATCAAAATACTTGTCGATTTCCAATGAAATAAAAAAAGTACACAAACTTTGGACTTTTTCAACTTATTCATTATTTTACTGCTGTAATAAAAACAGTCTGGTATTTGGGAAGACAGTATGTGCCTAAAAAAAGGACAGTCTCCCTCACTTTCTGTACTCGGCAATTCTGAAAAGTTTAAAAATTGCATGTTCTTCTCAGACCTTTTATTGGTTTCGTATATTTTCCATGCTGAAATGTGACTTAGCGCGGAAGCTTTGTCGAAGCATGTTGGAACATATCCTTTGCCAATTTTTTTTACATATTAACACTTTTTTAGGGAAAGGTGGGGACCATATGACAATTATTAGTAATTAACAACATTATTTAAATGTAAATGACATTACTCTATTATGGAGATTTAAAAAGTTATACCGACTTGAAATTCAAACACCCTCAAGCGATATGATAATCACAATAGAACAAAAACGTGTAAATAGTTTTGAAGCACAAAACAGGCAGTTATATTTTTGTGCAATGTTCTGTAAAGCGGCCTGCAATGAGTTAATACAATATAAATGTTGCATTAGCCATAAGGCCGAATGCAGAAACAGCATTTTTATGTGTTTTGACACATAAACAACGCCATCAGGAGACTGTGCCCTGATTTCAGATGATTACCGGCTAAACTTTTATGTCTAACTGGCTGTAGTTTTTCTTAGCCATAGACAACCTTTTTGTTATGTAAATGATAGAATATTCATATCCATCAGCACCATGTGACAGAATGGCTACAACTATACAATCAGTTTTCACTAATCTGCATTTAACTCAATGCTTCCAACTACTACTTCTTCATTTTATTATTTCTCTGACACCATTAGAAGTTCTGCAGGCATTTTTGTTAATTTGCATAGCATTACACTTTATTTAAATGCAAATCAGCATATTGCTTCTTGCAGTAAATTAGTTTACTTTCTCTATTGCTGGGGCAATAGAAACTGTCATATTAGATTGTAAAAAAAGCATTCTAACAGTAATAAAGAACATAGATGATAATATTATATTTTATTTTTCTGCATATTATTATTCTAGAGTAACTTAACATTGCCTATACTTACCAGCATGCACACACACACACACACACATATATATACAACTTTACTAATAAAATATTTATAATTTAGCCAGTATGCAACTGTCATATCTGACCCTGCCTTCAGAAGTGGACTATTCCAGATTCCTTACTTGATTGGTTAGCGCTCAGTTGCTATCCAAAGGGAATAAAACCTTCACTGGGGTTCGCACAAATAGTCAGCCTTTTGGAGGCAAGACAGAGAGCAATTACTTTTGTTAACCTGAATGACAGTAAATGACAGAACATGCTCTCCATTAAACCTTATGCCATTAGCAAAAGTATTTATCTAATCATTATTGCGACGTCCGCACAGTGAGGCAAGTCCACCTACAAACTGGAAACAGCTATGGCCAAATTAGAGCCAACTCGAGGCAAGCTAAATATATAGCTGGAAGAGTCTTACCAGAACTCACAAAGCAGGCTAATCATTTAGCTAGAAGTGAGTTCCGTACTTGGCTCGACTATCTCAGCATTCAAGTGTATCAACTATATTTATTCATGTTCAACTAATGTGTGTACATTTTCTGGATTAATAAATGGTACATATTAATTGCTGAATAGTTATTCTTTTTGTATCTGTTGGTTTGGAAACAAACCTGCAAGCCGAACCAAACACAAAAGATTTGGCACAGTTGCAGAAAAATTTTTCCTTCATGGCTGAAAAAATTATAGAAGAAACTATGCCAGTTATAACATATTTGGAACAGCCGCACAAAAATTTTTCCTGAAAACAAAAAACTACGTAAAACTGTTGAATAAAATTGACCACAAACATAAAGGCATGTCAATTTGAAGCTTCTACCAATCATGAGAGCTTTAATCACAAGACAGTGTAAAATCTCGCTCTATTGGTTTAAAAGCTTTGTTGAGTTACATACAATAACGTAACTATAAAACCAAAATAATTAGGAGTGGTTACTCACATAAATAAATAAAGATGGCTAAAACAATTGGCTGTATAAAATGTTTTGATCCAACTCAATCTGAGAGCTGGCCAAATTATAAAGAGCATTTGATTTTTTATCTACAGGCTAATGAGATAAAAAAGTCTGAGGTAAAGTTAGTTATACTAATGACCATAATAGGTCCGCAAATGTACAATATACTCAAGTCTCAATCCACGGCTGTAACCCCAGCTGAGCTGGATTTTGATAGAGTGTTGACAATTCTGACAGAGTATTTTACTCCTAAACCCTTAACAATAATGCAGAGATACCATTTTAATCTCAGAATATAAGAACAGGATGAAACAGCTAGAGAATTTGCAACACGAATCCATATATTAGCCTTGAAGTGCGATTTCAAAGACTTCATGAATGAAGCACTTCGTGATTGTTTTATTTGTGGCATAAACGATCACAATTTGAGGCTGAAAATGTTAATGATTCCAGACCTAGATTTTGAGACAGCAGTAGCAGAAACAATAACTAGTAAAGCTAACCCATTAAAAAAACTTATAAAGTATGAAGTGCAAAAAATTGAGCATAACCCTGGGTCACCCAAGCACACAGTCAGCTCAAATAATTCAGCATCAAATAATCTAAGGTGCTATTATAGATGCAATGAGCACATGCACATGTATACAGAATGTCCATACCGCAAAGCAACATGCACGTTTTACAAACGAATTGGACATATAAAGGCAGCATGTCTGAAATTAAAAAGACAAACAGCCAAGTCTATTCCTAAAGACAGTAAAGGCACTTATAAGAAACAAACATGTTGCCTGCATAAACCATATCAGAGATGACAAGTCTGGGTTTATACACACTGTCATAATAAATGATACACCAGTTAATATGGAACTTGACACAGGGTCAGCAGTGTCTATAGTTTCAAGAAAGACTTGGGCAATCATTGATAAAAAGAATAAATATAAACTGCACCCTTGCAGTAGGTCAATATCAGACTATCAAGGGAATAAAATCAAACTGTTGGGTCAAAAAACAGGACAAATTACTAGCCCTAACAAAACTATATACCTATAACTGGTAGTGGCATTAGGTAACCATAATGATTTACTAGGCCATGACTAGTTCAGTCACTTAGGGTTCAAAGTGACCAAAGTGAACCAGCTCACAACAGTCTAATGACTCAGAAGTCTTCAACAAAAAGCTGAAACCTGATGCCAAACTTCCTTCAAAACAAAATAAAACTTGACAAAAGTACTATGGTCCACAAGATGGATACCAGCAGTGGTGACGCAAATAATGGGGCTCTACACTGTTGTGCAAACAGAAGATGGTCATCATCATCACTACCATCACAACCAACTAAGACTCAACTACACATCACAAGCTATCAAGACAGCAGCAGACAACCACAAACAAGCTCATCAAGCAAAGAAGATAAAGACAGGAACAGCAATCAACAGGAGAAACCAACCATGCGGACAATATGTTGCCCAGTGTATTTCAATGACTATGTCCTCCAGGGCTAATTTTAGCAGAGGGGGTGTCATATCTGACCATGCCTTCAGAAATGGACGATTCCAGATTCCTTACCTGATTGGTTAGCACCCAGTTGCTATCCAAAGGAATTAAAACCTTCACTGGGGTTCGCGCACCCAATCCGCATGTTTCCAGTAAAATAGGGTATCTGCCTTTAAATAGTCAGACTTTTGGAGGCAAGGCAGAGAGCAATTACTTCTGTTAACCTGAACAACAGAACATGCTCTCCATTAAACCTTATGCCATTAGCAAAGGTATTTATCTAGTCATTATTGCGACATCCACGCAGTGAGACAAGTCCACCTATGGACTGGAAACTGCTACATCCAATTAGAGTCTTACGATGCAGGCTAATCACTTAGCTAGAAGTGAGTTCCGTACTCAGCTCGACTATCTCAGCATTCAAGTGTATCAACTATATTTATTCATTTGTTCAACTAACATGTATATATTTTCTGGACTAATAAATTTTACATATTAATTGCTGAATAGTTATTCTTTTTGTATCTGTTGGTTTGGAAATGAACCTGCAAGCTGAACCAAACACAACAGCGACAATAATATATATTTTTTAATGAAACAATATACAACTGCATATTTATAATATTTACATGATTATACTTCCACTTGCTACCAGTCACAGTTGCCATGCAACTATAAGAAGGATCTTCAGTGCCTTTATAAGTTTACCTCGAAGTTCCAGCTGTACCATGATAGCCTGCCTCATGCATAGGTACAGTGATACTTCTGGCTGTACTATGACAGATTGCCTCATGTTTGATTTAAGTCTAGAAGCTTCCAATCCTGAATATAGACTTGCTTCAGTGCATTAACTGTATAATAGACAACCAGAGTACTTGTTCAGCTTGAACAGTTGTTGTCTGTCTTGCGATTTACTAGTTATAACCAGATCTCCATCTATAATCGAAATAATCAGATGCACTGAGCACCATCGTGCATTGGTCCATGATGATGACTACTCTATCTGATCAACATAAGATGGAATCTGGACTAATCAATTATTTGAAGGCAAGGTGAGATATGTTCCCTCCCACTGGCTAAACTTAGCCTTGGGAAACATGGTCATTCAGAAGCTTTGATGGTCATTTTCATCACTTTCTGGCTTCATCAGATTCATTGATTTAATCAGCAAGTCCAGTGTTATCATTTGTGTATCTGGAAACATTTAATTCTGTAGTTTCATCACTGCTGGCTGTTGACTCATTACTGTTGGATGGTAACTTTTCACTGAATCTGATGATTCTTCATTGGTGGTAGATGCCTTTTCACTGATAGCTGGTAATGCATAATTCAACCTTGGTTTTGTGTCTATGATGTTGTTGTTCATCAGTTGTTTGAAGAATCACTGTTTGTGATCCTTTAACCTTGATCACAAATGCTGGAATCCATTAGGTATCTATCCGATATAATGTAAGAAAACATATCCACTTTTACTTTCATTCCTATTTTAGGATTCAAATCCAGTTTATTAAAAACTATTTCTGGGTTAACCCTCTTTGAATTTATTTTTTGTGAGCTGGTTAACTTTAGTCACTGCAAAGCTTAAGTCACAGCCTAATAACTTGCTTTGCTTAACAATAGACACAACCAGCAACATATATATAGTTTTATTAGACATAGTAACCTTAACCCTTGTGAGACCCAAGTATGATACTAGATTGCCTTGGTAATCAATGATTGTTTTATTGTTAGGTTGCAGCTGATGTCTATATAGCCCGTCTTTTTTTGGCACAATGG
This sequence comes from Epiperipatus broadwayi, assembly GCA_028023455.1. Taxonomy (NCBI): domain Eukaryota; kingdom Metazoa; phylum Onychophora; class Udeonychophora; order Euonychophora; family Peripatidae; genus Epiperipatus; species Epiperipatus broadwayi. Next base: position 10,897,434 of record JAQFVV010012404.1, read on the forward strand.
ACATTGCAGATCTGGTACAGAGTTCCATTGTTACTGGAATATCATTAATGATATGTCTGCATTACATTCTTCATTAGTAACTTGTTTTCTTTTAAAACAAGCAAGAGGTGTAACTGACATGTTTGCAATACCTACATGCTGTGTACTGGTATGAACATTTGTTGTGTGTGTGCTCTGATTCATTACATCTAAAACAATGTTTTTACTCATAGTTGCCAATTTATTAAGCAGTTTTTTATTGTTAGCTGAGTATTTGATTGACTTAGTTGCTAATCAACAATTTTAATGTTGTAGTCATTTTTTTTCAATGGACTTACTTGCTATTGACTTTCCCAGGGTCACTTGAAAAACAACTGAATCAAAGGATATCAGTATCCATTGACAGCTTAATTCTTAGATAGTAGCCTTTCATCCCACAAAATGATCTCTCAGAGCTTCATTAAGGAAATCTTTAAAATCACATTTTAAGGCTACTTTCCCGATTTTAACAGCAAAAATCGTTGCTTTTTACCTTTCTTCTTGTATAGAGAGATTGAAGTGATATCTCTGTTAAGAATTTTGGGCAGAAAATTTTTGTCAATAGAGACAAACACTTTATCAAAATCAAGAATAGCTGGAAGCATGGGGGTGGGTGTGCTTGAAGAATCTCATGTGTCTGTGATCCTTTTATTGAAGTTAGTGGGTTAATTTTAAGTCAGGCTTTTTGATTGATTAGTCTACGATGTGCTTGAAGAATCTCATGTGTCTGAGATCCTTTTATTGAAATTAGTGGGTTAATTTTAAGTTAGGCTTTTTGATTGATTAGTCTACATAAAGAAAAGTATTTGATTCTTGTAGGATGGCCAATTTTCAGGAATGGTTGAATTAAACTCTTCTAATGAGCCAATTTTAGTCATTTTAATTTTTTTTTCTCTTATTGCCATGAAAAAAAAATTAATGAATAACCACTCATGCTTGCTTTTTTTTGTTTCTATTGATGTGTTAATAATCTTAGCTATCAATTTTTTTTCACAGATTCTACAACTCATGGGAGGTAAGGTCTTGCCTTTATTGTTAATGAGTAACCACTCACATTTGATTAAATTTTTTTTTTTTATTGACATGCTAACAATCTTAATGTTAGCTGACAACATTATGTTAGCATTAGTTGTCAATTTTTTGCGATTAATGATAAAGAAGTAATGACCCATGGGATCAAAACCATGTCATTAACACTTTTTTCTAGTCATGGGAAAATTTTTTATTTTATTAAACTGTGCCAAATCTGTTTTGTTTACTGGTGATTATGATATAAACACAAACTCATGAAATACATTTATTAATAAAACAAATATGCAATTGCATATTTACAATACTTTCCCGGTTATACCTCTGCCTACTACCAGTGATGAAGTATAGTTTCTAGTTGGCATTGAACTATAAAAAGAAATGGTTTCAGATATCCTTATAAGTTTACCTATCATTTTCATCTATATCTTGCTTCATAAATAGATATGGTAATCCTTCTGCCTGTACTATGGCAGCTTGCCTCATATCTGACTTAGGTCTAGCAGCTTCCAATCCTGAATGTGGATTTATCTCACTGCATTAATCATATAACAGAGAACTAGCATACTGCTTTTCGGCTTTGAAAGTTGTTGTCTACCATATCACCAAATGGTTTGACTATTTATCCCCCTCCATAATGGAAACAATCAAATTCACTGAGAATCATTGCCTATTAACCCACTCTTGCCATAGGATGTACATCATCTATGAGCATATCCATTGAACTGTGGTGATAAATGCTCAATACGATCAAGATAAGATAGCAATCTAAACTAGTTCATTATTTGAAAGCAAAGTAAGACATAAAAGGCTTTTCGTCCTCTATATATATTAAAATTATGTAAATAATACGATTTGAGCAGTATATTTGTTCTAAAATTGCTAACAGCCTATGCCAAGCATTCAGTCAAAAGCTCTCATATTCAATGGAACATATAGAGAAAGATCTAATTAAATTCAGCATTTTTCTCCTAATAATAAATTCTTGAAAATATATTTATATTTGCTATATCTATATTGATTATTGCCCAGATTAGTTTGACAAAATGATTTAATTTTTTTTTTGATAATTCAAAAATGTTATTTTGATACATATGTTCTAAGATCTTTACATTCTATTGCATGAGATTTCTTTGTTATTGACATGACAAAAGATGTCCAATATTCTTCTGATTAATCTAATATTTCAAGCATGTGCATAATAACAATTAAACAGGAATATCCAACTTTTTTCATATTTCAGAAGATATATTACTAATTCCTGGAGCCTTTGTATTGGACATCATGAACAATAACTTTACAAACATTTTACTTATAATTTTTTGTTCATTATATTGATCTTTCATTTATTTATTGAGTTCAATTATAAGCTATGAGTTCCTTATATAAATTATTCAGTTAACTTTTTCAATTTTGCATTATTTTATTTTTATCAAAATTTACCAAGGATTGGCATCTTATAATAAGCTGAGTATTGATTGTATATATGTGTGATGATAATCTGAAAAAACTCATGAGTGCTGGTTTAGCACAAAATACATATATTGATGATTATTTATTTTTTTGACATGTGTGGGATCAAGTGTTAGCAGTATGAGATAGCATGGATAGTTGAGGGACATGTGAAAGTCTGAGTTCAAACCCCCTATATATTACAAATTAGAGTGTAGGTATGAAAAAGCCTGTACTGGAAAAAAAAAAATTCACATCTTCATTTTTGTTACAACAGAGTATTTTTCTTCCTCCTATTGAATTTTTACATTTTCTTATATAATAATTAACAATTATATATTTTCTTATATATTAAAACTGTTATGTTTTTCTTATCTTTCCATCATTTTTTCTAAACTAATTTACAATCTCTCATTTTAAAATCACTTATATTTTACTTCCTTCAGTAATGGCATTTTTTTATTATTCAATGTTCATCCAAATTTTCAGAATATCTTTTGTTACCTAAGATCTTACTTTTTTTTTTTATCTAAGGATTTCTTAGTAGTTTTAAAACAATTACTTTTGTTTTCCCCATCCTGAATTTATATTTATTAATAATTTATTTGATTTTATGTGACATTTTTCTGTAACATTTTTAAAGTCCAGTTTATCATTTATAGATTTAAACTATTCCAGATTCCATCATATTTATATATTTTGTTATGTGATTTTTCGAGTCTTAATTTTATAATCATTTTAACCATATTATGATGTGAATCTCAACACTTGGTTTTGATATTTTTGCTACAATATACAATCAATTTGATGCATACTTAGGTCATCAGGATATTTCCAAATATATTTTTGCTTTAAAGAATCACTGTAGTGAGCATTATCAAATGTCCATGCACAAGTTTGTTGTAAAGAGCATTACAGCAGGTACATATATATATAAGTAAGTTTGCATATATAAAGAGTATCATAATTAAGCACAACAAATATATAAATGTGTGCTACATTAATAATGGAAGTTGGTTCTGAGCAGGTAATACCCACACACACCAGTTAAAACATGCAGTATAAGTTCATGTATTTTTTATTAATTATTTTATTTTATGTTTCTTTTCTTGTATATTTTCATTTTATATGTCATTTTATGGTTATATATTTTTCTTTTCTCTGAGAAAAGACACAAATGGAGAAAAGCAAACTTTGTTAATTAAATGGATCACATGTTGGAACATATTGGTAAAAGAAATATAATTAAAGTAATTGTTCCAACATACTAGGATTTTTTTTTAATTACTTTTCTAAAAACTGTGTAATCTTGTTCGGTAATCAAAGAATTTTGATTGCTTCGGTAAAAATCTGTAATCAAAAAAGCAGAATTATTATTAATGAATGCTGTAATTAAAACTACTTTTTTATTTCTTTTCTTAGATAAAATAAAAATTCTTTTGAATTAATATCGGTTAAAACAAGTGGTCTGAGAATCCAAGATTGAAACTAAGTACTAAAATCATATTATACAGAGTTTAACCAAAAGAAAAAAGGAAAAATAAAAAGGAATGTTTATGATCTAAATGATTAAATCAAATAAAAGGTGGGTTGACTCATACTTCTCAGGGTGCTACCTGAATTGGTACTGAAATGAGTGGGTTGAATAGGTTTTAAGCAGTGTGTGGGATTCAGTCGTTCACTACTTTTGGCTTCAGATTTCTCCAGTCATTCAGATACTTAGAGAGATTCATTTTTTTTTGGCTTCAGATTTCTCCAGTCATTCAGATACTTAGATTCATTTTCCTACATGATCTATTGGACTAGAACTATCGCTGATATTCCTAGAAGAAACTTATTATGTAGTTCTTTTAAGAACTAATGACGGCTTGTAGATTCGGATAATCAATGTCAGAGTGATAACATCCGGAAATTTCCGTGATTCTCTACCCAACAAGAAAGGAGTAAACGCAATTCACCAGATGTACCAGCACAATGACCATGGCGGAGACAAGCAACCAGTGCACCTGCCCTTTCTCTGTCTAAATCGCCAAGGTGTGACGTCAGTTCTGACCAGCTATGAAGTTGACAAAGGCCATGCTACCTATGCCTCGATGACATGAAACCCTCGCCACACGGCCAGATGATTTTAAGTCCACTCAAAGCCCAGTCAGAAGATGCCAGAATAAGTTTATCTTTAAAATTTTCATAAATAGTTAATTAATTAACTTTGTTATTTCCAGTATTTAGGAATATATTTATTTATTAATCATTAGAAGAAAAAAAAGAATGTTTTGAGAATGTTTCTAGCATATACTAGATTTTACTATACAGAAAAAGAATCAGAATTAAAACCAATTCTTTTTTTTATGTTGCACTTCAAGTATACAATAGTCAAATATGTTTAAAAATACATATATACAAGCAACAAAGATTACAAATTATAAAATTATTATATAAAAGCCTTTTTCGGCAAATTGTTTTTTTGCCCTTTTCAATATGACTCCACGATTTAAAGCACATACAGCGACATCTATATCAATACATGAGAGAAGACAGATAAACAAATGGATATCTGACACGATCTATTATGTGATCTTTTTTTTTTCTCAATTCTACTACAAAATTATTCTGTTATATATATTGAATGGATATATATCCACATATATTAATTAATTAACTATCCATTCTTTATCCATTAACCACTTATTATTTAACTTAATGGATGTTTTGTATATATTCATACAGTTGTTTTTATTATACATGATGTAGTTTGTTTCATATATCTTACGTCTATTAACATTTTTAATATAATCAAGAATACTTATATTATCAATACAATTTATTTTATGTCCGTACTGCAAATAATGAACATATAATGCAGATCTATCATCTTTCCTAGCAATAGCATCATTGTGTTCTTTAGCTCTTTCTCCCAATTGCTTTGATGTCTGGCCATAGTAAATCATATTACAAAAATTACATCTAATTTTATAAACCATTCCTCTCTTATATTTTATATTTTCATAGCAAAAATTTGGATAAATTGATAACTAATTGTAGGATGAAAGATGATATAAAATATAAGAGAGGAATGGTTTATAAAATTAGATGTAATTTTCGTAATATGATTTACTATGGCCAGACATCAAAGCAATTGGGAGAAAGAGCTAAAGAACACAAAGATGCTATTGCTAGGAAAGATGATAGATCTGCATTATATGTTCATTATTTGCAGTATGGACATAAAATAAATTGTATTGATAATATAAGTGTTCTTGATTATATTAAAAATGTTAATAGACGTAAAATATAAGAAACAAACTACATCATGTATAATAAAAACAACTGTATGAATATATACAAAACATCCATTAAGTTAAATAATAAGTGGTTAATGGATAAAGAATGGATAGTTAATTAATATATGTGGATATACATCCATTCAATATATATAACAGAGTAATTTTGTAGTAGAATTGAGAAAAAAAAAAGATCACATAATAGATCGTGTCAGATATCCATTTGTTTATCTGTCTTCTCTCATGTATTGATATAGATGTCGCTATATGTGCTTTAAATCGTGGAGACATATTGAAAAGGGCAAAAAAAAAACAATTTGCCGAAAAAGGCTTTTATATAATAATTTTATAATTTGTAATCTTTGTTGCTTGTATATATGTATTTTTAAACATATTTGACTATTGTATACTAGATTTTACAGTTATTACTGGTATAATAATATAGTTTTACTCAAAATCTTATTATTCATTAGTTTCAACCCAAATTTCAGTAATATAAATCATGGATATATTACCTTGATGGTTTCATAATAATACCCCCCCCCCCGGGTTGTATTTCAGACAACAGTTGCAGTTATATATATATATTTGTGTTGTAATTTCTTAAGATTTTCATATACATAACATAGATATGCATGTATGCGCACAGCCACTTTATATATATTGGTAAATATGACACCTCACGCTGAATGTCTAAACATATTTACCCATATAGCCTTTAAGTTATTATTGTCAATGCGACACTTTTATGATGAGTGTTTAATGGATTTACTTCATTGTAAATTTCTCATAAGCAATTCAACTAATAACATTATATTTAGAATCGATTTGGAGTGTCCATTTGTGCTGTAGTCTATGCAGATGTAAGAATTTCTCAATTAAGAAGGGCAAATATATATACTGCACCTCATGTGTGATTGCCATAAGGTATTTGTTCCTACGCAACCTCCCGGTATATGTTTAAAGTACAAAAGCTATTATTAGTTACGTAGTGAAATATTTTTATATTGCAAATATATTTGCGCACACTTTTTTTTTATTATTATTTACTTAAGTAAAGTGGGGTTTAACGTCCTAATATAAAGTATATTACTGTATAACCGAAAATCTTTTACCTAATAAACTTTAGCGCAAATCATTTAAAGTACACTGTACTCACATGGGGGTAGAAAGCTTAGACCACTTCCATCATTTTAACCATTGTAAATAATTTTAGAGATTTATTATTATTATTATTCATATAAAAGTGTATTTATTCCTATTTATTTTCAATTCACCTAATATATATGCGGTTTTGTGAAAATAATTTTTATTTGTTTTTTTTATTATATTATTATAAATATAAACCAGTGGTGGGTATCTGGGATAGAATAAATATTTAATCAGAATATTAATTGCTTTTTATTGCATTATTTTATTTGATATAAACTTTACTCTTTGCTTTATCAACTTCGTACCCATAATTCCTATTTAACTTACCCATTGAAGAACCTAGATGTAGAGCATACTGAGCTAGCCACACGGGATATTGCTCCACGGGGGTGGGTGAATATTTATTCTCATGCACAGTTATATACATATTCATAAAGTCAATAGACTAGCCTATGATAATTGCATATCTTTCTAGGAGGGAGGAAAAATTTATTTTATTCTTTTCTAGGAGCGGCATGTAAAAGCTATCAGTAAATGGGCCTTTCAAAGATATGTACTTGCCATAAGTCTTAAACATATGGGCATTTAAAAAATTTATTAACAAAAGGGGTTTCTAATTGGCAGAGTCATGTCAATTCCCCCTCTAACAGTTTAGCTAGAGATACCAATATGTTACAAATATAGACAATTGGCTAAATTGTTATCCATTCCTTACCCTGTTAAATCTTGATCACTTAATGCTCATTGGAAGATAGGAATAGAATTCCGCAGGGAAGTATGATCGGGTACAGTAAAACGGGTACCCAACATGGTTTAAAGATAAAAAGTGGTACAATTGAGGAACGAATAAGTTAAATATACCTTAAAATTAGATTTTAACTAATTTGGTTAATGTCCATGCACAAGTTGGATGTAAAGAACAATATAGCAGGTACATATATATAAGTAAGTTTGTATATGTAAAAAGTATCATAATTAAGCACAGCAAATATATAAATGTCCTACATTAATAATAGAAGTTGAACTGGACATATAATACCCACACACACCAATTAAAACATACAGCAACATTTATAAAGAAATATTATACGCAAACACATACGCGTATAATAAGTTCATGTATTTTTTTAATTTTCTTTTTCTTTTCTTGTATATTTTCATTTTACATGTCATTTTACAGTTATATATTTTTCTTTTCTCTGAGAAACACAAATAGAGAAAAGAGAACTTTGTTAATCAAATTGATCATGTGTTGGAACATATTGGTAAAAGAAATATAATTAAAGTAATTGTTCCAACATACTTGCATGTTTTTGTTTTAATTACTTCTCTAAAAACTTTGTAATCTTGTTCTGTAATCAGAGAATTTTTATTGCTTCGGTAAAAATCTGTAATCAAAAAAGCAGAATTGTTATTAATGAATGTAATAATTAAAATGTCATTTTTTTTCTTAGATAAAATAAAAACTCTTTTGAATTAATATCGGTTAAAACAAGTGGTCTAAGAATCCAAGATGGAAACTAGATATTAAAATCCTGTTATACGGAGTTTAAACAAAAGGAAAAAAATGCTTATGATCTAAATTATTAAATCAAATAAAAAGTTGGCTGACTCATACTTCTCAGTGGGGGGGGGGGCGGACCTGAATTGGTATTGTAAAGAGTGGGTTTGATAGGTTTTAGGCAGTTGTGTGGAATGCAGTCCTTCTTGATCAATCATTCTTAATTATTTGATCACTGCTTTTGGCTTCGGATCTCCAGTCATTCAGATACTTAGAGAGATTCATTTTCTTAGACAATCCATTGGACTAGAACTATCGTAGATATTCCTAGAAGGAACTTATTATGCATTCTTTTAAGAACTAATGACATCTTCTAGATATGAATAATTAATGCCAGAGCGATAATATCCTGAAATTTCCATGATTCTCCACCCAACAATAAAGAATATGAAGCAATCCACCAGACGTGCCAGGATAATGATCGTGGGATAGACAACCAGCTAGTGCACCCACCCTTTCTCTGTTCAAATCGCCACAATGTGACCATACCAGTTCCGACCAACCATGAAGTTGACAAAGGTTGCCCTACCTATGCCTCGATAAGATGAAACTCTCACCACACGGCCAGATGATTTTAAGCCCAGTCAGAAGAAGTTGAAGATGCCTAAATAAGTCTATCTTCAAAATTTTCATAAATAGTTAATTAATTAACTTTGTTATTTCCAATATTTAGACATATATTTATTTATTAAACTTTAAAAAAAAAAGAGAATGTTTCTAGCGTGTACTAGATTTTACAGTTATTACAGGTATAATAATATAGTTTTACTCAAAATCTTATTATTCATTAGTTTCAACCCAGATTTCAGTAATATAAATCCTAGATACATTACCTTGATGTTTTCATAATAATACACCTCGGGTTGTATTTCAAGCAACGGTTGCAGTTATATATATATATATATTTGTATTGTTATTTCTTAAGATTTTCATATACATAAAATATATTTGCATGTACACGCACAGCCCCTTGATATATATATCGTTAAAGATGACACCTTATGCTGAGTGTCTAAATGTATTTACCCTTATAGCCTTAAAGTTATTATTGTCAATGCGGCAACTTATGATAAGTGTTTAATGGGTTTACTTTATTGTAAATTTCTTGTAAGCAATTCAATTAGTAACATTATATTTAGAATCGTTTGGAATGTACATTTGTGCTGTATGTATTGAAGCAATGAATCTCGATCTATGGATTAGACCATGCTTCACATCTTTTAATATTGCTAATATAATCAAGTTTGTAAGGGTTTCTGTTTGCCATTTTGTATGTATTAAATCTACACATAATGAATTAGTTAATAAAATCTTGGATATTTTGTTTAAATGATGATTCTAAATACTAAATATAAATATATGTGTGTGCAGATATGTGCATATAGAATTAAAAAACGGAAACTGTGTAATAAAATTAAAATAAATTAAGAAATAAATTTGAAAATAATGTTTTGTTTTTTTTAAAAAAAATAGCTGATTTATTCTGGAGATTCACTTTTATGCTAAGTCCTAATTACATTCTATAAAATAAAACAAAACAGAATCCATTAACGAAATAATAATGGATTTTCTAATTAAATTAAAGAAAATTTCTTAAAATCTATATTTAAACTGGAAACAATAAAATCATTGGGTTTATCGGGGGAGGGGGGTGAATCTTAGGAAGACAATGCTCAAATAGTTTAGATCAAGTATGGTAATTGCCTGCATCAAAGATATGAATTTTGCTCCGGGTGATTGAAAAAGGGAAAATTGTGGAAAGCAATATAAAACCATATAAATAGACAAGGGGAACAATAGGAGTTGGTTAGTGTTTGGTTTTCCTTTTTCAATACTGTTTGGAGTGCAACGCAGTTTTGAGTTTAAGGCAGATGAGTGCAGTTTTCAGTTAGTTGCGCTGATTATGATGATCGTCATGCTAAATTCATATACAATTTACCTAAAGAAATGCATCAATATGAGTTTGGGGTAAGCAGACTATAGCCTCCTTAAGTCCCTTAGTCCTGAATAAAATCACAGATGCCATGAAGCCGGAAAAATTTATTTGAATGTTTAATTTTTGGACTGCTAAAATGTTGAACTCTGAATAAGAGCAAATAGCTAGCTACTCCTATGTTCAAAATGTGAAGCCAATTTCAAATTCCTCATGTCGTCGTGGGACCAGGATGACTGCAAAAAATGTTAGGTAACATTTTTTTTTGTGTGTTATTTATCTCCAGTTGATCGCATAATTAAGTACTTTGTAAATAAGTGCCTTTACAATGTAATTTCTCTTTATTGATCTAAATGCTATTTTAATTTTGTAACCATCATTTTCTATAATTGAATTTTAATGCCTCTGCTATAAATATACTTCCTGCCTTTAAATTATGCCTATCTTAATGTAAAGTTAGTTTTCTCTTAATCAAGCGATCTATAAATGATATTTATTATTTGCTTATAAATATGTCATTTAAATTTATATTTGATTTTAAAATCTTACTTATATACCAATTTGCTTTTACCTCGCCAAATTCCTACTGGCCATGATTAAAATATATATTCTTTATTTCCCGACCAATGTCTGTCGGCAGGTAAAAATTAAGATTTCGCTCTAAGGGATTATTAATTGGAGCAACTTTTTCTTTTTGTCGAAGTGAAACAAATTATATTTTATGTTTGATTATACACAGAAAACTTACCTTATGCATAAACAGTTTGGTTTCGGGAAGACGCTGGTCAAGTATGTCCATTTAATTATATTTTAAACATAAAAAGGGGGAAGGGGAAAATTTCATTAATTGATCATTTTCAAGAGAGAGTTTAATAATATCAAATTTAAAATGTTTTGTGGGGATTTTGTTTGGGAGAGATGTATCGCCTAAACTGAAATACGATATTCGCATATTATTAAAAATTTATTTGTTGGGATCTAATCTGGGTCAATTCGCTATTAGTTAAATGTAATATGTTGCTCAATGTAATTTTAAGTTAAATAATTTAAAATTGTATCTAGTATTTGTTTTACATTATCCGGCACTATACTTCATTTGCTACCCTTTTTGCCTAAAAATGATAGCACGTAATGGATTGACTGGTTTAAATAAAATGTCAATCAGGACTTGAAAACAATAAAAGAGAAAATCTGAGGTACACTAAGCTTGGCAAATTTTGGAGATTCTTTTGTTTTCACCTGAAGTTTTTAAATTTGCCAATGGCACAAATTAATTTTCATTCCTAATGTTGGCATCACTGGTCTGGGGTAGTGAGATTGAGTTCGTGTTGGTGACGTGACTCAAGTGCTGAATATAATCCACTTTCTCCAGATTGAGCACCTCGTGGCGGTTTGATCCTGGTTGGGTTAGATTATATTACTTTTATTAATGTAACATAGTCATTGGCGTATATCGCGAGATGCTTATATTCAAGCGTGTTGATCCTATCAAACCATTTCTTAAACATAGACAAATAATTTCCCTCTTGGAAAATCTTTTGTTTAGGTGAAGATTAATAATAATAAGCAAAGGTCTTAAAATATAATTGTCTCTTTTCTATAAATACTTGAAGTGGCGTCAACCCAAGAATTGAAATCAACCATTTTTAAGAAAATTGGCACATAAATTATACTGCTATTTTGAAATAGGCATATGCATTAATTTTATAATCATAAAATTGTCTGTTAACAAACAGGAACGTTAAGTAGCGAGGCATTAGAGAATTATAAATAAATGATTATTAAATATGTCTGAATTTAACATAATTTACCTGTGGTTCATGTCTAATTGATTTTATTTAAAAAATTTACTTATCCATTAATATTGTTCTGCTATCTGATGGCTCTATGTCTCACATACACACACACATTCCAAACACATTTTCATTATATCAACTCACTCATACGCTAAATTAAATTGAATGATAGAATTAAATATAAGAAATCCCAGAGACTCATGTTCAACAGCTGTTGCTGCCGGCCGGAAGTGAAAAAAGATTAATTGCTTACCACAAAAGTATTGTTAATTACTTATTAGATTTAGAGGGTGAGTAAACAAGTTAGAATCCACAAGTATTCTTGATTTTTGATCACGTGTATGGTTGGATTCGAGATACTTTTATCCAGAATGTGAATCGTGTTGAATTAATATACAATTTTGACTGGTACAGTATATGCATATATAAGAACTTCTCAATTGAGAAAGGCAAATATATATATACCATACCTCATGGTTGAGTACCATAAGGTATTTGTTCCAGTGCAATCTCCTGAGTATATGTTTAAAGTACAAAAGCTATTATTAAATATTTTTACATTGCAAATATATTTGCGCACATTTTTTATTTTATTTATTTAAATAAAGTGGGGTTTAACATATTTCTGTATAACCGAAAATCTTTTACCTAATAAACATAGCCCAAATCATTTAAAGTACACTGTATTCACGTGGGGTAGAAAGCTCAGACCACTTCCATCATTTTTACCATTGTAAATAATTGTAGGCTTATATTGGTATTATTATTCATATCAAAGTGTATTTATTATAATTTATTTCAACGCATCTAATATATATACAGTTTTGTGATAATAATTATTATTTGTTCTTTTTATTATATCTTTATAAGTATAAACCAGTGGTGGGTATCTAGGATTGAATAAATATTTAATCAGAATATTAATTGCTTTTTATTGTAATATTTTATTTGATATAAACTTTACTCTTTGTCTTATCAACCTCGTACTCATAACTCCTATTTAACTTACCCATTGAAGAGCCTAACTGTAGAGCATACTGAGCTAGCCAAGTGAAATATCGCTTTATCGGGAGGTGTCTAAATATTTATTCTCGTGCTCCATTATATACATATTCATAAAGTCAATAATCTAGTCTATGGTAATTGCATATCCTTCTAGGAGGTGGGGGGGGGATTTATTTTATTCTTTTCTAGGAATGGCATATAAAAGCTATCAGTAAACAGAGCTTTCAAAGATATGTACTTGCCGTAAGTCTTAAACATATGGGCATTTGAGAAATTTGTTAAACAAAAGGATTTCTAATTGGCAGAGTCGTATCAATTCCCTTTCTCTAAGAATTTAGTGAGAGATACCAATACGTTGCAAGTATAGACAATTGGCTAAATTGTTATCCATTTCTTACCCTGTTAAATCTTGATCACTTCATGCTCAGTGCAAGATTAAGAGCAGAATTCTGCAGAAAAGTATGGTCTGGTACAGTAAAACTGGCACCCAACATGGTTTAAAGATTAAAAAGTGGTACAATTGAGGAAAGAATAAGTTGAACACTATCGATATGTAAATTACTGTAAAAAAAAATTACATGCTGTATATCTGTACCGGAGCATACTTCCCTGCGGAATTCTGCTCCTAATCTTGCACTGAGCATGAAGTGATCAAGATTTAACAGGGTAAAAAATGGATATCAATTTAGCCAACTGTCTATACTTATAAAGTATTGGTATCTCCACTAAACTGTTAGAAGGGGAAATTGACATGACCCAGCGAATTAGAAACCGCTTTGGTTAACAAATTTCTCAAATGCCCATATGTTTAAGGCTTATGGCAAGTACATATCTTTGAAAAGCCCAGTTTACTGATAGCTTTTATGCACTACTCCTAGGAAAGAATAAAATAAAATCCCCCCCCCCTCCTAGAAAGATATGCAATTACCATAAACTAGATTATTGACTTTATGAATATATATATAACGAAGCACGAGAATAAATATTTAACCCCCTGGTAGAGCGATATCCCATGTGGCTAGCTCAATATGCTCTAAATCTAGTTTCTTCAATGGGTAAGTTAAATAGGAATTATGGGTAAGAGATAGATAAGCAAAGAGTAAAGTTTATATCAAATAAAATAATACATTAAAAAGCAGTTAATATTCTGATTAAATATTTATTCAATGCCAGATACCCACCACCGGTTTTCACTTATAATGATATAATAAAAAGAACAAATAAAAATTATTATCACAAAACTGCATATATATATTAGATGAATTGAAAATAAATGAGAATAAATACACTTTTATATGAATATTAATAATAACTCCCTAAAATTATTTACAATGGTTAAAATGATGGAAGTGGTCTGAGCTTTCTACCCCCACGTGAGTACAGTGTACTTTAAATGATTTGGGCTAAGTTTATTAGGTAAAAGATTTTCAGTTAAACAGAAATATACTTTATATTAGGACGTTAAACCCCACTTTACTTAAGTAAATGATAAAAAAAAAATGTGTGCAAATTTGGAATATAAAAATATTTTGCTACGTAACGAACAGTAGCTTTTGTACTTTAAACATATACCCTGGAGGTTGCATTGAAACAAATATCTTATGGCACTCACACATGAGGTGCAGTATATATATATATTTGCCTTTCTTAATTGAGAAATTCTTATATATGCATGGATGTACAGCACAAATGTACACTCCAAAACGATTTTGAATATAACGTTATTAATTGAATTGCTTACGAGAAATTTACAATAAAGTAAATCCATTAAACACTCATTGACAATAATAACTTAACGGCTATATGGGTAAATACATTTAGACACTCAGCATGAAGTGTCATATTTATGTATATGAAAATCTTAAGAATAACAACACACACAAAAAAATATATATAACTGCAACTGTTGCTTAAAATACACCCCCCAGGAGTATTATTATGAAACCATCAAGGTAATATATCTATGATTTATATTACTGAAATTTGGGTTGAAACTAATAAATAATAAGATTTTGAATAAAACTATATTATTATACCTATAATAACCGTACACATAGAGAGCGTATCAATAGCTCAAACAAGCTCGTAATTAACAAGTGCGGTTATGAGAAAATATTTAAAATCTCTATCCAGAACATTCTTATCTCCAGACCATGGTTTCGAGCTTATGGCCCACGTCGGTGGAGAGCTAGAATATTCGGACACTAGACCTAAAATATCAACTCAAAAAACCTATGACCTGTTTCTAATGAATGCAAATAAATAGGTGATCAACATAAATATGATAAGAGATCATCTATTTATTTGCATTCATTAGAAAAAGATTGTATAAAAATGATTAATTACAAAAATAATAGTAGGGATAGGAAAATTAAAGAAGCAATCTTGATTAATAGTATAAAACTATGTCTTAATAGAGATTTCGGGGTAAGAACAATAATTTTATAAACAATTGTTAATAATAATTACAATTTAAAAAGGTTAAAAGAAAAACGTTAAAGAAAATGACAAAAGAGGGAGTGTTAAACAAATACAAATTTTGAATTTTTTTTGTCAGTTGGGTTTTGGTAATAGAATCAACAAGAAGTAAGTAATTTTTTGTAATAAAAAAATAATTTGTAATGTGGGTAAAGTTAATTGATAGAAATATTTAATAAAAATAAGACAAGATTAGAAGTTGATTTTATAATATAAGAAAAATGATAATAATATGCATTAAATAGTAAAATAGATGTTAAAGTTATAATTATTATATTAAATAATATTTAAAAAATAAAGTGATATAAATTAAATTAATATAAAATATTGATAAAATTATTTAAAAGATAACATAATAAAATGAGAAATGATTATTTATAAAAATCATATTAAAATGTATAATTATTTTTGTTTATATTGTGTATTAATTATGTATATCAAAATGTGGATAAGTGTAATAATTGTATAATTATATATTTGAATATTGTAGCTCTGATGATGACTGCAGGACAGTCAAAACTGTTAATGTAATACAAATAATACAAATAAAAGTATTGATAAAGTGTCTAAAAAGGTAAGAGAAATCAATACATAGGAAAAGAAGAAGTAGAAAATTATATTACTTTCATAAAATCTAGTATATACTAGAAACATTCTCTTTTTTCTTCTAATGATTAATAAATAAAAATATTCCTAAATATTGGAAATAACAAAGTTAATTGATTAAGTATTTATGAAAATTTTAAAGATAAACTTATTCAGGTATTTTCTGACTTCTTCTGACTGGGCTTAAAATCATCTGGCTGTGTGGTGAGAGTTTCATGTCATCGAGGCATAGGTAGGGTGGCCTTTGTCAACTTCATGGCTGGTTGGAACTGGTGTGATCACATCTTGGCAACAGTGTGGGTGCACTGGCTCGTCATTATGCTGGTACATCTGGTGGCTTGCTTTATCTTCTTTCTTGTGGGGTGGAGAATCATGGAAATTTCAGGATGCTATCGCTCTGGCATTAATTATCCAAATCTACAAGACATCATTAGTTCTTAAAAAAACTACATAATAAGTTCCTTCTAGGAATATCAGCGATAGTTCTAGTCCAATGGATCATGTAAGAAAATGAATCTCTCTAAGTGTCTGACTGACTGGAGAAATCTGAAGCCAAAAGTAGTGAATGACTGATCAAGAACAACTGAATCCCATGCACTGCCTAACACCTATTCAATCCACTCATTTCAGTACCAAACCGGGTACCCTTTCTGAGAAGTATGAGTCAGCCAACCTTTTATTTGATTTAATCATTTAGATCATAAACATTCCTTTCTATTTTCCCTTTTTCTTTTGTTTAAACTCTGTATAACAGGATTTTAGTACTTAGTTTCCATCTTGGATTCTCAGACCACTTGTTTTAACCGATATTAATTCAAAAGAATTTTTAGGTTCTTATAACATAATCAGGCTTGGCCACTTGATGGCGTTCTGGCTCGCCAAAACACCTAACAAATGCTGTTTACAAGGCCTGACTTACGGCTATAGAAAACATCTATGTTTGTCTTAGACATTAGAAGGCCGTTGATGATGACGTAACACAGAAATAATCTGTGAATCCACACACTTATCTTTCGTGTACAGTTTGATATATATGTGTGTGTAGTTTGATTAGGCAAATTTTTACAATATACATTACACAATATTTGTATTTGTAATGAATTTAAAAAACCTGACTTTATAGTAATTTTCCAAATAAACACACCCTTGTTTGGAGAAGGTGTAATGTGTAAAAGCTTGCCGAGGGTACATCAAAATGAATTCAGCCGAGTTTGTGTGCGAAATCTCGTTTTCACTTGAAATACCACGTAGTTCTTAAAATGGCTGGCGAACGCGTAAATTTTTCCGCAGTTGCTGACAACAGAAGCCGAGTACTTCTGCTGTCCAATAAAAATATACACGATTTTTTGTAAATTTCATAGAAAGCAAATATTATAAACATGTTTATTAAGTAAAGAAGACATTTATATGTGTAAAAAAGTTTGGGTTTCTTTCTTTAGTCTGACTACGGTTACGATTTTGATATTTTTTATTTTAGCATTACAAACAACAGAACACTAACCCTAAAACTAACTCTAACCCTAAACCTAACCCTAACTCTACACAGTTGTTTTGTTATGTAGAAAGCAATAATTAAGCGAAAGACATCGCTAAATAGACATCGCAGAGTAGCAGCAATCAATGAATCGATCCCCTAAACCCACCTATTCCTCCAAAAAAGTTTAAATGTATGTTTAAAAAATGCAAAAAGGTTGTTGTTTTGTAAAGACAAAATTAAAATTAAACGTTTTATTTTTAAAAAAGACAGGAAAAAAAAAGTTCTAGCAATCAATCAATTAATAACTAAAAAGGAGGAATGATGATAATTTGTCCAAAAACAGCGATTTAAACATAAAAAAAAAAGGTTGTCGTTTACTAAATACAAAATTAAAATTAAAAAGGCATGAAAAAAAAAAGTTATAGCAATCAATAAATTAATAACCAAAAAAAAAAAAAAAAGCGATTTAAAAATCACACGACCCCGAAAACCATACATTGTATTGTTTTTGACTGCCAACAACGCCATCAAGTGGCCAAGCCTGATTATGTTATAATTACCAATTTTTATTTTATCTAAGAAAAGAAAAAAAAAGACATTTTAATTACAACATTCATTAATAATAATTCTGCTTTTTTGATTACAGATTTTTACCAAAGCAGTCAAAATTCTTTGATTACTGAACAAGATTACACAGTTTTTAGAAAAGTAATTAAAAAAAAAATACAAGTATGTTGGAACAATAACTTTAATTATATTTCTTTTATCAATATGTTCCAACATGTGATCCATTTAATTAATAAACATTACTTTTCTCCTTTTGTGTTTCTCAGAGAAAAGAAAAATATATAACCATAAAATGACATATAAAATGAAAATATACAAGAAAAGAAAAATAAAATAAAACAATAAAAAAAATATGTGAACTTATTATATGCATATGTGTTTGCATATAAAATTTTCTTTATCAATTTTGCTATATGTTTTAACTGGTGTGTGTGGGTATTATATGGCCAGACCCAACTTCCATTATTAATGTAGCACATTTATATATTTGTTGTGCTTAATTATGATACCCTTTATATATACAAACTTACTTATATATATATCTGCTGTAATGCTCTTTACAGCAAATTTGTGCATGGACCTTTGATAATGCCCGGCACAATATAGTGTATCCAAATATTGACATTCCAGCTTCTTATAATAATTACATTATCTTTAGATTTGCATCTCTTCAGAATCTTAGATCTTTCTCTCTCTCTCTCTTTACATATATATATATTGAAACGATAATTTTCCAAGTCCCTATTGTTTCACTATCAAACCTAATGACACACTCATCTGTGCTAAGTTCGAACCTATTTAAATGTTAATAAATTTAAAATTCGTTCATGTCTGTATAAACAGTATTATATATTTGCATGCGAACCAATGCTATAATTAGATAGGATTAGTAAAATTATAGCGTACTAAATTTATAGTAATAATTCACTTATTATTTCTTCACCAAACAGGAAGAAATAATCCATTAGGATTAAAATCAAACTCTGATAAAATTCCATTTCACCAGTATTTCTCAATTAAAGATATAATTTCAATAATAATATTCATAATACTATTGACTTTCCTAGTTCTATTTTACCCAAACTTATTAAGAGATCCAGAAAATTGAATCCCAGCAAACCCCTTTTAATATTTCTAAAAATGTTCGTTATATTATTTAAGTTAAGAGTGAATTATTCATTTTGTTGCTTAATATTGTAATTTCGTATGTGGATATATAATCTGTGCTATATAGAAGAAAGACATGATTTTAAAATATGTAAAAGCCGTTATCTAAAAATAATATTGAATATCTTTAAAAATTGTTAAAAGATTTCTTGTTTTAAATATATTTCAGGGAAAAGTTTCTCGAAAATATATTTAAAAGCTATATCAAAATATGTTTGTAAATTATTTTAAATAAATATGTAAAAAGGTTTGTGTTTTAAAAAAATGTTAAAAGGTTGTTTTTAAATAAAAAAAGTTTCTATTATATGTAAGATTAAAAATAAAAGCTGGTCAAGTAATTAAAAAGATTTCTGGTTGTAAACAAGTGTCATTAACGACCACACCTGGAATTCGTAAAAAGTAAAACTAGTTCAAAATTTACTAATTAAACTCTCCTTAGATAAGATTAAGTTATTTTAAAATCTAAATTGGACAATTGTTTGCAACGAAAAATCTTAATTATAATAATAGCTTATGGAATGTTTCTAAAATAAGTTATCTAAGATCTGGATTATAAATTGAAAAATATTTAATTAAATTCCTGAGTTTAGTGAGTCTTGAGGCGATAGATTCCGATAAGGAAAACATATAAATACTCTGTATTTTTAACAAGGAAAAGACAGCCATATTGTTAGTGAGAATGCAGCCAGTCTTCACAATTGTTAATGTTTAACATGTCCGGCTAAAAGCGGGCATCTTGTTGCTGTTACTCCGCGGGAGAATGGGGTTTCTGTCGTCGAAATGCCCAAACCACCATCATGCTGATAGAAGAGACAAGCCTAACATAATGGGAAAGATGATGCCACCAGCCGCCCAGTCAAACTCACCAAACATACAGCCAAGAACTTGCAGTCCAGATAAATAATACCGGTACCATTTTATTTTTCAAACCGCAGAGCTCTGTGTAATTGTGTAATTCTTTATGTAAATATATCTATATAAGTTAGCTAACTCTCTTTTTAAAATAATTATAAAACTAATATGTAACCAAAACTTAAATCCATTTAATTTAATATTTTAAATATGTCAATTGCTATCAAAATTTAATGTTGTTAAAGTTTAAATAATCTGACTTATTTATATTTTCCATTCACTTCAAAGTAAATTATTTAGTTTAAAGTTATATCACTGCGGTTGTGTCTATATTTCTTTGCTTATTTTAAATGCTTATTATATTTTATATGCCAATATTTTGAAACAGTGGGCACTTAATTTCATCTTTTTAAGAAGATATTATTTGAAAATCTTCGCGTAATTTCTTTATAGCATCAACTTTCTGCGTTGTTTCGAAATCCTATTTTTTTTTAACATTTAAATGATTTAATATGTGAAATGTGGCTCTTTTAATCAACCAGTTAAAAACCTAACCTTATAGTTTTATTTAGAATTAAATTTAGCCTTGATCGTATTTATAAGTATATTTGACATTTAAATTCTTAAGTCCATAGAAATATACTTTCCCTCGTTAAATATTTATTATCTATAAGTAACTTAATAGATCGAGCATGTCAAAGTACAGATGTAGTAATATTCCCTTTCGTAGCATAGACGTTTATTATCAGGCTATACAAGAGTTGGTCCCAATTTGATAGAGCTAATATGTTATTAACTCGTATTTCATAGTATGAAATATACTATTCTTTGCTTGGCGGATGTGATATATTATTTTATAAAATTATTCTCGTTTTGCTGCTATATGTAATATACGTATCTCAAGATGGAGCCACGGTGTTGCCAGCACATCTTCTCTTATAGGGTAGAGCAGTAGCGAAACCTGAGCCAAGGCCAGGTTAGCACGTAAGTCCCCCGCCATTCATGAACACAATGTTCCTTTTCACGCACCATTGCGATCGGTTACAGGGTACCGGCGTTTGTCGCAAGAACCCTGAAGTTATTTCATCCATCCGCAGAGCGACTTTTCCTATTATTGTTTACCTGTGCCATAGCGCATTGGTAAAATCTTATTTCAGCCAACTCTCCCACCTTAACATAACGCTTTCAGCATTCTGAAATTTTCTCTCGAAAGCCATGTTCGATTGATCATTACTTGAACTGGTTTATGCGCTCGTTATTAAGTCATATTGTATATTTTAGTAAATGAATTCATGATCAAAGTTCAATATAATTATTTATATAATAGCCACCAATATAATAGGATTTGGCTTAAATAGATTTCTAGACATAACGTAGTGATTAAATATGGATCAATTGTAAAGCAATTCATAATACGGGCATAGGTTAAACCCATGTATGAAAATTAAATGAAATTATTTATATAAAGCTATTTTGAATTGTATATAAAAGAGAATGTGTTCTCTTACCCACCCAATGTTTGCGTACATTCGACGCTGAAATGTGTAAAACTTATCAAGTTCATGCCAATTGTAAATAAATATATAATTAATTTAATGTATTTCGTTCTCTGTCTCGTTATTGATCTAATTCAATCCAATTCTAATTATTATTTATAGTCTATATATGTAAAAACTATGCATTAACTTAAATTAGATTAGTGATATATTTTAGTCAATTAAGAACCCCTCTTTTAATTATCAGAGTCTTATTGCTTCTCCGTGACCTATATCGGCCGTGTGGAAAGAGGTATACTATGTGTAATTTCAAGGTGGTCATTCGTAGGGTCTTGAGTCTTGGAATCCTGGCTTACGAGTTGAAGTGTGGTCGGACTTGGGATGTCACAGTCCTAGTCTGGTCAGCTTTGGTCTCTTTTGCTTGGATTCTGAATTCTGTCCTCGTATGTACAAACTTGACTGTTACAATATATATATATGCCAAAATGAAAATTTATTTACGTGAAAGATGTAAATTTTTTTTTTTCTGTATTATAGTTACTTATTATTTTTATAATAATAATATTTCTGCCAACTTTTACCAATCATCAATTTCATAATATAGCTGGTGCTACCAATTTCAGTTATTAAAGTCTCTAGCAATATTAATTGCTATTAAGTTACCATACAAGTCATGTTATTACAAGTGAGATTTGAATAAAATGTCAATTCTGTAATAATAGTAAGCAACTATTTACATGGATAAGTCCAAAGACTGCATTCATATACACAAAAACAAATAAATTGTCCTATATGATTTAATACAAGGATGAGAATGTCAGACGGAAAAGTTAAAAATTCCAGGACCAATTTCCTGCTTAGAAAAAAAAAAAAAAATTAGTTGGGTTAAGAAATTATTGCAATCAAACTAGTCTCTTCAATGTTTGAATTTCACTTGACTTCCTAAAGTAACTGATCATTTGATTTATTGATTCATTTTAACAAGCATATAATAATTCGAAAATCTGCAGTTTTAAAATATTAAAACAAATTCATAATTTCACTAAATTAAAAAGATATATTTGTAAAATCAGTTTTTGAACAATTTATATTTCTTCTTAGTATGAATTATATAAGTAAAGACAACCTTTAATTAAACAATAAATAAGCCCTAAAAAAAAAAAAATCGATAGTGTTAAAGTAATTTTTATATTGAAAAAAAAAAAATACTTAAATGATTTTACTAGAATCTATGTTTATTAAAGAGGTTTTTCTCAATACTATTCCATTATAGGTCTATAAAAGCTAAAATTTTTGTTTTCAATTATTTATTTTTGCTGAGATTATTTACAACTTGATTGAAAGTTTTCATTCATAATCTAAATTGCTTTAATATTAGAGAGGGTTGCATTGACACAGCCAACACTTAGAAATTGGGAGATTTATCATTCCAATTATTAAATATGTAAATTGTATCTAAAGATATTCACACACACATGTATATTAAAATGTAAAAATATAAATAATATAATTTATGTAAGATAAATATAATGAATATATCTAATTTTAACTGAAAAAGATTTTTAATGCAGTCAAAAACATTAAGAAGGGGGAAAAAGCAAAAAGCATTGATAAAATATATAATGCAGAATACTGATTTTTTTATTCATATATTAATCTTCAAGTGCGGTATGAGAAAATATTTAAAATCTCTATCCAGAACCTTCCTATCTCTAGACCAACTGGTTTTGAGATTATGGCTCACATCAGCGGAGAGCTAGAATATTCGGACAACTAGATGTAAAATATTAACTCAAAACCCAGCACTTATTTCATACGTGAGCTCTCTCCACTGACGTGAACCATAAGCTTGAAACCAGTTGGTCTGGAGATGGAAAGGTCTGGATAGAGATTTAAAATATTTTCTCATACCGCACTTATCAATTAAGAGCTTGTTTGAGCTACTATTACATTCTCTGTATTACATTTTTGTAAATACAAGCTTATAAAAGTAATGTCACGTTATATATGACTTGCTTTTTTGATTATTAATCTTCAAGACAATTTATTGGCAGCAAATCCGATTCCTCATTAAAAACTACTTACACTTGTTCTAGCAAATGAAGAACTTGCTTGTGTTCTACACCCTCTAACCAAAGCTTTTTTAATTCATCACGGCGGTAGTGCAGTAACTGTTTACAAGATTGCAAACTTTCTTTAATACTTCGGATGCGATCTCTTGAAGCTGAAATAAAATATATGAAAAACTTCTTTCATATTTAGATATAATAAATTTTACATTACATTTTTCAGAATGGGAACATCCATTTCATGAAATGATCTCCCTCTTAGACATTTCAAAGACCTGGATAAAAATTATCTAATTGGAATAAAGGTTTATAAATGGTAAATTAATAGATCTATTTTTAGTTTGTAACATAACTATTATACTATTTCCAAAAAAGGAGCAAGTATTTAATCTAGCAGATTTATAACTTATTATTATAAATATAAAAGCATATAAACAGAAAGCATTTTATGCTACATTTAAGTGAAAATATTGCTATTATTATTACATTTTAAGATATATTCATTTTAAAATACAAACATCTAAGTCCCTCTATATACTTAAGGGCCTTATAGAGAGATGATGGTCAGTGTATCAGCCTGTCATGTTTATAATTTAGGACATAAATGAGTCAGGTAAAACTTGGAAATATTTCCAGATTTCAGAACACTAAGCATTTTCTTTCAGCAACTCCACTAATTATTCAATTAGCTATAGTATAAAACAAAAAGAAAACCACTAACACTAATCACCTGGGTATTGGATAATTTAGTAAATAATGTCTTCTCCTCCACTAATTATCTTTGGTCTTTGACTACAAAAGACCATTTTAAAAGATTGTTTACTTTTTTCTTCAATATATTTTAATTTTACAATGCATAAATGACATATTGTTTACATATATATAAACAAGACACTATTATTATTTTCATATAATTATATATAGGAATGTATGATGAGTAGATTATTAATAAATGTTTTAACTAACTATTAATATTTATTATTAAAATAAAACATGAGTAAATATTTTCTATTGTATTGATTTAGTTGATGCATAACAGAAGTTATTTTAAAACAATGTGCTATAGGTTTTGTGATACCTAATTAAATCATTCATAAATCATAATATCTTTTTCCGAAATCTATGCTAATCTTTAGGAGTAATGAAGCATATCTTTGACTTATTATGTTCATCATGCCTTTGAAATTTAAAATATTTTTTATATTTGATTTTATTTTTGCTTGTTTTTTGTATCGTTCATTATTAAGAGCTTTTTTTATTTTCCATCTTCCTTTAAGTAATAAGTACAATCATTAAAATTAAACTAATACAATAATAGTTTTAATTGTATTCTAAAAGAAATCATGAAAATTTGTGTATTACATGCAGTGTTTAATAACTTATTTTGTTAATGTATTGCATGTATTATTTACTGTATATTATAGTGAAATTAATATGTAAATTGTTATTATAGTGAAATTTCACGCAAAGCAAATCATAAATATTCTAAAATTTCATATTGGTTTTATCTTTTTAATCATAGAAAAATATTTTAACCATATACTTTTAATTTCAACACAGATAGAAAACAGACTTTATAAAAATTAAAAAAAGTAAATGATTGGTCATCAATATAAATTTCTGATTTTAGATAGAAAAAAAATTATTTCTAAATATGACAAAAATTGATGTGAAAAAATCTCAACAATCACATGAAATAAAGAAAAAAGGTGCACATACTAATTTGACTAAATATAAACTTTTTTAATATGACAATAAAAGATGATGGCATTCCAATACTGTAGACATTCATTTGTCTAAATAGAGAGATAAAAAAAAAAAAGTCAGAAAGAACATTACTAAATTTTACAAAAAATTGAATTAGAAAAAAAAATTGTTGAAATCAGATAAATAAGACATTACAATTATTTGTCTCTCTTTCTCTCTCTATTGATATCTCTTCCTGCTTTCTCTCTCTATATATATACGCATATACAGAATGTTGATCAAAAATTAAAAACTTTAGGTTTTTGATGTTATACAACACAGAAACAAAATAATAAGATCCCATATAACAATAAAGAATATTATAGAACTATTTTGAATTTTTCACATTTTTACAAGAAATAACACTGGATAATTAATGAAGAAAGTATCATATACTTACAGGCACCAAGCTCAGTTTTCTGATGATGAACTACGCTAATATCATTCTACTAAATATAATAGCAGGATCAGAAGAAATGGAATAAGCAAAAAGTGTGGAGGCAATATTTCTAAAAGTATGCCCATAAATTTGTCACATTTTAACAATTGGTAATAAGCACAACAACTATAGTAAATACTTTCAAAGAATAAATACATTACAATGCATGACAATAATAATGAAGTATTCTAAGCTTTGATAAATCTAACTTTGAAAAACACATATAGGTTTACATACAAGCAAAAAAAAATGTCAAAGATTTTTTTCAATAAATAGTTATTAAAATTTCCTTAAGATATATAAAATCTTGAATCATGATATTAAAAGCCTTTTTCATTACATTTTGTTATTTGCAAAATTAAGATCTAGACTGTTATGAGCATAAATTTAAAAAAATTGGCAAATATCTTTATATTTAATATTTAATTCTAAGTTTTTAAATATTTTATGTAATTACTGTAATATTAAAATTATATAGTATATGATAGCACACATTTTGCTAATAATAGATGATGAATATTTTGAATTATAAAATGTGAGATATTATTATGAATTACATGTGTTTCATTGAATAATAATCATTAAATTTATTTATCTACAATTTTAAGAGATCTTTGTTCCTTTATATATCATTTTGTTCTCCAATCCTCTGAAAAAAAGATGGATCGTAGTTTTATTGCAATAGCATCCAGTGTGTGAATAAATTTATACTACTGCTATAATTAAATTATTAGAAAAATGGAACATCTCCATTAAGGATATAAAAGGTAAATGATACAACACTGAGGAAAATTAGAAAGGGAAAAGAAATGGATTTCAGAATTTACTCCTAAATGATGAAGTAAAAGTGAATAACAAATCAATTAATTTTTTGAAAATGTGCAAAAACAAAACAATTGGACAATTATTTTAAAAAAAAATCTTACATTTAATATTAAAGCAGTTTGCAGACAATTGAATAGTGAGAAGTGAGGTAATTTGACATCTACAAGAAATTAACAATGCTATTTATAAAATTGTACAGCAAGATGACTAAAAACAAAAGACATGAAACAAAGTTTATGAATTAAACTAAAAAGATTACAACTGCACTTGTTCCTTGATAATTTGGCCTGATATGCTTATTAAAAAATCCTGTCAGCAAGCAACTTCAAAATAAAATTATGAAACTGTAAGTATTTCTCCCAAAATCCATTAGCAATTTAAAAATACTCCTATTAGAATACCATTTATATTTAAATTACAAGAATCTTATTTAAAAATATATATAGACAATGTGGATGCCAATCATAATTTAAATCTATAGCCTGAAAATAAAGACATATCTATACCAGTATGAACACCATGAGAAATCACCACAGATATTAGAATCAATATGTTTTTTAATGATTTTGAATATTGTTTGGGCATCACTGAATCAACAAAAATTCACAATAATCATTTCAGTTTTTTTTTACATTATTTCTCAGAAAATGATGCTGAATACGTAATAAAAAATGGTGATGATTTGGAGAATATTTAAAATATGTTAATAACATAGGTATAAATGATAAAGATACTTTGAATATAGACAAATTAAAAATTCACAATTATTCTTACATTCTTCAGTTTATTTTGTCTAATAATTTACTTTGTATAATTTAACTATTGTTATAAAAATATCTGTTGATCATTCCTGTTAATGTGTCATGCAATGAACATTTAACAAAAAAACTTTGAATTAATAATGACTAAAAATGATATATATATGGACAATTAGATGTAAAAAAAATTATTTCTAATTTTATAAATTTGAAATCAAGAAGAAACATTGTGAATAAACTTATTTGAAAGAAAGTTCATATTTGTTTTAATATTCTATTAATCATATACTAAAATATGCAATCTACCATTCTGGATTTTTTTTGTTTTGTTTTTTGTAATAGGGCAACTACAATTATTTTGAAGATTGTTTCGAATAATCTAGCACTATCCCTAAGAAGAAAAATGTATAAAGTAATGTGATAGATGCACACAAGAATTTACCTAAAAAAGAAGAATTGAATGATGTAAGAAATGAATTGGAGATAAATTTGTGTATAATTCCAAAGAATATTTAATGAATCAGTTTCACCATTTTGATCAGTAAAAAATTTAAGAATTGAGGTTGGAAACAAATGCAAGAAAGAATAAACAAGAAAATGAAACAGATGAAGTTGATGGCAATGCGAAAATATTCCCATAGCAGTTTAATTAAAAACATAATGATCTCTTCAATCTTGATGACATAGTTTTAGATATAAACATAATACTTATTAAACTGAAATCAAAGAAGGAATAAATAAGTAGCTTTCAAAATTATCAATTATAAAGGCATTTTTCTAAAGAATATACCAACAGTAAAATAACATTTATGTTGAAATTGGGCAAAGCATTATGAAATATTCTTGTCAAAAATACATTATGTCCAGAAAGTTTTGAAGTAACTTTTTATACTTTCTATGGATATTACAATCAAAAAATGTCTAAGTTAAAAAAGAAAATATTCAAACATTATATACACCTAAGGCTTTTAAAACATTATTAATTTAATTACTGTGAATAACATTAACAATATTTATTATTAATTTTCTTTTATATATGTCTTCTTTGTATATGTATGTTGTTATTTTATTAATATTACATTATTTAATATAATTCACTCTTCATGAAACTATTCACTCTAAAAATAATAAATGAAATCTATTTAAATATTTATATACCTCATATAATCCTGCAACAATGAAAGCAGTCAAAAATGTATACTTTGAATTCTATTTTCTCATATTATTTATTTATTTATATTGAATGGCCATTTCATGAAATGAACAGAAACTTGACAGATCAAATAAAATTTAGAATTTAAACAATCAAGCTGGTCTAAATAATTCATAATAAAAAAAAAATGAACAAGATTATATCTAATAAATTATATGTATAATTTTTTTTTTTTAAAATATGTAACAATTTTTATTATTATCATAATTGACATTTTTAATAAAATCTACAAAAACAAATATGGACATTTTAAAACAGTGTGGAAATTTTAAAATCTTACTGAATTTCAGAATACAATGATCATATTGATACAAAAATGTCAAACTATCTAACAATCATCTGATTAATAAATATAAAAAAATAATACCAAAAAGATAAATTGTGAGAGAAAACCAATATCAAATGTCACTGCATTCACATATCAGTTTTGGTAGACATTTGAACAACTCACTTTATTATAGAAAAATTAAATCTCCCAGCTTATATTTAACATCGGCATTAAAAACAACAATCCACTTCATAACTCATATTCTAGATCTATTTATTGTAAGCATGAGTAATCATCAATGGACATCAGATGGTATTACAAATTAAATTACCAAATAAGTTTCTGGCTATTGAATCTTTTTATCAGCTGATGAACATAGCATTATATATACATATCTAGCGGCCATCTTTTATTTTATATTATTCAAAATAATGATTTGAAAATTTCAAACTAAGGTTTTTAAACCAAAGCCAACTTGATGCATAGCTTTATGAATAAATAAATAATCAGTCAAAACAAGATTGAAATAAACAACTATTAATAACCATATTATAAAAAATTGTATTGGATAATTGATCATTATAGTAATAGCTTTATGAGTCTGACACTAAGAATAGCAGTAAAGATGAATATGCACTCCAATGCTTCTTTTTGACAAAAGCATACATAAGAAACTACTTTGAGGTTTTATAAATATTATCATTTGCTATGCAATGATTACTCATACTTTCAATAGATGGTTTTACCATAGAATGATAAGGTAGACTACTTTCTTATTAAGCACACCCAAAGTGTTTTTAAATTTTGAAACAAATTTTACAACAAATGGCAACACTTCATATTATATATATATATAACATTTTAAATATAAGAATAATTTATATATCTGAAGTTTAGATGTCATATAGGGGATTGAACATAGACTTTCAAGCTCCCTTCATCTATCAACTCAATCTCTTACAACCAATACACATGACCACACATATGTGAAAAAGATAAATGATATTCAATATATGTATTTCGTGCTGAAACAGTACTCATCAGTTGGTCCAGATCATTATCTCCCATATATATATAATCAGGTCTCAGTTTATACCAAGATAGCAAATTGTCAAACTCCAATGAACAGGCCTCAGTCCACTCCACTCTCCAGCCATCCATACCATTGAAAATGTGATGATGGAATGCCCATATTCCTTGTTAAAGCCAATATTATTATCATGGCCATGTTGACTTTTAAGTCAATCTGACCGTCATATTTAGGACCATGTCCATTTAAATATTCCATATATATAAATTATATTTGTATTTAAAATATTACAAATTCAGCCTGTATCCTGCCCATACCTCTTCTGTGTATTTCCTATACATGAGGGATCAGATAAAAATCAATATGGGCATGACAAAAATATTGGCATTAACAAGGGATTTGAGCATTCCATCATCAGATTTTCAATAGTATAAATTGTTGAAGATTTGGAGGATGGAATGGATTGAGGCCTGTTCATTGGAGTTGAAGATTTGCTATCTTAGTATAAACTGAGCATTGATTACATATATATGTGGGAGATAATGATTTGGAATAACTGACAAGTGTTGATTCAGCATGAAACATGTACATTAGATTATTTATCTTTTTTGCAGCATGAAATATGTAAAGTTAGATTATTTATCTTTTTTGTGTATGCGTGGCCATGTGTACCGGTTCTATGAGATAGAGATGATAACTGAAGGGAGCTTGAAAGTCTTGTGTTCAAATTCTCTCTCTCTCTCTCTTTCTGTATATATATTGCAAGGGTCACTTACAACTTACATAAACGCTCATGTTCACTCTCATTTTGCAAGGCAGTACACTATAATAAACAGCTTAACATATAAATATTGAGGTCAACATAATAATAATAAAAAATTAACTTACACATATATTAGTAATGTCAATTAGAAAACATTAGCTTTATAAAAAAAAATTTCTCTAACCAGACGTAACAATTAAAAATTTCACATATATATATAAAATAAAAATTAACCTATTGTTTAATAACCAGGGAAACTAACCATGATTTAGGTCAAACATTTCCAAGCAATCCATTGTTCGAAAGATAAAAGTTTATGATTCAATTACTTAACTGAAAACATTAACAAACTCAACAATTAATATATATAAAAACCTCATGAAGAAAAATAAAATAAAAACATGTAGTGCATTTTCTGAGGATTGGAAGATCGGAATCGCTAAAAAAGATGATTGACTAAGTCAAAGGGATTATTCATGTACATATCTTTTGTCAACAAGAAATTCATCTATAAGATCGCAAATTTATGCCCAAGGGAGTTTTATATTAATCAGTAACCATTCAGGAGTAAAAAAATATTATTATTAATTGTGAAAATTATAAGGGAATAGCAGCACATCGTTCGAATATTATCAGAAGAGTAATTTCGAGTATGTTAACATATATACATATATTGCAGAATCGCATTTTAAAGTTTTTAACATTAAATAATTTATAAGCAAGAACTTATTAGAAGAAAACTTCGTATCTGTTAATATATATATATATAGCAGAATCGCATTTTAAAGCTTTTTAACAACTGTTAGCACATATATGTATATCACAGAACCACATTTTAAAACTTTTTAATATTAAATAATTTATAAGCATGAGTATTTAAGTTATTTAAAGGCTATTCAAATGTTTTTCAGCTAAATAACTTGTGGAGATTTTGTGTAAATGTTTATCAGAAGATGTAAATATTAATTCATCCATCAAATGCCTAATTAAGATGCCAAAATTCTATAAAATGAGATTCTACTTTAATTCCCCTATATCAGCTTGCAGAGAATGGAATGGATGCTATGAGAGGGAAGCACCTTACGGAATCCAATCAACAGAATATACATGTAAATGGAAAAATATGGGTGATTTATTTTGTAAATTATGTAAGGAAGGAATAGAAAATATTAGGCATTTGTTAAATGAATGTAAATGTTTGAAAACAGAAAGGGTACATATAATGAAGTTGTGGAAAAATAAATATGAAAAAGAGTGATTATAGATAAAGTGAATTATTGTTTTTTTATGTTGGGTTTGGGAAAAGATAAGGGGGATTTAGATATAAAGGCTATAGAGTTGACAAAGATTATGTTGTGGAAATGGGATAGAGCAGATTATGGGGTAAATTTACAGTGGGGAATGTAAAATAAAGTGGCTAACAGGTTTATCTGGGCATAATTGCTGAGATATTCTTAACTTCGTTTAAGGAGAAGCCATAATACATCACATCACATCAACAGTACTCGCTCTACCAATATCTGAATTCCAGAAGGAGTATGAATATACAAGATCAAGAGACTTTGCTGTGAGGTATAGAAACATTTTATAGAACATTCTCAAGACAAAAGTGTTGTTCAAACCATCCAATGGACTGTCTGAATCTTAAACTTTATCTCTGAACAATGAGGAAGCATATGTCTAATTTAGATCATTTTATTTATCAAATCATGAAATGAAAAACGGGATTTCAACTCATGGGATGAACAAATAATTTTATTTGAAAGTAATAAAATTTAGGTTTTCCTTCCGGAACAAGATTGACAGATTATACAACTTAATATGGGAGGTAAGAGTTTACTTTACCCACATTAAGAATGATCACCATGTAAAAGACAGAATTGTTAGTTAACTTGTTATTCTAATTAACTAACTCTTATTTATTTTTTTTCTTTATCGGTATAAAAAAACTAACCTTCTTGAATACATGTGCTTTACTATTAACAGTAGATTATTAATATACAGGAGGTTTCTTTTCCAAGGAAGATGGACTTTGTTATTTAGAATGAGCTAAGGACACCACCTATTCTCCTACTGTTTGGGTTTAAATTTAAGTTTGTTAGAATTTTTATGCTAAATTTTAATAAATTCATAAGTATTTAGTGTCAGTGATGCATATCTAAAAGGGATAGAAAGGGGATGGTTTGAATTATCAATTATCTTATCAAATGTTAGAGATGCATGTCTGGTACTTATTAAATTGCTGTTAAGATTCCACTTTGAATAGTTATTAATATTTCTTTGTTAAAATAAAATATGTTAAACTATTTTGAAACTTTAAGAAGTCTTTGATTTAACAAAACCATTCTAATTTAGGATAACCACATATTGCTTAAATTACATACACACATATATTTTTTCTCTGATTTATCAAAATTATTCTATTTTAGCATGTTTACACATTATTTAAATTATATGCACACATATATTCTTTTTCCTTATGTCATAACATTTTAGCAAGGTTGGTTGGAAAATCATTAATTCATTGCATTTATATAGAAGTGAGGATATTGTTAAGTATGTGGATTCACCCTTGAAGAGAGTTAACCGCAACTTCTCCCTGAGTTTGAAATCTGTGGTGTAATGGAACCTGAAAGTGGGGTAGGAAGTGGGTGAACTGGTCTAACAGATTTGATGCATAATTATTTGAGCTAGCTATTAGAGATGGATGCAATCATTGATCAGGCTTTTCATTGCATTCTATGGGAAGACCACAGGCCCGACTGTAGTAAGATGCGATTTCCCTCTTCCATGCAGAAACCAGATCATTACAATATATATATAATTAAAGATAAATATATAATTTGGAAATATAATAGCAATTATATTTAAATTACTAATAAAAATATATTATAATAGATACAAGCTTTTTGTTAATGTATTAGTTTGTGATGTCCTTAGAACTTAGAAAGTCTTTTTACATATATAAGAATATCATACAAGAAGTAGCTCACCTACATACAATCCAGATGTCCATTCAGTAAAAGTTGATAATATTAATATTGACATGCCGACCATAAAAAAAACCCCAATTGGAATAAAATTTGGCTTGCATGACTGTTAGGGTTCCATACACATAATAGAGTAAAACACATGATTTGTTTATACTTTTCTTAACTACAATGGAATGTAACTAATACCATATGAAGATAAAATTGGTTATAAAATACTTTAATGTATAGTTTAAACCAGTGTTTTTCAACAGCCAGTCCATGGAAAATCTTTTACTAGTCCATAAAAAATATCCTTAATTTAATAATTACAAAATATATTTCAAAATTAATTTTCAATATTTCTTGTGTTCATTATTCTGTGATTTGTTTTTTTTTAAATAATTTTATTGTATGAATAATAATACGACTACATACTTGAGTAGTTTTTTGTATTATATAGGACATTATTTCAATGGCAAGTAAGTAAAAAAAGCAGCATCATTTCAGGAGTTAAACCAGAAATATATTTATATAATGTTAACAGAATAAAAAAAATAAAAAATTAAAATAATTTATTTTAATTATGTTACTGGTCCATGGAAATTTTTTCTGGAATTTAAGCGGTCTGCAGAGAGAAAAAGCTTAACTTCCCCCTTTAAACTATTAATGCACTTTAAAGATTTATATTTGAGTTAAACTGTGTTTAATTTTTTGATATATAATTACACACACAAATATATACATATCTTTTGAAATCTTGATAATCATACACAGGAACGATTGCTTTGAACAGTCATTCTTATGAAAATAAAAGAATATTATTTATTTACCAGCAACTCTGGCAGATATTCTGCTGAATGCTTGAATCACAGATGTCAAATCTTCATGATGAGCTACATCACAAAAAGAAAAAAAAAAAAACTAAATAAATTAATTAGATGAAAAAAAAAAGTAGAATATGAGCAACGAGTATAAAAAATGCAACAAATTTTTATCATATTTTTTTTTTTTTTACAATTATTAATAATCATGTGATGTTTCAGTTCAGGCCTATCAAAATGAAATAACAAAAAAGAACTATTTAATTAATTTCATTTTTTATCAGGTATTTATTGGTTAACAATTTGACCTTTCTGATTGTTGGATAAATGATAGCTAAATTTGCTTTCCATATATTTTAGAATAAAAAAATTTTTGCCCCAATATTTTAATTGTCATTACATCCTTTCTATAGTTTTGTGTAATAATTATTAGAAAACATGATATATAATATTAGAAAATGACTGGTTTATTCATACTATGATTCTAATAATTTTTAACATTCTACGTAAAAAAATTAGGATAAGTCTGATATTTGAAATGGAATAGACACAATATTATGATATAATATATAACAAAAAAAGTTTGGGAATGTCTTTAATGGAAATATCACATATCATCACCCTTTCTTTTCTCTTTAATCAAAAATTATTCAATCCTTAAAACAAATATTTCATTCACTCTTCATTATTATTATTGCAAATACATTTATTTTCTAACAACATTATATTACTATTTATAAATGTAATTGGGTAATCATTATTTAAAATTTCCTCCTTTATTAATCTGAATTGACTATTAGAATCACCCTTATTAGAGCAATAATTTATAACCCCATGAATTCGAGAACTTATAGTATTGATTTTATATTTTTTATCTACATTAGAATGCCAATTAAAAATATTATTATTCATATAACTTATTTTATGTACTGATGTTTCTATATTACATCTACCACTTATTTAGGATTTAATTAACATTATATCAAAATGTGCAAGCTTTTTCTTTTCTACATTAAATTTAATATTTCTATCTACCTTATTAATATATTCATGAAAAAGTATATTTGTCTCTAATTCTTATTAAATATTACTAGATATCAGCCACATATTTTTTCATAAAAATTGAGACATTTTTATTTCTTAACACTGCAACTTCTAAATTTTCCTTGTATATACTACTCACTCAACGTTCTACTGAACTCTTCCTATTAAGAAAGCTTTTTGTTGGCAATATTTTCCAGTGAAATTAAATGTAATTGTTTTCCAACTAATTTCAGTAATTTCCTTAAATGGTTTTATATTTATTAATTCCTAAATAAATAACATCTATTTTTATCATTATTAATTTATAATTATTATATTTAATCACTACATCTTTCATTTCATTTATATGAATTACAAATGAATTTATAAATAATAAAATAAAGTTGATAGAAAATAAATTTATTTGCAATAATAATAATAATGAAGAAAATTGTCTTAATAATTTTAATGATAATAATAAAATTAATTATATAAATATAAAAATTTGTAATAATAATGTAGTTAAAAATATAAATAAAATCAATAAAAAATTTGTCATGTATAATAAACTTTAAAGTAATAAATAAAAAGGAAAAACATAATTGACATTTTAGACAACAAATACATTAAAAAATATAATTGAAATAAAATACTAGTTTTGTACTTCACCTTTGAGTAGTAAGTAATTTAAATTGCACTTTACGTAAAAAAGTGAAGCTTGTCTAAAATATTATTAAAGAGTTATATGGCTAAGCGCTTTCAGAGAACTTAAGTCTCCATATTCATAGCCTACTTTAATTGAAGTTTAGCGGTGATTTATGCAAAATTTATGCAAATTTTCTTTTATAAAGACCATTTTCTGGAGACTGCAAAGCACGATTCTTTTTGGTTTATTGCACAGTTGGAATATATGAAATTAAATGCAAAAAGTGCTAAATTACTCATATTAAAACTAATTATGTTGGAGAAACAAAAAATTGAATTTACAGAAGATTAACACAAAATAGCTGATAAAAAATCACCAATTTACTGAAAATAGGATGTATCTGAGAGGAGTGATATTAAAATGATTCAATACACAAATGATAAGAGAAAAAAAAAATCAAAGAAGCTATCATTATAACCAATTTTAAACCCACATTAAATAAAAATTTTGTTTTAAAAACTGTCTTAATATAAATAGGACTAAGATAATAAATTTATAGGCAATATAAAATAAAAAGGGACCTACTATACAACACAAAAGAGCCTCATACTTGTGACAGTTGAAACTGGATAAAAAGTAGGGTGCTATTAATATTAGTTAGACAAGAATTCAAAAAATATTTATAATAAAAATAATTTATAAGATTAGTTAATAATAAGTTTAGTAATAAAAAATCAATAAATAAATAATGAAAGATTATATGCTTTTTAAGTTAATTATAATTTTTATGATTTGATAATATTAATTAATATAAAAAAATATTTTACAAAATAGTAAGAACTTACTACCTTTGTCTTTTTATAATACAAATACAATATAGATTTTGAGGATATATATTTTGTACATATATATGATATATTTAATGTCTGTATATATATAAGTTTAATATATATATATATATTGAATGTGGTATTTATATATATATAATATACATATACTGTGTATAATATATTTATATGCTGTGTATATATATTGAACCGGATGCCTTACCCGCTTCAAAAACAAACTATCGGAAAATCAAAACCAAAATGTATAGTTATAAAGATTTTAAAAGAAAATTGTATTTAAAAATTTTGTATTTTGTTACTTTTTTATTTTATTAAGAGTACGTGCTATAACTCACACACTCAATCATATTTTCCAAATTATATAATTTTAAATTGAAAAGACTTTTAATTAAGATAAGTATATTCTTTTGCGTTTTGATTTTAATCTATTTTAAAAGCTAATACTTATTTTTTCGTGTACTTAGATTTAATTAATATTTGAAAAAAAGATAAGAGTCCTGGTTACATTTTGTTTTTAATTAAGATTATACAGGAGATAAAAATAGCCCTGGTTAAATTTGTAATCAAGGGAGATAAGATTAGCATATAAAAAGCTCTGTTTGATGTCTTATATTACACCTGCTGATATATTATATTTTTGCAAACTGAAAATTACTGATCAGTATTTGCTGTGCTAATAGCAACCATCCATTCATCATGCCAAAACTACATACCATGAAGAACCTTCTTAAAAGTATGTCATGCTAAACCAATCCAAAGACAAACCCTGGAGCTCGAAATTGTGCCTTCAAGAACAGGTGCTAACTGCCTCATTCAAAACTGATTCTAAAAATTGCCTTCGTATGCCACTGCCA
The DNA here is from genome assembly GCA_028023455.1 of Epiperipatus broadwayi. NCBI lineage: Eukaryota > Metazoa > Onychophora > Udeonychophora > Euonychophora > Peripatidae > Epiperipatus > Epiperipatus broadwayi. The sequence goes on from JAQFVV010012404.1 coordinate 10,935,579, forward strand.
GGTTGCTGGAGACCAAAAATCATCTTAATAAACTTTAGATAGAAATAAACTTTGCACACCCTGCTGGAAGAAATCAACCGGACAAAACATTAATGCCTTGGAGGTAAATGAACATTTTTATATCTTAACCAGGGCTTCACTCTCTTTGTTTAGATATATTTGCTTAAGTCTCAGCTTGATACAAAAGCAATATGGACAATTATTTGTAATAATTTAAATAAGTATTTCTTTTATTGTATATATTATTTTTAAAGGAATATATAATCATAGTCTTAATTTTAAGATTTTATATTTTAAATTTACTTGTAGGAGAGTATATTGTAAATTTATATTTTATACTTATTGTTTTTTTTTCTTAGATCATTAATTATTGTTAATAGCTTTGGCAGATACAAGTAATTTTCTTTTTAGATCACCTATCCCCTTTTTATTTAAAAATAAATCAGTTCAGTGGGTGCTTGTGTTGCATGCAGAGTGTAAATCTTTTGGCTAGTGATTTATAGATTATATAGTTCTGTTTTTCTTAAACCATTAGAGATTGTGCTTTCTATTTCAGATTACGCAAAATCGTAATCTTTCTCATTGCTTGTTGGAGTTAACGTTAAGAGTCAAATTTGTAATGATCTTCTTATGAGTGTTTGCAAGTATATGACATTCCTATTATGTCTCGATGTTTTACCAAGTTGTAAGGAAAGATCACTCTGCACTGTTCATTGACTTCCATACAAAATTGTTTTTATTAAAATCTCTAAATAAAGAAGTGGAATTTGTTAGATAAATCATTGGCAGGAAAAAAATTATAATTACCTTTAAGCTTAGATGAGAAAACAAAATTATCTGCTGAAGTGTTGCTGCTACAATATTCACTTGCGCTCCCTAACCAATAAGCTTGTGGAATTGGGTCAAATGTTTATATTTTTCTTTGCTCAATATTTATTTTAAACTAATAATTTTTAAATTTAATAAACTTTACAAATTTAATACTTATTTACTTGTTGGTTAACATTTGTTTCTGTGTCCTGTTCATCGATTGTCTTACAATGTCAAAGATCTCTTTCTCTCCCTGAATCTAGCTGGCAATAATGATATTCATCATCATTAACTTTTTGATCACCATAAATTAAATGTTCTAGGTCGACAGTGGCCTAGTGACACCCTCGGTTTTACAAAAGTGTGGAGTGTCCAGTACAATATGTATAATAGGATATAAAAAAGAGTCAATTTATAATGGGTATAATGTTTGGTTGTATTGTTTTCATGACAAACAGTATCTGAATTGAGTTCAGTCCCATTTGAAGATATATAGATGACTGAAATTTTCAGATTTTCTATTTAATAGTTAAGTATTAGATAAATGCTGTGCTCAAGCTGGTATTTTAGATCTAGTGTCTAAATATCCTAGTGCTTCACTGAGGAGAGCCCACCAGTTCAAAAACGGTTTGGAATAGAGACAATTCTAGATAGAGATTTTAAATGCTTTCTCTTTTGGCAATTATCGGAAAAGCTTGTTTAGAGCTATTAGCACATTTTATCATTGAAGAAGACTACTGGTCTGTCAAAACTGTCAGATTGAGTAAGTTAAATAGAACATGTATTGTTACAGTGATAAAAAAAAAAAGTAGATTTGTTTCATTTTTTAATATTTTTTGTAGTTTTATAATTTTTTATTTTTGTCAGAATTTTTTTTTAATAGAGATATTTACTTTTATTTAATATACATTTTTTCCTATTGCTTATTTCAGGAGATTATTTTAAATAAGTAGAAAAAAACTTTTGTAAAGATCTCTTCAGCGGCATCTCATAAATAAGCAGTGATAAAGAATACAGAACTCATGTGAATGTCAATCAATTGTCAAGTGGTGAGAACTTGAATATTTCTCCATTGTTGTTTGACCCAGTTATGTAACTATTCATTTACTAATATTGGATAATTATCTATATTAGTTGTAAGTCAACTATTTGAAATAAAATTCCTCAGCATCCTGAAAATAATTTCATTTGACCTGAATCTGAATTCCAGATCAACTTGAAAGGCAGATGCACTACCTTTGTACCATGTTACTTTTTTTAAAAAAATAAAATGGAACAGAGATAAAAAAATTAAAATACTAAAAAATATTTACAAAAATTATAATGCAAATATAATAATTACGCTTTAAATGAAAAAATCCTAAGCTTGGCATTGTTCTTTATTGAATTAGTTATCTACAACCATCATATAATATGTTATTGAATGTTAAAATTAAGAGCAAATAATGTATTTCAATGGATAATGTATTCATGAATAAGATAAGTGGTGAAGTAAGATAGAGAGAAAACCCATTAAGGAAGTCATTATCAATAATAGATTAATCTTACCTTCAGAGATATTTTAATGAACTTAAATTAAAAATCATTTTGAAATATGTGCATTTTCTAAAAATGACTCATATTTGAATAAGATCAATTAAAATACATAATATTTTTTTTAAAAGAAAAGCAATTATTCAATAAATTTTCTAAAGAGACAAGACAATTAATATAAGGGAGAGGAAATGAAAATAATTAAAAATACATCACTTAGAAAAACAAAAATATTTAGAATCTTGTAAAAATTATGGAAAATTTATTAATGACATAAAAATATATAATTACAAAATGGTAAGGAAAACTTACAGAAAAAAAATCTCAAAGATATAAAACAGAATATTGGTATTGAAAATAAAAATTATTTCAACAACATAGAAAAACAATGGCACTATAATCAAAACTATGATTGAAGCTATAAAGTGTTTAAAAGAATTCTATATAACAATAAAAAAAAAAAGAAAGACACATTATTCCACATAATTATAATAACACCATTTGACATGTTACATATTTTAAATAAAGAGATGAGACAGGCAATAAAATGAAAAAGTTCCATAAAATGGCAGAATCATTATGAAATTTTTTTAAAAAGCACATGAAGAAATAGAGAAATTATATACTGAATATTTAAAGTAGACAGAAAGCAATATTATTAATAAAAAAAATATTAGAAATTATAAAGATATAATTCTATATCAGATATTTACTAATATCATTATAAATTAGTTTTAGAAAACATTGAACTTAAATCAAATACAAGATCAAGATAAATTTAAAAAAAAGATTATAGCACAATAGTTTAGGTCTGTTCTTACCTACAATCCGATTTTGAATACAAGCTAAATAAAGCTTAGAAATTTTTCCAGGTTTCTATCAGATTTAAGATTTTTCTTTTAAATAGCCTGCCTACAGCCAATCTAGTTAACTATTCAATATTGTTAAATAAATGAATATCTATTTAGATATTCTTAACTAAAGTTAAGACATAATCATCCAACAATTAACATGTTTGATGAGTAATATCGCCTCTTACTTTGTATAGAAAGCTGTTAAAAGTGTCTTTGTCCTCCTGAAAGATATTTATCTAATAGTTATTGTACTGGATTCAGACATGTTAAGAATAACAGTCACATGGGGATACCACTAGGCTACTTAATGAACCTATAAAATTTATTTGGGGTGACCGAGTATTCATTAACTATGATGAGCATCCTGTCAAATATTAAACAATTGATAGACAGACACAGTAAACAAATGACAGCCAAATTAAAATTAATAATAATGATAATGGTAAAGTTTATTAAAATTAAGAAAAAAATTAAAAAATCAAAAATTTAATAGATGCATCATCTATAGATGTCTTAACAAATACTCGGATGAGCATTCTGACAAAATAAATTACCTACTCCTGATACTAGCTCAGTTTAGAGTGTGAGACTCACAAATATTAAACAATTGATAGACAGACACAGTTAACAAATGACAGCCAAATTAAAATTAATAATAATGATAATGGTAAAGTTTATTAAAATTAAGAAAAAAATTAAGAAATCAAAAATTTAATAGATACATTATCTATAGATGTCCTAAGAGAGTACTTCATTATTGACAGCTCTGACAGTTTAAATGATTTCCTCAATTCAATTAAAAAGAATCAAATATTTAATCTTTTAATATTGTTTTATAAAGTAGGATATATAATCTAAGTGTGAATGATTTTAATAAAAAGGAAAGAGGATATCCAATTTATTTCCTTGAATGCTTATGCATATATATACAGACAATAAAGACCCATGTGAGCGGCAATATCTAAACCACCTACAGATAAAAATAAGATAGGCTATTCAATATTTAGCACTTTCTAAGTTTACTATGCAAAATCAAATGCATAGATGATTCAATGATTGGTGGCCCTGGATATGAGCTTGACCAAAATGTCATGATCAAAAGCTCCAAAAAATTTGCCAATATGTGGCAATACTAACAAACAAAAAGGGTGCGCTGACTATACCAAAATCAGGCCACACCGGGGTAAATAGACTGTGATGAAAGCAGTAGACGATCTGAACAACCAGAGGAAATATAATAATAATACTGACTGGGTAGATACTTAGCTACCTCAGTGAACTAAGAAAAAAAAAGCCCTATAAAACAACAGTGATCTACATATGGATTTGTTTTAGGTACACTCACAAGTAGATGAATACTTTTATGTAATGCATGCTATATACAAAGTGTTAAAAGTATTTTAGTAAATCCAAAATCAGATCACACATATATAAATTTAATTGATGCTAATTAAAAGAAAAGGTTAATTTTAAACATTATTACAATCCTCTTTAAAAGATTTTGAGTAATTAAACTTCAGACTTGCTCTCTTTAAAAAATGACAACTTAAGTTTTAAATATTCTAAGAGAGAAGGGGAGGGAGATTGAATTATTGTACAAAAACAATACTTATTCTAAAATAAAGACCTCATTTAAAACTGCCAAAATTCTCAACAAAAGAAGAGAGAATTTCTTTCAGTGTTATATATATATATTTTTTTAAACATAATAAAATTTAAATTAAAGCACCTCTAAAAGAAACAGTAAAACATTCATACATATATATGATATCAATTAATAAATGTATAAAATAAAAAAACATTTAAATCTAATATTAGTTAGCAAAACAAAAAAAAAGTGCATATAAATAAGTAAAACAATTATAACAAACCCTGGCTTATTATGGTATATAAAAATTTATATTACTGCTAAGTCCATCAAGGTTGTTGCTTTAGCTTCTTGCAATTTATTGAAGAGGTAGCTATCTTTATTCATTTTTGAGTTGTTGTCCAGGTGATCAATTGAACCTTGTTTGTAGATTGGCTTTAGGAGGACAGTTTTCTAAGGGTTTATGATTTAATGACATGTTGAATGATGGAAGTTCAGTTTAGAGCACAGAATTCATTTTGGTGAGGTGCCTAGCCCAGCATATCTTGAAGAACACCACTAGGAAAATTTAATCGGTTCATTTTTTCCTTTTAAACTGCTGACAGCTTGTCCTAAACTGTTAACAGGTATATATGATTTGATGAAAGATCTGGTAAGAAGTGCAACTTGTCACACAGAATGAAGAGTTCCAGCATCTGGAATATGATCTTGACTAGTTGAAGAATGGATCGATGAATGTCTGAATCTAAAGAATGACTCTAATAGAATCCACTGACTCAATAGACTGAATTAATAAATGAATAGCTTGCATCACATGATCACCATTTCTTATGCTTGCTTATAACTGTTATTAAAACAGGTAAAACTCTATACATATTGCCACTCAGTGCATGCCTGAGTAATCAATGGATGCCAGAAGGCTTATGCATACAATCCCCATTTAGTGCCTACTCATTTAATATTAAATTATCTTATTTGAAATAGATTCAATCATGGATTAAACTTTTATCACATCATTCATGGCATCCTATATGAAGACCATAGGTCCGGCTATAGTTAGATGCTTTCACCCTCATTCCTTGAGGGATTGTGGACTGTTACATATGGTTCCAAACTTTAGGAGTATGAAACAATAGTTTACCATTAACTACTTCTATAAATATATATATAAATAATTTTATGGAATGTAATCTTGGTCGATTGATTCACATATCAACTATAGATAATTTCAACCATCGAACAATAATATAATTTTCATGTGAAATCTTAAAATAATAAATAATGAAATAAATAGAGACCTTAAAATAAAATAATGAATGACTAAATAGATGAGTCAGGCACTTAAAAAGACATTTTAAATTAGGCATTAAATTAATAACATTAAAAATGGTAGTAAAAGTTTTAAAATTATACTAAAAAGGAAAAATATAGCATAAAATCCTATGACAAATAATCTCTCTTAGTAAATAAGGAATAAACAAATTTATAACCAAGATGTGGGCCTTCCAGAAATTTCGACAGATGCTTCTCAGATTGGAGGTTATAGTGATCATAGCCCATAAAAGCCTCGAATTCCTGAATCATAGCTATTTGACCAATACACGGTTAATCCGATGGAGTCTATTGTTGCAGGAATTCAACTACACAGTACAATACTGTAAAGGATCTGAGATTGTGGCCAATATGCTGAGTTGAAATCCATGTAGGTAGAACAAAACCATCTATCAAGAGAAAATGCCTACATTACAAATATCAACATGATAATTAGTAGTAATGTAGAGAACAATTTAGAAAAATTACATGAAATACTATTTAATGATCCTACTTTAAACCCCCATCATAAGAGTCTTAAGAAGAGAGAAAGTTTTGAATGCACCAAAAGATCTCAACCATTATAAGTTAGAAAATCTGGTCTTACTTCACAAAACTAATAAAGATATAGATGAGTGGAGGGTAATAATACCTAAAATTTTACATATCCCACTCATAAAGAACTTCCACTGTTTATATGAACATTTCGGTGCCCACAAAACAGAACACACTTTGAAAAATTGGTTTTACTGACCAAAAATGTACAAAGATATCTTAAAATCACTTTGTGATTGTATTATATGCTTAAGAGTCAAACCAATAAATCAAGATTTCAGTAATATGTTAAAACCTAATATCCCTGAAAGACCAAATGAGATCTTATCAATAGACTATTATGGACCATTGCCTCCATTTAATAAACAAAAGTATTTATTAGTCACTTACAATCTCTTTTCCAAACATGTTTTAGCCTACCCTATACCTCAAGCTAATATTAGACATACTGTCAAAGTATTAAACATCCTCCATTTCATAATGATAGGAAAACCTAAGGTCATATTTACAAATCATGGCACACTTTTCCTATCTAAAAATTGAAAGAAGTGGGTAGAAAAATCACAAATAAAAGACATGCTCATATCCATTACAAATCCACAATCAAACCCTTGTGAATGTGTAATGCAGGAGCTTGGAAATTTGTTTAGGATTTACTTGGAGGATGAGCATAGAGGATGGGTAAAACAAACAAAATGTGTAGTAAATTATATTAACTGGAGGGTAAATGAATCTACTGGATTCAAGCATATTAAATTACATTTCAATAAAGCAATTCCAAATTTATTTAAAAATTACCAACCTCCAACTGAATCTAACCAGATGATATAAATTATGATATACAAAAAGCATATCAAAGATTAATAAATAAATCATAACTGAAAAGTGAAAACAGAAAGAAAAATAACTACAAATTCAAAATAGAAAATAAGGTTTTTATAAAAACCCATAACCTTAGTAAACAACTCCAAGACAAATGCCATAAATTCTATAATCCATATAAAGGACCATTTACTATAATAAAACAAACAGGTCCAAATGCACTCTTGATAGATATAGATGTTGAAATAAAAGGTACACATAATTCCTGTATTCTTAAACCATATAAAACAAACAGGTCCAAATGCATTCTTGATAGATATAGATGATGAAATAAAAGGTACACATAATTCCTATATTCTTAAACCATATTTTGATCAACCAAAAAGTTTAAATAACTATCACATGCAGATGATAGAAGGATAAAGAGAAGGGAAATGACACTAAAGAAAAACCTCATTTAAATAATGAGAACACCCAGGTTAATATATATAAACATATAACACTAGAACACATATATACACTATAAGTGTTGAAATTTTCTTATCATATTTGAAAATTTTAATCCTGTATGGAAGGAGAATTGTAAGGGTAACTTACAATCTTATTAAGCTCACTTATTTATGTGTAATATCATACCATAAACTTAAAAATATAATTGTATGTTTATAATTATAAAATACACTATCCTTTTACATTAAAATATCCATACACACGTATATAATTTAAATGTTATATTATAAAATTTTAATAACAAAAATATACTTTATTTCAATCATTCACATATATATGTATAAAATATTTATTAAATTTACTAACATCATTAATCAAGATGCAAAACAGAGATAACTTTAGGTCAAGTTATATCTTAGCAACTAAACATGAAGAAAATAAAATTATAACTTAATTATACAATTATTAATTGTGATGCCTTCAACAAGAATCGAATACAAAATCATAAAATTTCAATAGTAATTCAACACATGCTAATTACTGGAAGTCAATTCTATTATAAAAGATAAATCAAGTAATTTCTAATTTTAATTCTATCTTTTACAAATGAACTAGTCAATACGCATGGTTATTTGGCTTTATTCAAATATTGAACATATTAAAAAGATGGATCAATTGTTTGAACAAATTTTTCTTATTTATAAAATCGTCGTTAGCAGAATACTCTATTATCACTCAAGAAAAGAGTAAATAGATTACTCTTTAATATTATTAATAATAATTTCAAAAATGAAATTATCTTTAATATAATAATTAAAGAAAATCTTAACAAGATCATTCTAAACTTGAATTTTAAGAAAGATAAAATATCATCAAAAACATTTATATATCTAAATATTATTTTAAGATTTCAAGTTATAGAAAATGCATCATGAGTAAAGACAATTTGCCATAGGATCAAATGCTATTATTTTAATGGGTACAAGTCTTATAGCTAAAGATGCCACTCTATGGTGCCATTTTCACGCTAAAACACATAAAAATGCCGTTTCCGCGGCCGACATGTTCGAACCCGTGTTTTCTATAATACAACTTTTTTGTTGTGCTACAGATCGCAGGCCGCTATGTTGCATCGCAGTACAGCATGTATGTCGCATCGCAGCAAATACATTTTCAGAATTTGCACAGTTTATAAAATGGTTATGGCTTGGTGACAGGGTGCGTTTTTTTGAATTGGATGGAAATGTTGTTTTCGTTGGATTTTTTTTTATTTTAAAGTTTTGAAATGTTCGTATTTTGTAAAGTAATAATTATCAGACTTTTTACAATGTACTGTATTGAAGTTTTAATTGGGAAAATGTTGACAAGATATATGTGTAAAGTGAGTTGGAATTAAGTAACATGTCAAGTAACATACTGTTCATAACATTCCACGAGACAAACAAGATTCTACTGTGTGTATATTTTTGAAGTAAAAAAGAGTGGTAACACAAAAATATCCAATAAGAAAAGTACAATTATGCACGGTTTTTTTGTAAATTTCATAAAAACCATATATTATAAACATGATTAATAAGTAAAGAAGACATTTTTGTTGTTGTTTAAAAAAGTTTTACTTTCTTTCTTTTCTCCGACTATGGTTATACTTTGTTGAATATAGTTTACGTTTATTGTTATAATTTATTTTATAGATGTTACTAAAAAAAAAATATTTACAAAAATACGATTTTGATATTTTTTATTTTAGCATTACAAACAACAGCACACTAAACATAAACGTAACCCTAAACCTAACCCTAAACCTAACTGTAACAACTTTTACTTTTTGTTGTCATACTATTTGAAATAAAAAAAAATTGCGGTAATATCTGTTTGGCTGTAAAAAAAAAAAAAATTTAAAACAAAGACTAAAAAAGTAAAAAATAGCAATAACACAATAATATCTGTTTCTCTGTAGAAATAAAATGTAAAGGAAGATTAAGAAATTTTACATTTTATTCTGATTATGAGTTTTCAAACAACAAGAAAAAAAAAGCCGTAACCCCAGTAAAAAAATCTCTGATAGATAATTGATTTTTCTAATAAAGCAAACTAAAAAACATGAATCAAATTGTATTTTGTTTATTTTATTTTACATTTATTATTATCATTTATTTAAAATTAAATAATATTTAAAAAAGACGATTTTTTTTTGTTTTTATTTTCGCATTTCAAAAAACACATCAAAATGATTATAATTAACGGCCCGGGAATGATCATATTTTATAGTTTTAGCATGAAAACAGCACCATCGAACGACGTCTTTATCTATAAGACAAGCACCTTTTAATGTAAAGCAGTATAATTACTCATTCCTACTGAAATGCCTAATATATACATATTTCATCTATATAATTCAATATCCAATTTCAATTTACAGCAAAATAATTTATGAAAAAGGATGTCAACATCATGTGAGAGGAACGTTTAGGAACAATGGAGTATGCTGATTGCCTCATGGATGATTGATGACTGGAAGATAAAAAAAACTTTATTCTTAATGAATACTATTACTCAAATTATGGAAAATGAATAGGACAATACCATAAACTTTCAACACATCATATCATCTTTGCGTATCAACATCCATAAATATCTAATTTTATTTCTTTTGCTCCTAAAATCTACTTACGTTGGAATAATCCATTTTGGAAAATTTTAGATGAAAAGTAAGTGGAAAGATCATTGACTTAAATATTTTTTTTATTTAATAAAATTTAGATCTTCCTGACAAAGCAACTGGACCAGGGTAATAAGTAAACTTAATATGAAGGAAACATTTCATTGTTCTTCATATTAAATTCATTTACTTATGACAAGACATAATTTTTTGTTTATTATTAATTTAGTAATATTTGTTTATCTATTATTCTTATAAATGATTAATATTCTTGGATGAAAGTTTTTTTCTTTCAACAACAGGAACCATACATAGATGGGGGGGAATCTTATAAAATGGAATTCCCTCAAAAGGATTCAATATTACAAAAGTCTTCATTTATTTTGTTTAATCTCCAGGTGCCATATTGAATTTTTTAAAAATCTGATTTGAGATACAATTTTCGCAATAACTTTAGTTTTAATAATGTTAGAGCAAAAAAACTTTACATTGATAGAAACTAGAAAAACTAAGGAAAACAACAAGGCTAAGACAAATAGTGATTACAATTTTAAAAATAAGGAAAAAAGAAATTTCAACATCTGACCATAATTATTACTTTATTGTTTGTTCATAATTTCTAATTTATCATTAAGTAAGTTTAAATTACATCTTCATCGATAATTTCTTTGTATTCCTCACAAAATTATCTTTCAAACCATATATAATACTTCTTATCTGAGATAATCCATAGCTTCAGAATCTCTAAAAGTATTCTCATAAGAATTCTTCATTTTTATCTTATATGCCAAAAGTTGACAAATCTGGAAAGGCGTCTATAAGAAAAAGATCCATCCTAATAAAAGATACAAAATAAAACATTTCCAGAAGGTGGATATACATTTTATCATCATAACAATTGGCTAATCTATCTAAAACTAGAAATTGTAGGCTGTCTGTATCACTGATGAGTTTCACCTCTTCATTTTATATTTTTTGAGAACATCAGTGATGTTTATATTCACAGTGATGCTATCTTATTACATTTATTGTCCCACAGAGATATAATTTATTTGCATATAGCTCATTTTCTAGCTATAGACTTGAAAATAATGTGATGCAAGATGGGACAAAACTACTGACTCCACAGCATGAGTATCAAGGCATAGGCAATAATTTGATTCTTCGCCTGCGTACAATTCTATGTGGTATATGCATAATCATTGCGGCTACCACTACACACACACCATTTGAAATTTCTCTTTATTGGTTTTAAATGTCTATATTTTCACATGGTACTATGCTCAATAAATTTTGTGATAGCTTTATCAACTGAAACCTTTCTGTATTATTGATAATCAGTCTATTTTTACATTGCACTACTCTATATATGTAAATCACTACTGTTATACAAACACAAACATGAAAATGCAAATATAAACACAATAAATCATTATGACTATAAAATAAGGTTGCTTCAAACTTGGATCAGAGACCCAAAACAACACGATATATAAAAACTACTTTTGTTACAAATTTATATATTGTGTAATAGAGACATGGTACAAAAACCACTTTTGTTATAAATAAAAAATAAAAAAATAAATTTATATACTTATAATAAAGAGCATAAATGATTTAATATTATATAATTTATATATTATAATTTTTGCACACATTTTTTTATCAAATAAATGAAAAAAGTCTAAAATAGAGCACTTCAAACCTGAAGTCTTCGTAAAATTTTCTATACTTACCTGTTCTGCAATTACATTCAGAAGCATATTATTATTACTAGATAAAGGCCTGCTCTATTGCTAACTTTCACAGATACATTTTTGTTTTTTTCTTCGCTTTTTGGCTGGTAATGGGGTTTCTTCTGATGTCGAAGCAAAGGATTCTAAATCATTGGACTAATGCTATCTTCAGAATCAAAGGGCCTAGAAACAGCAAATTCCTGAGCTGGTAGAATCCATTTCTGCCATATGTTTTATTTATGTACTATTTTTTCTGTATAATGTAATAAATTGAGGGAAAAAAAATTGACCTTATAAATAAAAAAATTAATAAAAACTTCATTTTTGTCAGAGAAAAAAAAAGGCGCAGAGACTGATGGTATAGCCGCATGAATAGTCCACTCAGTTTTTCCGCAATTTAAAAAAGAATATAAAAATTTCAGTGAATCAGTGCACAAACGTGCAATGCGCTGTAGGAAAGCAACCGGTTATACTTATATTGTTTAATTTAAATTTAGTTAGCCAGTGTTATTATAATCTTTGAAATTATAAAATATTATTATTTTTTTTTTGCAATGTATTCAATATTGCTTGTGTCATGATACATATTTACTATGGGAATATAGGAAGGTTTCATTTAAAATTTTTTATACTAATATAATGTATGTAAAGCACTCATAATAATAAATTTTGTTATATAAAAATAAATTTAAATTGTTCAGTTAATAAATATTGTTAAATTTTTTTTATTTTAAGAAAGTTTCTGATTTATTTAAATTATTTATTTTATTTTCATAATAAAATAAGGTTTGAATACACGTACCCACATATATAATTTTTTCTTCTTCTTCCTTTTCCTATGTATTGATATCTACTTTAACATATCATACCATTTACAACTTTCTTAAATACTTTATCAATGCTCTTTATTTATATCAAAACTAATAGTTTCGACTGTCCTGCAGTCATCATCAGAACTACAATATTCAAATATATAATTAATATACTTATACACATATTCATATACATAATTAAATACACAAAATAAACAAAAATAAAATATACATTTTAACCTGAACATTATAATAATTCTATCAATATTTATTTTATATCACTTTATTTTATTCTTTAAAAAAATTATTATTTGTTATAATTATAAACTTTAACATTTATTCTACTATTCAATACATATTATTGTCATTTTATTTATATTATAAATCAACTTCTAACTTTTTCTTATTTTTATTAAATATTTTAAAATTATCGATTAAATTTTCACACACTACCAATTACTTTTTTACATTACAAAAATTACCTACCTCTTTACAATCCTATTTCTAAAGACCCAACTGACAAAATTTTCAAAATTTTTACACTTGCTTAATACCTTCCTCTATTGACATTTTCTTCAACTTTATTCTTTTAACCATTTCAAATTCAAACTATTATTAATAATAATTGCTTATAAAATTGTCTTTACCCCAAAATCAATATTACGATTTGTTTTATATTCTTAATCAATATTGCCTCTTTAATTTTCCTATCCCTTCTATTATTTGTATAATTAATCATTTTTATACTATCTTTCTCAAATCTATGGCCTGTTTCTAATGAATGCAAATAAATAGGTGACCTCTTATCATATTTTGTTGAATTAATCTTGTATAAATCGAATTTGTCTCTCCTACATAATTAATTTTTATATTTTTACTTTTACATGATTTGCATTCAAATTTATATACTTCATTTATGCATTTTTCTACTTTTCTCACATACTTATTATCTAATATATTAAGTATATTTTTCCTTCTTTTATTTACTATCTTAAATATTATTACCATATTAAACTTTTTGTTAATTCTAATAATTATTTTATTCATACTTTTTACAATACTATTATTATAAGTTTTAATACCTATATATTTATTCTTATCTATTTTATTTTTCCTACATACTATCCGATTATTTTAATTAAAATTCTCTTCCGATTTTCTTATACTTTCTTCTATAACTTTTTCTGGATATTCATTATCTCTAAACTCTTTAATTATCAATTCTCTATCTTGCATTCATTATTTTTATATGATTTCTTTAACAAAATTTCTAAATATGATAACATATTATCATTATCTTTTTCTATTGTAAATTTTATATTTTTATCTAACCTATTAATCTCATCAAGATACATATCTATTTGCCATTAGCTCTTGTTAAAAATCAATAAATAATCATCAACATATCTTTTCATAAAAATTGGACCATTACTATTATTAATCATTAAATCTCCCATATTCTCCATATATATATATATATATTAATAAGTACCTCATTTAACACCCCTCCTATTAGCAATCCCTTCTTTTGTTTACAATATTTTCTATTAAATTCAAATGTAATCTCCTTACAACTAATTCTCATTATTTCTCTCAATTTCTCTATTGGTATTTTAATTCTTTATATTCATTATCTCTATACCTTTTTATATCTTAATAGGGATTTTGGGATAAAGACAATAATTTTATAAGCAATTATTATTAATAATAGTTTGAATTTGAAAAAGGTTAAAAGAATAAAGTTGAAGAAAATGACAATAGAGGAAGGTGTTAAACAAGTGTAAAAATTTTGAAAATTTTGTCAGTTGTGTTTTTAGAAATAGGATTGTAAAGATATAGGTAATTTTTGTAACGTAAAAAAGTAATTGATAGTGTGGGAAAAGTTAACTGAAAATTATAAAATATTTAATAAAAATAAAAAAAGGTTAAAAATTGATTTATAATATAAGTAAAATGACAATAATATCTATTGAATAGTAGAATAAATGTTAAAGTTTATAATTATAATAAATAATATTTTTTTTAAAGAATAAATAAAGTGATATAAAATAGTGATAGAATTATTTAAGAGTAAAGTAATAAAATGGGAAATGATTATTTATAATGGTCAGGTTAAAATGTATATTTTATTTTTGTTTATTTTGTGTATTTAATTATATATATGAATATGTGTATAAGTGTATTAATTATATAATTATATATTTAAATATTGTAATTCTGATGATGACTGCAGGACAGTCGAAACTGTTAGTTTTGATATAAATAAAGAGTATTGATAAAGTGTTTAAGAAAGTGGTAAATGGTATGACATACCCATATATATATATATCATCCTGACTTAACCATCATGATAACTTGGTTGAAAGTAATTTTGAGAATCTATCGAGATTATATTAAGTATTATTAATGCCACAAGATATTGATGGACCCCTGAAGAGAGTTAAGTGCAAAATTCACTCTGAGTTTGAATACTGAGCATAACGAAATCATCAAGAGAGGTGAATATTGGATGAGCTTGTCTAAGTTGTATTTATATTAAATATTTAATACTTTAGTATTATAAATTATCTTATTTGAAATAGATTTAATCATGGATTAAACTTTTATCGCATCATTCATGCATCCTATATGAAGACAATATGTCCGACTATAGTTAGATGCGTTCACCCTCATTCCTTAAAACTCTTTCAGCTTCAAGCTGCCATATTGAACTTTTTAAAATACTGGTCTGACACACAATTTTCACAATAACTTCAGTTTTAATTATGTTAGAGCAAAAACAATTACATTGCTAGAAACTAGAAACATTAAGGAAAACAATAAACATAAAATAAATAGTGATAACTATATAAAAAATAAGGAAAAAAGAAATTTTCACATCCGAAATACTTATTATTTTATTGTTTGTTCATAATTTGATAAGTAACATTAACTAAAATTGAAAATACATCTTCAGTGATAATTTCTTTGCATTCCTCACAAAATTATCTTTCTAAACATGTATAACATGTCTTACCTGAGATAATCCACAGCTTCACAATCTCCAAAAGAAGTCGGATATGACTTCTTCATTTTTATCTTGTACCCCAAATGTTCTAAATGTCAAAGGCGTCTATAAAGAAAAAGATTCATCCTAATAAAAGATACAAAAGAAATCATCATAGCAATTGGCTTCTTGCCTGTCTAAAACTAGAAATTGTAGGCTACTGTCTATATCACTATGATAAAATGAGTTTCATCTCTTCATTTTATATTTTTTGTGTACATCAGTGATGTTTATATTCTTTATGGACACCAGTGATGTTTATATTTTTTATGCACACAAGTGATGTTTATATTCTTTATGCACACAAGTGATGTTTATATTCTTTATGCACAGAAGTGATGCTATCTTATTATATTTATTGTACTACATAGATATAATTTATTTGCATATAATGTATTTGTTAGCTATTGACTTGAAAATAATGTTATGAAACATATAGCAAAACCAAAGCATGAATCACGTATATATAATTTATTTGCATACAGATCATTTGTTAGCTATAGACTTGAAAAACATAAACAAGAATCGGAATTATAACAAATTACTTATAAACCATATTATATTATATATATAAACATAATTAATGATTTTCGTAATAAATTATACTTTTTGAAAAACATTATTTTTTTATAAGTGTAGAACGTTAAAAGTTACATTAGATATTAATTGTATATGAACGTAAATAACTAACACACACAAATTACAAACTAAAAATAATTAATAAAAATTATAATTTAAATAAAAATATATTATAGTTTTATTAAAAAAATAAAAAAAAAAATTTTTAAATGCTACTTACAAAATTACGTTGAACAGCTTCTGTCCCCCATCATTAATATAGTACTGGAGAAATGTCATCTGCAGCCCGTAAATTATTTTGGTCTTTTATCGCTTCACGATAAGTACAAAAATTATTAAAAAAGACAAAAGAATTAAATACTGTGGTTGATTAAAACTGCTGCCAAAAATTTAAATTTTAACCCATGTTTTTGAAATAAACATTTTCTGACAGCTACGTCAGCAACCTTTCGAAAGATCGTATTTTCATCTACGTCACACTCATACCTTTTACGTCAGTAAAGAAAGAAAACAAAACATCATCTGAACACCGCCGGATGCGTGCTTGTAGTGCTCAAAAAGCTGAAAGGGTTTTTAAGGGGATGCGGACTGTTACAATATATATATACTACATATAATTTTTATATCAAACATTTTAAATTACTATATACTCATACACATAAATGAAACTATAATTGAATACATAGAATGAATATATTTCCTAATGGACTTATCAATGAATACTTCGTCTTATATAAATGAATGAATACAATTCTTTATATAATAAATCAAATATAGTTTTGTACAATGAATAAATACTAAAACTTTGACACTTATATACAATTTTAGAATGCCTAAGATCATTTTAAGACTTATAAAAATAATAAGAAAGACTAAGGTTACCTTTAGTTTCCTTAAGCCTATTTTTTTTACTTTAAGAAGTAGATAGCTCCCATTTTTTTTATTCTGTGGCCATGATGATAGAGATGAATTATAATATCTATCACTTCAAAATAAGAACAAAAAGACCTTTTCAATTTTAATTATATATATTTTTTATGTTTCTCAAATATTCTTCTCCGAAACAGCTAATTATTTAAATGATATATAATAAGAAATATTTTTCAAATACCTGGCTTACAGCACTTTTCAAATAGTCTAAGCATTACTGTGTTTTATGAAAAATTAAAACAATCTTTTTGCAATATGAAAAACACTATTCTCATTTTTAATTAGTTTTTCATTTACTCCAAAATTCTAATTAATTAGTTTTTTCATTTACCTAATAGCACTATATTTAATACATATCAATTATATATGACTGTAATTATTTTTAAATAATAATTAATAATATTTTCAATTAAGTTTATCATATTTTAACATATTTAAGAAAGACTTAGTTTTGAAATATATTAAATTCAATTGAATCCTATAAGTATATACAATATTTAATATTAAGCTTATAATTTATTTTCAAAACAATATAGTTTCTGGAAAGACTTTATGCAAATTTTATTGCTTAGCACTTTGTATTAATTTTATATTTTTGATTTTATTTTTGTTAATAAAATATTATTTGCTAAAACTAAAATTCTGAATAAACTAATAAATTTTAAACAATTTAAACCTTGCAATTGCTCTAGATATAACATTAATAGATGAATATGAACTGTGTAGATAAAATATGCAGAGCAATGTCTCTGCACCCTTGAAGATGTCATTTTTCTTTGGTTCTCCTTATCGCATTATAACACAGTATTGTGGATAAATATATACAAAAACATACTTGAGATAAGCATAAAATTTGTGAAGGTAGCAATTTTTTCCTAGTGTACTTTCGAGTAAGTTATATTAGTCATAATCGTGGCAACTGACAGAGGGGAGAAGATTGCATGATTTATTAAAAAAACTTGAATAGGTGATTAGCATAATTGAATGCCTGATTATTACTTTAAAAAGGCTATTTTTTAGAAAAGGGAATGTAGGAGACTTTCCTGTTAATTGTGTTCTTATCTCTCACAATGAGCCACGCTTCTTTCAGTTTATGTTTGGTGTCGTTGCGCTCTAGGCATGCAATGGTGGCAAATGTAGGCTTGAAGCAATGGCTGGAAGAGGATTGGTGTTCATAAAAAATTGATTTGGTATCTGTTTGGGTTTGAGCACAATTGTATATGTCTTGGTGTTGTGCTAATTGGGTAGACAAGTTGGCTTTCGATTCCCCATAATATATGCCATGGCAGATGGTGTGAGGGCATGTGATCTTATATATGATTTGTGATTTCTGGTTTGGGGGGAGAATGTCTTTCATCTTGTTAATAAGTCAGTTCAGAGAGAGGGGTATACATAGAGCAATTTGGTGAGTTGCAGAGAAAATTTTAGTAATGCGATAAGTAACTCTAGGAATATTTGGTAATGAAGAACAGGCTTTGTTATCAGTTACTGGAGATGGGTATCTAAGTTTAAAATAAATTATTTTAACTGTTTGAGTTAAGATTTTGTTTTTGTAACTGATGTTGCGCAAGTTCAGGAGAAAGAGTCGATGTTATTTTTCTTATCTGATTCAAACTTACACAAATAATGATTGTGGCATAAAAAAGCTTTTAAACCAGTGAGTTTGTAGGATTTTGAAATGATGGATTCAGGGCGTATGGCACATCAAGAGAGATAAGAATGCAATTAACAGAAAAAAACCCTGCATTCCTCTTTTTAAAAAATGGTCTACTTAAAACTAGTAATTAGCCATTCAAGTTTCTTTAATAAACTCTGCAATCTTTCCCCTCTGTCAGTTGCCATGACTATGACTAATATAACTTAGTCGAAAGTGCACTATACAAAAATTGCTAACTTCACAGATTTTAAACTTATCTTGAATCTATGTTTTTGCATATATTTATCCACATTATATTTGCTCAAGATTCTGCGTACCAAAATTTTCATTGTTACAAGTATATATTAAACCATAATTGTAAATAGCTGATTGGTTAACATGATCCTAGTGAAAACTTAAAATAAACTAAAACAATATTATCAATCTTATCTTGACAATAGATTGATGATATTATATGGGTTTATTTAAAGGTAGGCTAACCTTATGTGAGAAATATATATATGTTATATATAGAGCTAGCAAATAAGCTGTTAACAAGCTTTTCAGAATATCCCCAATCCCAGACCAGTTTCTGCTACTGGCTTCCTCAGTGAAGTGCTAAGATATTCAAGCATTAGATTAAAAATACCAGAACAAGCCTAGCACTTTATCTAATGGATAACTATTAAGTAGAAAATCTGAAATTTTCAGACATTCATATGTCTTCCAATCCAGCAATCTAACATAAATAGCTGTTCTGGGTTGGGGATATTCTGAAAAGCTTGTTAAGAGATTACTTTCAAGCTCTATATATAACATTTGTAATACAAGCTTGTTAAAGTAGGTCATGTGACATATGACTTGATTTCTTTGTAATATATATATATGTATCATTACTTATCTACACAGTTGTTGTAGTACTGTTTTTTTTTTTTTTTTGATGAAAATCAATCCTCTGGTTGAAATATTAAAACAACTATGTAGACAAATAATTTTTTTAATACTTATTTATGTATATTTTCTTTAGTTAATTTAATAAATGTAATAAGAGCATTTATATGCAACTATAGAGAAGCCTGTTATTTCTATAAATTAAATACGACTTAGTGCAGTGCTTTTGAGAACTTATGGTGTTCTCATATTCATAGCTAGATGAAATAGAATAATAATGGAGAGATGAGTGTAATTGTATATATTGGAGAGATTTATAAATTTAATATGTTTTATTGCTTCTATGAATCTATCTATCTATACATATCATAATCATAAAGATTTAGTTTTACCTGAAACAAGTTCATCCAACTTGGCATCACTTCGTTTAAATTCTTTCTCAAGTTTGGCTTTTTCTAAATCTCGTTTCTCACTACTTTCACTGTGTGTATATATAAAACAAACATGTATTTTATTCCGGAAAAAATGATACATAGATATGATGAAGAATGACATATACTGATGAAGTATTTACAGTACATAAATATATACGCCAATACAAATATATGTTTTTTTGGGCTTTTATACAAGAAAATACAGAGACTATTCATGCAGAAATAAATTAGCAGATGAATGGTCCTGAAAGGAATCTTGATTCCTATTGTAGTATACATGATGATCAAGAATACTTCTTGATGTCTTAATAACATCATAATTATTTTCTATAATATAGTAGCAACTTCCTTTTAAAATTCAATCACTATTGTTTTAAAAAAAATTACTAATATTATTAAGATGTTAGCAAAAAACTCTGGACACCAAGCATAATAACAAGAATTCTTTTCAAGATCATCATAATTATTTTCTATAATATAGTAGCAACTTCCTTTTAAAATTCAATCACTATTGTTTTAAAAAAAATTACTAATATTATTAAGATGTTAGCAAAAAACTCTGGACACCAAGCATAATAACAAGAATTCTTTTCAAGATCATCCACTTACTGATCTTTCTCTCAATGAATCTTCTTCTTTCTGTCTTTAAAGAAGAAAATGAAAATCTATTGTCATATATCAATAAATTAAATAAATTACAAAATAACAAATAAGCTCAGTCTTCTATTTTAAAAATACCCCCCCTAATTTCAATATATATATACAACAAACCATATACAAACTTCTTTATAAATCTTGATTTATTATAATATAAAATATTATAATATATAACAATATATTCCAATGTTTTGACTATATTATTTTATAGACTTTATCAAGGAACAACTTAAAACTCTTCTAACAAACACTTTTTAGAAGGGTTTTAAGTTGTTCCTTGATAAAGACTATAAAATAATATAATCGAAACATAGCCCACTAATTTCAATATATATACAACAAACCATATACAAACTTCTTCTTTATAAATCTTGATTTATTATAATATGAAATATTATAACATATAACAATATATTCCAATGTTTTGACTATATTATTTTATAGTCTTTATCGAGGAACAACTTAAAACTCTTTTAACAAACACTTTTTAGCAGGGTTTTAAGTTGTTCCTTGATAAAGACTATAAAGTAATATAGTTGAAACATTGGAGTATATTAGTGTACATTATGACCAGTGATGATATCCCAAATTTCCAAGAACGAGTTCTCTAAAGGCAGGTAGTATTTAAGAATCTATTCTGTTTATTTTTCTTCGTTGTATGTGTGAAAACAAATCACTTTTTGGTTTTGTACCCAAAATTTTTTGGTGACTTCTCAGAAATTTTGCATGACCCCCCTCCCATCATAAACAAAAAAGTGCAGCAGTGCACATGCAGACTATAATGTGCTTTACAATCTCACTTATGGATTCAAAAAGAATTAAATCATTTTTATAATTGGAAAAAAACATTTATTTGGCAAAATATTTCCATATTGACATTCTATTCACATCATGGTAAAGGTTTACTATAGTGGCCCCAATATGTTGGCCCTCTATTGTTTAAAATTATAACGAAATTGTTGGAAAATCTTACGTATATGCTACTATTTTACAATTACATTAAAATTTAATCAAATGTAAAAGATAATAAAAAATAAAAAATTTACCTTTTTAAAGAATTTGAATGTTGAATTAATTACATGACATTAATTAAAAGAATTAGTTTTAATTTATTTGAAAGTTAAGAATTTAAACTATCTACATTTATAGCACGTTACAAAAAAAAGACACCCTCTGTGTTCAACAGTTCAAATTACAAGCAGATGTGTTCAGTTTTATAGTTGGAAAAAATGGTCTTTGGTGATATAGAAAGAGTATCAAGAAAGTGCTTCTTGACAAAAGTTCCAGACAGGATGGCTGATACACTGGAGGGCCTGATACAGCATTACATTTTACCAGGTGCGCACATTATTTCAGATGGCTGAGCTGTGTACAATAACATCAGCAGTCTCAACAATGATGTGTATATGCATTCGGTTGTCGTCCATCAGGACAACTTCATGCATCCCGAAGAAAAAGGCATACACACCCAGAATATTGAAAATATGTGGATGAGAGCAGAGAGTAAGCTGAAATTCCAATCTGATACCAGCAGAGCTTTGTTTTCATCGTACCTGCATGAATTTGCCTTCTGAAGTAGACACAGCAATACCACTTTTTTCTCCAACTTCCTAATATGCATAGGACACAATTATGCTTAAAAAGATAAATGTTTTTTTTATTATCTTTTACATTTGATTAAATTTTAATGTAATTGTAATATAGTAGCATATACGTAAGATTTTCCAACAATTTAGTTATAATTTTAAACAATAGAGGGTCAACATATTGGAGCCGCTATAGTAAACCTTTACCCACATCATATCTCTCTTCAGGTTGATGATGCTTTTTGACTCTAACATCATTAGCTGTGTTGTGATTTCTTAGCCATACTTGGACTGAGTCACTGCAGTTCCAATGATCCAATGAAAGACCTATCAAATTTATTACTAGAAGATTTCCACATTTTTCACTTCAAGGCGATTTCTTTTATCCGAATAAATTATGTTCATAACAGAAAACCTCGTTCAGCCTCTGCGGAACTCGCAGCAATGGTATTAATTATATTTTTAGCTCTTAGATACTTTCAGATACAACATATTTCTGGTGATTTCTTATAACATTTTCAACATAATCATGAAAATCATTAACTGAAATCTCATGATGGATCCTTTGTAAAAATCTGGTAATTTCTCTTCAAATTCTTTTCAGGGAACTGCAGCTTCTTCCAGATTCCAAGCATCTAGGTTCACAATTTTAACTAATTGATGAATTTTATGGTTTCTATCTTGAATATTATTACTTATGCTATCACAATCCATTAATCTTAATGTCATATTTATTGTCACTGCATTCAGTAATTTTTGATGGGGAAGACTCACATATCTGTTGTCTTCAACAAAATTAATATACTGGAATTCCTTAGAAGAGATAGTTTCATTTATTATTTTTTCATAAGTATCACTCTTCTCTCTGAGATATTCAAATGCTTTAATTGTTCTCTTAATCAACTGTTCAGTGCACACTATATTTACACATCTTCCTTGAAGAGCATACGATAACAAATAAATTTCTTCTAGTATATTGATTATTAAATCCAGATTTCTCATAAAATATCTGTTGGCGAGATGTTCCAGAAAACTTATTAATAGAAAAAAAATCATACAATGCTGGATAGGCTCGCCATGTTGCAACTGCTGTTCTATGACTGCAAGCTGCCATCTTGGGCCAAAAAAACTACCAATTTTTAGAATTTCAATTGCCAAATTGTTTGAAATTTTATTCAGTGCCATTTGTTTTTTATTAGACTGATGAAAGATTTTGTATATTTCATCAATAAATGCTTTAAAGTGATTCGCTTGCTTTATGTCCTTGATAGAATCATCTAACACAAGTTGAAGGCAATGACTCAAATAATGCCAAATAATAATCTCGGGATAGCGTTTTTTTATTTTAACATTCACTCCTGACCGCCTTCCCAGCATCACACTTGCTCCATTTGAACAAATTCCAATCAAATTATTCTTCAAATATGGATTATCAAATCCTACTGAATGCAGACTTTGTAGTAGAGCAGTGTAAATGGTTTCAGCATCTTGATTTTGTAATTCCACTAAATCTACAAAAATTGTTGGTGAAAATCTCTATCTTCAACCTTAATAAAAATGATAAGAACTGGTTTGCATGATATTGTTGATGCCTCATCAATTATAATACATATCTTTAAATTCTGATCTATTATTTTTCTACACTTCCTTTTTAATGTATTTTGCAATGTGCTCAATAATTTTGATAGCCATGAATTGAGAATGGAATCCCACTCACATATCTCATCCATTCTTTTTTTGTAATTCTATCAAATGTTCACTATCAGAAAACTGTCGTTTTAGTCTTGCTAAAGTGTAAACGATATTGAAAATTTTACAAGTGGAGCTCATAAACTTTTCATGAGCTTTGTCTATGGATTTGGAAATTGCATTTTTTGCACTTTCTTTTAATTGTATCACACATATTTGGTGTGCTTTTGATGAAAAGTGTTCCTTTATTTTTTTCCAAAGAGAGGCTTGTTGAACCATTTTATTTTTTCCACTTGGAACAATATTACATCTCCATTCTTTTGACACATGAGCTACCTTTACTTTTATTGATCAATTTTGGTACAGATATCACACCCAAGCTTTTTTCCAATAATAAATAAACTTTTGCTTTGAATTCATTGGCTTGTTTTATATTCCAGCAGTCAGGAAGGTCACTATCTACATTTATTTTAAATGCAGCTTTTGTACTTTTGGAACTGGACAGCTTATTTGTGTCGTCAACTTTATTTTCTGTTGTATCAGAAGAAACAGAAAACAAAACCTGATTTGAGAAATATCATCCATTACTATTGTTTTTGATTCTCTATCAGTTTTTGGATCTTTTATGAAGAAATCTGATATTGTTTGGCATTTTTGCTTAATTTCTTGTGAAGGGTTTATTTTTATTATATTCTCGTGTTAAATTCGTGCTAGAAAAAAACATCTAATTAATTCATTTTTAATACAAATGAGTGATAACAAATCATAAAACTGAAATAAAATAGTAAAATTAAAAAAAGAAAAAGAAAAAAATTATTTTAAAATGAGTCATACCATTTGATGAGCCAAAGTTATTGTTATATTTATTATCTTGCAAAGTTATTTTAGAAAAAAATATGTTGAACTCATTGTTAAAAAAGATACACTGTTACATCACATATAGCAAACAACTAATCAAATAAAAACATATCTTGCATGATAAATATGTAAGTGAAGAAATAAAATATTTAAATAAAAACTAAAAGTTAAAATAAATATTTAAAACAACGTCGACATAACAAAATCATTGGTAACAATGGTTTTATGTTACTGTTTATTTTCACAATGATAGGTTCTTTTGAATGCAGTTATTTTATCTCTAAAGTAAAATAATTTCAGGAAGAATAAATTTCTTTAAAAAAAATTATGGTAATACATAAATACATTTGTGCCGAATTTATGTCTAATTTTAATACCTCTGTTAAATGTAAGTAAATTAATTTCTTGCTTCCCTTGTTGTGTAAAAATTAAATATGGATTCCTTTATTACTAATAAAATAATACTTTTTATTTGTATACTTTTAAATAAACTAATTTAAAATGCAATAAATAATGGATTTACAACTGTTGTGAATTATTCTTGCAGAATAATTCTTAATCATTCAAATTTCATCGCGCATATCACATGTTCCAAATGCAATACGCATGCGATCAAATGGTATGTTTTCTATCATATTGTCGAATTATTCTGGGAAAAGTATTTTGAATCCAATCTGTTCAAAAAGAATCATTGTTACGTTAGATATAACAAAAAAAATACAAATAATGTTCTAGATTATTGTTGGAAACAATTAAGTAATTTGTTAAGTCAACTCTTTTTTAGGAGAATAATAAATAAAATTTATTTTCGGATAATTTAAACTACCGGTTTGCTAATTTTTTTTTAATTTTAAGAACCGGTTAGATATTATTACTGGTTATAATAGTTCATATTATAATAAATCAAAATTTATAAAGAAGTTATTATAAGTAATTAAGCTTATGAAAAAATGATACCAATCACCCATAAGCTTTTCATCTAGCTGGCAATAAAATTAATTGTTAAATGTGCAAATTAATTGAAAAAGAGATTTTTCTAAAATTTAAAACTTTAATATTGGCCTCTTCTGTTTTTTGATAGTTTATTTTTCAGGAATTGATAATTACATAAGATCTAAAGAATCTTTATTTCAATAATAGATAAATAAACTACTTATGTACTTTACATTGTTTATTCATATATCTGTATATATATTTGCATATGTGAACTTAAAAATATTATAACAACAAAAACAAGAAACTAAATGTACATAAACAAAAATGAAGATAATGAAGATATTTTGATTGTCTATTTGGTAAATGTGAATTATTAAAATATTACATTATAATATGTATAAACTATAGGGGTGCTTGTAAAACATTAGTTGACACCCCTATATCCCTCCTTTCATTAAAAATCTCACTAGAAAAATATATCAGTTAGTAAAAATGAAATAGAAAACAGAAAAAATAATTTGGGAAAAAAATTTAATTGATATTATTAAATGACTAAAGCATAACATGAACACCATTTTTTATGCTTAGACAAGCTGTTAAAACAGTAACAAAAAAGTTTGTACATCAAAATACCTATCTAGTGTCTACTTATCCAATATTTCCAGTCTAGTTGCTAGTTTGCGGTCTCCATCAATGAGCAGCCTTGTATCTGATAGCACTTCAACTAGATCTTTGGATCTAATGCAACCCTTTAACAATAATCTTTTACCTTTTTAGTCCAAAATGAAAAATATGTTTTTAATCCAAGCTCATTCATATGTATATTTACAAGTTTTGGTGCCATTTGTTTTTTAAATAACCACAGACACTATTATCTTTTGATCAAAATTAGTATTAAACACTAAAACATCACACAACTATCATTTTTTATGTTTACATAAACTATTAAAACAATAGCCACTATCTTCTTACAGTAATGTCATCCAGTGCAAGCCACTAATCTGTGATGTTAGAAAGTTTGTGCATCAAAATTTATATCTAGTGCTACTCATCCAAAATCCCCATACTAGTTTCTAGTTTGTGGCTTTCATTAGTGAGGAACATTGAATTTGAGAGGACTGCAACTAAATATTTGTACCTAATGCAATTCTCTAGCAACTACCTTTTATGTTTTTAGTTAACTATAAAGCTAAGAGTCATTTATGTTTTCATCCACACTTATTCATTTAAAAAGTCATGCAGATTTGAACCCAGTTCAGTATCTATACATTTTGGTGTGTTTGGTTTTTAAATAACCACAGTCATCATCATTCTTTGGCCAAGATCAGTATTAATAAACTAACATATCATATGTTTATCATTTCTTATGCTTATCCAAGCTATTAAAACAGTGGCAACTCTCTCCATACAGTAGTACCATAGAGCGCAAGTCATAGTAATCAATGGATGTCAGAAGGTTTGTGCATTAAAACCCCTATCTTATATCTACTCATCCAATATCTACAGAATAAGTTTCCATTTGTGGTCTTCATCAATTAGGAGCTTTGGATCTGAGAGCACTGTACCTAGATCTTTGGATCCAATGCAATCCTGTAACAATTACCTTTTACCTTTTTAGCTAACTATAAAGTTATAAATCCAAAAGGAAAACACAATAATGTTTTTAATGGGTGGCACTATCATATGGAGAGATTTTAACAGGCTTGTGTAAGCAAAAGAAATAGTGACCGTGTGATGTTTTAGTGGTTTAATACCAATCCTGGCCAAAGGATGATAGTGATTGTGATTATTAAAAAACTAAAGATACTAAAAAATATAGCTTGGAGTGAAAACATTAGTGTTTTAATTTTCAACTCAATGTTTAACTAAAAAGATAAAGATGGCTGCTAGAGGGATACCTTAGATCCAAAGATCTACATACAACGCTCTCAGATCCAAGTCTCCTAATTGATGAAGGCCACAAGCTAGAAATAAGTCTGGGGATATTGGATAAGTAGGCACTAAACAGAGATTTTGATACACAAACTTTCTAGCATCCATTGATTATTATGGCTTTCAGTGGATAGCATTACAGTATGGAGAGAGTTGCTACTATTTTAATTTATGTTATTTGGAAAGCTAATTGCACCTTATATAATTTTCAGAAATAACTAGATAAACTTACTGTTTTATAAAAACAGAAATGTTAAATTCAGTCTATCTTTTATTTCTTTCCTTATTTGTTTGTAATTAAATAGATAGTGAAGGTTCAGTATGCAGCAAGATTATAAAATTATAACTCCTTTAAAGATTTACAGCTTAGCATTGCTTTTGACTAGTCTGATCACATTCATAGCACTAAGATAGATATGTAGAAGAAATAACTTATAGGTTAATTAGTATATAAGTTTGATAATGCAGTGCATGAGTCTTCTTCATTTGCACTAAAGCATGCCTCTTTGTATTTTCTCTTTTGATCATTGCATTCACCACAAACCACTTTGATGTTGAGTGGATTAAAATTGTGGCCTGAGTCGAACTAATGCTCTAAGAATACCAGCTTTATACTGGAGTCTGTTTTGATGCATTTGTATGTTTGTGCTGTGATAATCTGATAGTGTTGTTGGCATTAGACTCACTATAATAAATTGCTTTGCAAGTTAGTTCATTGCAGCTAATTTTATAAATTATTTGGAGAGCCTGGTCTGGAAGTAACTTGTCTTTGGTATTATTCAATGGTTGAATGAGATCACTGTAGTCCTACAGCTAATATTAAATTAATTTGAGATCATTTTCAACTTTTGTGATGCACCTGCTATAAAAGAAAGGCTGATCCATGCATTAGTGTTGTTGTGGTTCACAGGCCTGGTGTTTAGTTTGGAGAAGAGTTTTTAAGATCTCTAGTTAAACAATTATGATCATACCCTGACTTGACTAAGTCTTTTATATAGTTTTTAATGTTATCTCTCCTGCCTGCTTCAAACTTGTATAGCTTATAGTTTCTGTTCAGAAAATATTTAAAGCCAGTTTATTTGTATGAAGTGAGAATATGTGAATGAGGGTGAATAGTACCACAAATGTCAATAGGTTTGATAATCATTTTTTTGTACATGATCAAAAATTTTATTCCATTTGATGCATCTTCGTGCTCTATAGTTCCAGACTAAAAAGGATAACTGATTCAGCTCATTCCATATATCAATAATAGTTTTCTCTTTGGAATAAATCAGCACATCGTTGATATAGCATATGTATAGAGGTGAGTAGTTGTGGCAAAATGTCTTCGGATGATTGTCATTTCAAATTAGTTCAAAACTATGCTATAAACCATGCCACTTAGTAGTAACCCATGGGCTAGCTGTGTTCCAGCATGTAAAATCTTTTCACAGAACAGGGCTGTGATGTCCCCATCTAACCATTTGAGAAAGCCAACATTAAAGTTGGTTTTGCTATTATTGAAGCCTGATTTGTCTACTATGTCATGAATTAGGCCTATGGATTGCAGGTGTGTCACTGATCCATAAAGTTCCACTATATCTAATGAGGTGAGCCTATGAAAGGGATTACACGTTTGTGAATTTAAAAGCTGCATGCAACCAAATGATGATTTGATAGCAAATCTGCTGAAACCTATCAGCCACTCAGCTATTAATTTGGATGGTTTATAAAAATAAGTACCCCCACAGTCTAAGTTCTATTATATCTAATGAGGTGAGTCTATGGAAGGGGTTACATGTTTGTCAATTTAAAAGCTACACGCAAACAAATGATGATTTGATAGCAAATCTGCTGAAACCTATCAGCCACTCAGCTATTAATTTGGCTGGTTTATAAAAATAAGTACCCCCACAGTCTATTAAAAATCTCATTAAATATAGTGTAGCTTTATGGCTATGACACACCTGCAGTCCATTGATACAATTCATGACACTAGTCAAATCAGACTTCAATAACAGAACCAATTTTATTGTTGAGGCACTCAAATGAATGGATGGGCATATCACGGCTCTATTCTATGAATTTGATATGATGGATCATGACTGTCCCATGGGTTACACTAAATGGTATGGTTTGTAGCATAGTATTGAACTAATTTGAAATGGCAGTCATCTCAAGACATTTTCCCACAGCTATTTCACCTCTATACATATGCTACATTGATGATGTGCTGATTTATGCCAAAGAGAAAACTATCATTGATATATAAAATGAGATGATCAATTATCCTTTTTAGTCTGGAACCATAGAGCATGAAGATGCATCAAATGGAATAAAATTCTTGGACATGTACATCTAACACTTCAACATGCAAATAAACTACAAAATATTCATCAAACCCATCAATGTTCATGGTGCTATTCACCCTCAATCACACACTCCCATCTCACACAAATTAGCTGATTTAAACAAGTGTTTTCTGTACAGAAACTATAAGCCATGCAACTTTGAGACAGACAGAGATATAACATTGAAAATTATATAAAAGATCTAGTCGAGTCAGGGTATGATCATAATTGTTTAATAAGAGCTCAAGCCTGTGAACCACAACAACACTAATGCAAGGATCATCCTTCTTTTTATACCATGTGCACCACAAAAGTTGAAAAAAATCTGCTCAAATGAATTCAATATTAGCTTCAGGACTCCTCCCCCATCTCAATCAACTATTGAATAACACCAAATACAAGTTACTTCCAGAGCAGGCTCTCAAATAATCTATAAAATTAGCTGCAATAACCAACTTACAAAGCAATTTACTATGATGAGTCTCATGCCAATAGTGCTAGTAGATTAGTGCAGCACAAATATACATACAAATGTGCCGCAACAGACCCCAACATAAAGTCGATATTATTAAGCATGAGATTGATTTGGGCTACAATTTTGATCCACCCAACATCAAAGTGGTTTGCACCAAGTGCAATGACTAAAAGAAAAAATACAAAGAGGTGTGGTTTATCACAAATAATACCCACATGATAAATAAAAAAGACCCACGAGTTGCATTGTCATACAAGTGATATATGTAAATTAACAAATTTGCACACTAATCAATCTTTATGTTTTCTCTTCTACATATCAATTTTAGTGCTATGAATAAGATCAGCTTGGTCGAAAACAGTGCTAAGCTATTTTTTGGCAAAAAATTAAATTAATTATATTTTGTTTGGCAAGAAAATTACTTATATATGTTTAGAGAAAATGCAAGTTTGAACAAGATTGAAATATGTGTCATCCTTTAAACAATAAACTCATGTAAATCCAAGTTTTACTTGTTTATGTCAAACTGCTGGTTAGAACTAGGATTAGAATAAAATAAGATTTTAAGGAATAATAACAAATAAGTGATTTCAAATAATTTTTTAAAACATATTTATAAAATAAAAGTAATATTTAAACAAAGATGTAATTAATTTTAAACCAATTAAAGAATAATATTTTTTTTAAGCATTTCTTCCTCAGCAGAAATTTTTGATATCTTTACTATCCTAGCACCTGTGTGGGTCACACAAATTGCATCCTGTCTCAGCATGCCCTGATAAACTACATAATAAATAACTGGTAATGAGACATTAAGTTTAACAAATAAAACAAGACAATTGTGAGATAAAATATCTATGAAATATTTTGATAATCTAAACTTGCTACTATATAGAAAACTGAAGGATTCACCCATAATGTTCATAAATAATGAAATGTGATGATAAAACCAATGAATTTTGCTATAACAATCAGACTAGGGATTATATTGATAGTATAATGGATATCCTATACATAATTGTGAAGTTCAAGGTTTAGATATATTAGAGAAGTTCTTGCTATAGTATTAATCAGCGATAGATATTATGTATTGTTTAGCATATGTTATGAAAGCATTATTTAAACAACAAAAAATAGCTGTATAAAACTGACAGACAATTTTATATAGCCGAATTTAACAGACTGATGACCAGATTAGTTTGTAATGTGACAGATCTGCAGGTTTATTAGAATGGGTCTAGCATAATTCTAAATAATAAAATCTAATGGCCTTTGTGATTTCACTAGTACTGTATTATTACTCTTTTATATAAAGAGCTACTATTACAATATTAGTGTAGTTCCTTTTAAGGTTATTGTCATGTCTTTTTCCAATATAAAATCTATGGAAGTAGCAATAAGTTATAAGATAGGAATCATCATCATCCTCTGATTTTTTTTATCAAACTGATTTTTTTTATCAAACTAAGAACTAGTGCAAGACATTTATACATTTTAAAAATAAATTTCAAGAAAATCAAATTATAATGAAGCATAGAATTCAATCATAGTGCTATCTCAGAATAAAAATTACAGAAAAAAATTAATATTATAAAGCATTTGGGCTATGAATAATTTGATTGATCATAATATTTTCTTGGATTTCAATAATTTTAATATCATATATATATAGGTTTAGGATATGATTCATTATGAGCCCACACTGAAAGTTGAAAAACTATTGATCAAAACCACAAAGCTATCCATTTGTCAGTCACAATTTTATATGAATTTTACAAACCTTTTAATTTTATTTATTTATGATATGTATGCTTTTTGTGTATAGATTTGATGGTCATTAATTATATAATTCATAGTTTGTGTTTGTCACAAATGCAATAAGTCAGAGGTATGCTAATTTCCATTTCTGAAGCAGATGAAAAGTAGGACAAACATAGACGATTCTAAATCTGATAATTAGACCAAAATATCCAGCTGGTTTTATTGTTAGATCTGGAAAAAAAAAGTCTGACATTTCACAATTAGCCCATTTTTTATGCAATAATTCTTTGGTTATTTGAAGGGATTCTTCATTGAGTATCCAGAAAAGATGATTTTAATTTAAGATACATCTTAGATGAATATGTAGTGGAACCAAAAACCTTTATAAGAGGTTAGATTTAAGTATGATAGTAATATTTCTCATATTAATATTTGATTGTCCCTCCAGAAGTTTAGTATGTGTACTTTTTCTTCAAACAAGAACATAATGTCATTAAATATATTAGTATTAAGACAACTGTCTCATTTTTTGCTTCATAAACCAAAGTATTGACAGTCAATTTTCCAAGGAGAATGTTGCTAAATTTATTTTGGATCAATATCTTTGATAACTGGGGTAAATAAGTTAGGCTGTGATCAAGAATTACTCCAAATTGCATGAAATAGAATTGTGTTCAGTCTATTATTGCAGAATATTCAGTTTATGAGATGATTCCCTGTTGAAATTTAATACACTATTAGAGATTAAAAATTAAACTTGCCTTTTAAAAGATATTCAAACTTTTTATTCTTTTAATAACAAACTTTTCTATTTCTAGGAATGATTCCAGAAATTTTTAGATCTCAAAAAGAATTTTAAACCAAGTTTAGATCTATAAAAATAGTTCCAGTTTTTATTATATTTTTAACAGTTTTTACAAAATAAAATTTGTTTACATCAGCTTTGTGCTAGTCTAAACCTGGCCAAAAATAAATAATTCTCAATTGTTGGCATAATTTTTGCTAAGTTTATTCTTTCAAATAGTTTGCAGGAAACATACAATATCATCATTTCTTATGCTTACTCAAGCTGTTAAAACAGAGAAAACTCTCCTACAGTAGTGCCATTCAGAGCAAGCCAGACAAATCAATGGGTGCCAGAAAGTTTGTGCATAAAATCTCTAACTAGTACCTACTCGTCCAATATCCCCAGACTAACTTCTAGCTTGTGGCTTTCGTCAGTGAGGAGCCTTGGATCTGAGAGAACTGCACCTAGATCTTAGGATCTAATGCAATCCTCCAGAAATCACCTTTTATTTCTACTTAACTACAAAACTGAGTCCAAAATTGAAAACATAATATTTTCAATCCAAGCTCATTAGCTTATATAGTCATATATGTCTGAACTCAGATCACCCATACATTTTGGGGTCTTTGGTTCTTTAATAACCTATCCCATTAGGCAGGATTGGTATTAAACCACTAAACATCATATGATCATTATTTCTTATGCTTGCTCAAACTATTAAAATAGACATAACTCTCCAAACAGTAGTGCCACTTACTGAAAGCCAGAGTTTTGGCTGTTTTAACAGCTTGAGCAAGCTAGAAATGGTGATCATGTGATATTTAGTGGTTTAATATTAATCCTGCCTAATAGGATAGTGGTGGCTATGGTTATTAAAGAACCAAAGCCACCAAAATATTAGGGTACTGAACTGAGTTCAGACCTATATGACAAGCTTATGAGCTTGGATTGTAAATATTATTATGTTTCAATTTTAGACTCATAAATTTTGTAGTTAAGTAGAGATAAAAGGTGCCTGCTAGAGGGTTGCATTCGATTCTAAGATCTAGGTGCAGTGCTCTCAGATCCAAGGCTCCTCACTGATAAAAGCCACAAGCTAGAAACTAGTCTGGAATTTTGAATAGGCACTAGATAAGGATTTTATGCACAAGCCTTCTGGCATTCATTGATTACTCTGGTTTGCACTGAGTGGTACTACTGTATGGAGGGTTTTGCCTGTTTTAACCTACAATATAGTGGATGATAATTTTATGGATCAAGATTATGTTTATTAGATTTTACAGGTGTCATTAGTAATGCACCTTCATCACATTTTTATTAATTTACTTGAATAAATAAAGTGCATTCAGCTAAATTAAGAAAATAAATAAAAACTACTTCATAAAACATACACATATATGTACACAAAAGAATTATATATAGAAGCAAAGGAAAAATTAATATTACTAATTACATTATATAAATCTAAAATTTCAAGATCTAAATAGGTGTTTTAATTGATAATGTAACTGATATTTATTTATTATTATTTTAAAATAGTTTGCTATATCAAATCTGACCAAATTTTATTTTAATAATTATATAGCAGTGTTAGTGCATCTATATGAATATATTTAAAAAAGTTTATAATATAAATTGAGCATTTAATATCAATTTTTATTTCCCTAGGCATGTGTATGTGATGTGAGTTTTGCTCCATAGTGAATTACAATTAAATTATTTTATCAAAATATTAATTATATTATATTAATTATATTATATATTTTTTCCTGTTAATGACTTTTTAATATTGTAATAAAAGTACAAAGAACAAGTGATGTCAACATTAAAGTTAAAAAAAAAAAAATTGATTGGCAATATAATATGTAACGATCCGGAGAAAGGGACGATCCGGAGAAAGGGACTTAACGTAAACTGCACTACGGGGCGCCATCTAGGCATTTGAACCTAGAAAAATTTATAAAGTAGGCAGATACGTAAGTCAAAAAAAAAAATATATTTTTTTTTTTTTTAATATTTTGGTTCCAGTCGTTAGCCCATGTCACTAGCTCAGTGGAATAGCAGAGATTAATATAATATCTTATCTAATTATATTTCAATATAAATAAAATAAGCCACTGCCAGTAATTATCATACAAACAGATTTATTTATGCACATATATATAAGGTTTAAAATTATTTTAGTGATTTACATTTAAACATTTAACATTATTTTTAACTTTGATTTTACTTTAATTTCCATTGAGTTACTATTATATTATAAATTTACATTTTTAATCAAGTTCGCACAGATGGGATTATATTAACCTGTTTAATATGTTGCTATAGATCGGTTACATAGATTCCAACGGTCAAAAACATTTCAAAGTAAACATAAACGATCAAAATACAAAGTTATTGATTACTGACAATTGCAGAGGGAAATATAAGAAACCCTCTAGTATTCATCGTAAGATACCTGCATCGTCACCAACAACTTAAAAGACATCCGAATAAATACCTTTTAGATACTCACCGTAAGGTATCAGTATTTGTCGAATGTCTATATATTTTGATCAAATATGAAAACGCAAACATATTTAACCGATAGCCAATCTATGCAAGCGTCTATAAACAACTTAAATTTAATAGTTTTATAGGATCGAGCCTGAATATACTATATAGATCTGCATTCGAAAATAAAATATTCTATCCCTATTTAACCCTAGGCAACACATTTCGCAATCAACCGGCGCCAATCCATCTGATACATTCATGTATTCAATGTAGCATGATACGACAACACAATTATATTGTCAGGAATGTACATCTGAACAATATGAAGAAAGAAAAACGACATTGACTCTCCACCCACAGGAATGTGACATCTGTGGGCAAGTAGATCAATAAACTAAAAACTCCATAGGAATGGGCTGCGGTCTTCTGCCGACTTACAAACCCATCCATAGGCAAACAGAGGGTGTGTGGCGTATTTTATAATCCTGCCCGTAGCGGATCTCATGCTTACACCTACTAATTACATAAATATATCCAATCCATTGAAACCAATTCAACCCCGAAATGAACAACCCAAGATTACCCTCCCTTAATTATCTTTACAAATCGATACAGCCATTCACGCCCGACTCAAGTTTAACATTTTTTTTATAATTTATTTAACGGAAAACAGAAATCATAACAACTTAAAGAACAAAATTAAATAAATAAATAAATAAATGGAAATGATTTTACAAATTAAATACATTAAATAAAATTATAACCAATTAATAAATATTGTTGGTCAGATAGAATAATATTAAAATCATTTTAAATATGAAAAGTTTTTAATTTACTGTTCATAAATTTTAAAGTTCTTACGGTTATTGAAATAGTTCATCCTATTATATTCCTGGCCGTTTAAACGTGAATTCCCACGTCGTCCGAAGATTATTATCCGGTTGATTTATTTATTTATCCTTTGGAGATTTTGTTTTTTGTGTAGTTGGTCCTCATTGTATAAACGATGGCCCATTTTTTTCTCTTTCTTAGCAGAACTGAAGGGATTGAAGCTGTGCGTCTTGTTCAATCCCCCCAGCGCTAACACCTAGCTGTTACATCGTCAATAATCAATCAATTTCCAGTCACTAGTCACTGATTAATAATTTCCAAAATTTTCCTTTTATATTAATGTGAAGGATTGAATTTACATTACGTCATCGATGAGATGATCCTTTTCGTTGAGGTCCGATTCCATAGGGATTTCTTCTTATTTGCTAACAGTTTTTATTGTTTTCTTATCTGACAGGTGTTTTTACATTTAAATGCCGAAGGCTGGTTTACATTTAACTAATTAACAATCATTTCCATTTCTAATTAATTACCCTGTTTTCCAAATCAAAAATATATTTAAAGACAGATTTAGAGATATAATTTTATCTCCAAATCTTTTTAAAATTTAGTTTTAAAAATACCTTTTTCTTTAATAAAAATTTTATTTTAATAATTTTTATTATCTGTGCGACTTAATATATAAGAGTTTAAGACGATATTTTAATTTCAATTTTTAATTTTTAAAGAAAGTTTTTAAATGCGAACTTTTTATTTTAACTTGTTTAATAATTATATATAAAAAAACAATGTAACGAACGTCTGTGCTCGTTACAAATATATAAATATTCAAGTAAAACATTGCTTCTCAACTCAAAATTTTTGATATTTCTTCATATAAATGATTACTTACTTAGAAATTAATTTAAGATATTAAAAAAGCAGTATTTTATATATTTTTAGCATATAATCCTTGCTAAGATTTATTATAATTTACTAAATTTCATATCTATGTGTTATTATGATCAAACGGAAGAAAATTATTTAATTATAATAATAATACCACAAATCTTTTAACCATATATCTTTTATTTATTACTGTAAAACTTTGAAATTATTTTAGACAAGTATATTTCAGTTATCACAGATAATTATTTTAGAATCAAAAACCTTGGCTCAAAGTTATTAAAATGATGGTATTGGCTTTGTGAACTTAAATAACCTTTGTTATTGGATTTTTAAGCAGAACAATGATTAATTGTTAAGAACATTTTATTTAAACATTCAAATAAATCCATTTCAAAACAATGCCATCTTAGAGATTGCAATACAGTTAGAATTGTAAGAGAAGTAAATATTACATGAACAATCAAAGGCACAGAATAAACACTAATTCACTTCAAAGTTAAAATGATACTTTCATTTTAAAAATAAGTCCTATTTCAAAGATACTGATGAAAAATTTGATGTTCAGTTTTAGAAAAAACTATTACTCATGCTAAACCTAAAAAGTTCTAAACATTCCACTGAGGCATGGAATTTTCTTAATGAGTGTATTTTGATATTTCTACTTAATAATAAATTAAATGTGGACTTTAATAAATAATATAAAAATAGTTCAACATCAGACAAAAGGCTTTAAAATAATTGGTAGATTAAAATTGTAAAGGAGAGACAGAGATTAGAAAATCATAGTCACTTTGTATTTTTTAGATACACTGAAAATAATATATAACCTGAAAAATGATATCATAATTATATAAAATCCATATGCAGTATTCTCAGTGATGATATTTCAAATAGGAGGAAGCATTGAGTGTACTTTTTAAATAATTATACAATAATTAAGATAATGGCCCTTGATAAATCTATTCTAGTATTGATTTAAATGAACAAATAAAATAAAAAAACTCTTTGCAATCTTGAAAATGGAAAGACTGCAAGTCTTAATAAAGTTTAAAAATATATTGATAATATATTATCTTCAAAATTATTGGAATTTTTTAAAAACATATAGACTATTAAATTACATCACTTAAACTTAAATATATTTCTATTTGTTGCAATATTAATTATTAGAGATTTAAAAAAAAAACAATAATTATTGTGAAATGTTAATATTATTCACTACAGCAAATGTACTTTCAAGGACTTTATAGAGTAGATTGCTTGCATCATAAATGATTTGTTATCAGAGACTCATACTATAATTGTGGCTTTTGTTGGGAGACAAATACAAAAAGTGTCATAAACAAATATGATTTTTATATATTGTTTTGCTTTTATTGATTTGATCAAGGAATTTGACTTAAGATTTATTCTTCTTACTTTTAAGCCATCCAATATAAGCTTTATTAATCAATAGATGCCAGATGGTAGTGCCTAATAAATTCTTATCCAACACTGTCCTATACTAAAGCTTACAGTAGATATCATAAAAGCAGGACAATAAAAGAATTTGCTAGTGAATAGCAATGTGTAAATTAAGATTAGATTATGTATTGTTGATCACATAAGGTACTATTAATTAAAAAACTTGTGACATTGTTTAAGAATTAGCTGTTTGCTTATATAAGTTTATTCTTACAAAAAAACTTCCACATGTTGGAGTGACAGGAAAAATTACTAATGGCAAAAAAATCTGGGCATTTAAAATTAAAACTGGTGTTAAACAAGAATGTATATAAACTCCAACTATATTTTCCATTTTTAATATAATAACTTTTGCAGTAGTTTAAAGGTGACTGCATGAAACAGCTGCTAAAATGCAATATAGTTTTTAATAGATCCAATAAAAAAAATAAAAAAAACAATTTTGGATTATATATTTACAGCATGGAGATGATTATTCTATTCTTGACAATTGAAAAAATTACCTATATAATGTTTATAATGTTTTGAATGTGACCTA
This sequence comes from Epiperipatus broadwayi, assembly GCA_028023455.1. Classification (NCBI taxonomy): domain Eukaryota; kingdom Metazoa; phylum Onychophora; class Udeonychophora; order Euonychophora; family Peripatidae; genus Epiperipatus; species Epiperipatus broadwayi. Next base: position 10,975,456 of record JAQFVV010012404.1, read on the forward strand.
CAAAATTTGAATCAGAAATTAATACTCAAAACTCAAATTTTTATCAGCTAGTAATGGGGGGAGAGGAGGCTTCAACAACTTTTACCTTATAAGATTATCAACTTAAGAACTTAAACCACTAAACATCACATGACCATTATTTCTTATGCTATCACATTACTGTTATTAAAACAGGCAAAACTCTCCATACAGTAGTGCCACTCAGTGCCAACCAGAGTATTCAATAGATGCCAGAAGGCTTGTGCATAAAATCCCTATCTAGTGCTTACTCATCCAATATACCCAGACTAGTTTCTGGCTTGTGGCCTTCGTCAGTGAGGAGCTTTGGATCTGAGAGCACTGCACCTAAATCTTAGGATCTAATGCAACCCTCCAGCAGCCACCTTTTATCGCTACTTAACTACAAAACTATGCGAATAAAATTGAAAACACAATAATAGTTTCAATCTAAGCTCAATAGATTATATAGTCACATGGGTCTGAACCCAGTTCAGTACCCATACCTTTTGGTGTCTTTGGCTCTTTAACAACCATAGCCACCACTATCCTATTAGGCAGAATTGATGTTAAACCACTAAACATAATATGATCACTATTTCTTATGCCATCACATTACTGTTATTAAAATAGGCAAAACTCTCCTGAGTGGCACTACGATATGGATAGTTTTGTCTGTTTTAATAACAATAACAATGTGCTGGCATAAGAAATAGTGATCATGTGATGTTTAGTGGTTTAACATCAATTCTGCCTAATAGGATAATGATGGATATGGTTGTTAAAGAGCCAAAGACACCAAAATGTATGGGTACTGAACTGGGTTCAGACACATATGACTATATAAGCTATTGAGCTTAGACTGAAAATATTATTGTGTTTTCAATTTTATTCTCATAGTTTTGTAGTTAAGTAGAGATAAAAGGTGGCTGCTGAAATGTTGGATTAGATCCTAAGATCTAGGTGCAGTATTCTCAGATCCAAAGCTCCTCACTGACGAAGGCCCCAAGCCAGAAACTAGTCTGGGGATATTGGATGAGTAGGCACTAGATAGGGATTTTATGCACAAGCCTTCTGGCATCCATTGATTACTCTGGTTGGCACTGAGTGGCTCTACTGTATGGAGAGTTTTGTCTGTTTTTAATAACTTAAGAACTTCAGTTTAAATATGTTGAAGTCAGACTTAGCTGTTGAAGTGCAGCACAAACTCTAACACTGTTGCTACATTTAACAATAGAAAATTTCATAAAAGTGATAAAATCATAAAATTAATATATTTGCAAGACTATTTGGAATTGTGACATAGACCACTTACTAAAATAATATGTAAACACTAAAAAATATTTTATTTAAAAATATTAAGATTCTAAAAATGATAACAATAAAACCAATTGGTATGTTTCTCAGCTTTCTGGATATAATAATATTGAATTTACTATTGCATGAGCATATAAAGAAATGAATAGTAATAGATTTCAAGAAAATATTTTATAGTGTACTTGGAAATGGTTTTTATGGAAAAAGAAGACTTGAAAAAAGTGTTTTATAGACTCTTTTCATTGAGAAGATATGACTGAGAATAAAATACAGTGAAGAGATACAGTTGAAATCTTACAAAAAAAAATTAAATTTCATTGCAGAAGTTAAAAGACAGTTATGTAAGATATCAAATAAGTAGACAAAAGGAGCATGTGACATATGTTAATGCGTTTATGTTTTACAGATTGGATTGTATAGTTGTTCCAAAATTCATCTTTAACTTTTTATCCTTTGTCTTCCTATTCCTTTTCTAATCTTCTGGAGTTGGGATGGTAATACCTATTTACATGTGGCTAATAAAGAGATGACAGAATATTCCAATCATTTGGATTTAATATGCTAATGGAAAAGTAAAAGCATATGATACAACAAAGTAAATTAATTATTCACGAATTATTATCAATCATATCTAGCAGCAGAATTTTATGATTAAATCTACTATCTAGCAAAATATAATCAAACTTTTTATAAAATTATGTTTTATAATTTACTACTGTGGAATTTCCAAAGAAACTTGGTAATTTCGATCTTTTATATTAAATTTTTTTTTTATAACTTTATCATATTATGTGCAATTATACTAAATAAATTAGTTTACATCAATTCTTGCAAAATAATTTTGTGATATACTACATACATAATATAATGGCTTATTATCAAAACAATAAATAAAATTGGTTACAATTATAACAAATTTTAAGGTAAAAAAAATGATTCTTTTTAATCAAATGATAGAATTGTTTAGTAAACTATTTTTTTTTTGTTTGTTTGTTTTAAACTTGACTATAATTGGCAAAATTTTTATTCATGTAATCAAAAATAAAAAAATTTCAGGGCATGAAATATTGATCCATAGTTTTGATAACTTAAAATATTCCAAATCTGTACTCCAAAAAGTCTGATCTAAAATTAAACTATATTTGGTACAATCTACTAATTAATTTGTATGTTGATAATAATTATCATGGATATATTATTATATTAATGAGTATTTATTTTTAAAAAAATAATTAGTTTAATATTTACATTTCAAAAAGTTTTATTTCTAATATGAAACAAAACAAATTAAATACAATATAGACAAACAAAATTAAGATTCTTTTTATTCCTAATAAATAAAAATTGTTTAAACTTTATTTTATAAACATTTTGACTTCATTAATTGCTAATAACACTAAATAATTTACACACTAAAATTAATAAGAATTTTGAGATATCTTGTCCTTTTCTAATGTTATACATTTCCATAAGCTTTTTCATAATGAATTTACAACTAATACAAAAATGGGATACTTTTTTTTTTTGGTTAATTTCCAAAATCTTTTTTTTTTAATCATAGCTAAAAATTTTTGCAAACTTTAATAATACTTCTTATTAAATTTAAAAAATAGATTTTATTAACAAACTCTCTAATACATAATAGAAAATTAATACACTCATGACTTGTAAATATTTCTTTTAAAGATAATTTCCTTCAATCTACTTAGTAGCCATCTAATGTAAACTTGAGTAATTACTAGACATAAAATGATAGTGCTTTTAGAAATGCTACAATTAGTAATTTTAGAAATCATTATTATTGCTATTATATTTCAGAACATGGTTGTACTTTTTTTTTTTTTCAGTATCTGGAACTACATATTTAAATTATGGAAAAGTAAATGATTATTCTTAGCATTATAAATTATGCATATGAATAGAAAAAGATGTAAATAGCTAAAAAAAAAAAAAAAAGCAAAAAACAACTCTCGTGCAAATTTGTAGATAATAGTTGATATATTGAAATGTAAAAGTTCTAATTAAAGAATGACTAATGATTATTTGTGTATTTATTGAAGGATAATTGTTGCCAATAATGGCCTAACTAAAAATACATTTGTAAATTAAGTTTACATAATCTGTTAGTAATTTTATATTCATCATAATATAAAATTATGTTTCCTTAACCTTATATTAATTTCATTCTATAAGTCAATCATTTTGAGATACAAACAAATTATATGTTATTAATTCATTAACTATTTAAAACCAATTCACAACACCAAGTTTTACTAATAATAACCCTAACATTATGTTAGAAATTATTTGCTTAATTTTTTTTATAATAAAAATTCAAAATATAAAAATGCACATTAAAAAATAATATTACTTTTCAGCTATTGTAATTATTTTTTTGTTATTAAATATTCTACATTAATTAAAAATAAAATGGTAACTTACCTTGCAGACAATGTTCTTATGACTGACATCAATAAAACAGGCTGAAATATATTTTTAAAAAAAAGATTGATACTGATGCTGAAATTGACTAACATTTCAAAAACTTTTAAAAAATTATTTAGTTTATAACAAAAGTCTAAAATCTAATTTCATCACACACACACATATAGATAAAAACGACAAATAGCATTTAAATAATCTGTTGGCCAAAGGGTTTTCTAATTATTCTCCAAAAAAAAAAAAAACAGTGAAAAAAGACAACATCCACTAGATCTGCTAATTGCCAAGCATAAGGATTTTAACAGTTTTCCCCATTTGTTTACATTTTAAGTATGAAGTCTAAGAGCTGTTACTAGGGGAAAAATCTCATAAGTGTGTTTGTAACTCCCCAAAAACTGAAGATTCATCCAATCAAAATTTAAACCTGTTTAGGCAAAATAATAACCACTATATTATGAGGCCCTTTATTTAAATATACAGTAGTGCATAAAACTAACTAATAACAGCTTTTTAAAATTTAATTCTGAAGTACACATTTTGATGACTAATCAATCACATATGTATATGCTAGCATAATAAATTCTTTTGAAAAAATAGATAATTATTGCAGAATAAAGTCATTTCTTCTATCCTACTAAATTGTTAAGTGTTGAAAATCATTTTATGTAAATAACATTGTAACTGCATGTTAATAAAGCTGACTTATTGCCAAATAAATGTGTAGTGTTAAAGTACATAAATAATACTTGAATACTATCAAAAAATGATAATCACATTCCAATCTTATATCACAATTTTTATTATTTTAAGAAAATCATAATTCCACTACTCAATATTGGATTTTTTCATTAGAGATGTTGTGATAAGTTCAAATTTCATTGCAGGTTGTTTGCTATTGCAAAATATTAAATATTTTATCTATTCACGATCACTAATTTTGTTTAATGTCACATTTTTTTTTACATAAATTAGAAGAAAAAGGTTTTCAGAGAATTTATATAAAAGATATGAAATATTTTTCATGATTATGATATTTGAAGACTTTAACAAGAAAGATTTATTTATAAATACACAATATATATATAATCCCAGTGCATAACGCTATACTGAAATAAATATACAAATCATCATCATCAACCATTATCAATCCGTGGTTCTTTTCTTTTCGTCTTTTTCTTCTCCCAACCCCCTGCTTTTCTTATTTCTCCATTCTCTCCTGTGGTCTTCGGGTTTTTCTCTCTTGTCTTTAAAATTTCTTGTCCTCTTTTCTCTCTTCTAGCAATTGTCCCCCACTCCATTTCTCTTTTATTTTTCTAGGTCTCCCTGTTTGTTGTCTCCCTACTTGTTTCTCTTCTGTTCTCCAACATAACTCTCCATACTTTGAGTGGTCTGAAGTCTCTGTATTGCTCTTCTATTATGTGTCCAAGTCTCAGATCCATAAGTAAGAACTGGTAAAACACATTTGTTAAAAACCATCCTTTTCAAACACATAGGCATATTTTCTTTTAGTATCAGGTTATTTCTACCAAAAGCACTCCAACCAAGTTTAATTCTATGATTAATTTCCTCCATTATGTTTCCATCTGTATTAATAATCTGACCAAGGTATTTGTAACTGTTAACTTCTTCTAATTCTTCATAATCAATTTTATTTTCATATTTTGAGCAAATCGATTAAACATTACTTTAGTCTTTTAACATTTATCTTTAGTCCTATTTCTACTTTCATCTGTTAACTCCTGCAACATTTCTGAGCTCTGAAGCATTATTTGAAAAAACTAATCATTGAAAATCTAAATGACTTAAATACTCTCCATTTATTTCACCTTTAGTTTCATTTTAATAAAATATTTGCACTGCTGTAAAGAGTTTTGGAGATATGGAGTCAACTTGTCTTACACCTTTCTCAATGTTGATTTTTCCAGTATCATTATGTAATCTAATTGTTGCTGTTGCATTTTTATAAATATTCTTTAAAATATGACAATATCCTGGATCTATACCTTGATGATCTAATGCTTTAATCACTGAAGAAATGTGTATAGAATCAAATGCCTTTTCATAATCTATAAATCCAAAACATAAAGACAACTCATATTCGTTTGTCCTTTCTATGACTTCTCTCAATACCTGGATATGATCTATTGTACTAAAACCACGTTTAAATCCAGCTTGTTCTCTTGGTTGGTGGGAATCCAAAGTTCTCTGTAGACGAGTTGTAATTATCTTGGTAAAAATTTTATATAAAACTGATAAAAGGCTGATAGGTCTGTAATTTCTAATATCTTCTTTATCACCTTTTTTAAATATTAATATTATTACTGCATTCTTCCAATCTTCTGGTACATCTTTATCATTTAGACATTTGGTATATAACTTTGCTAAAATTGTTTCTATTTCTTCACCTGCTTCTTTTAATATATCAATTATAATTCCATCATTTCCTGGAGCCTTTCCTTTCTTCATACACTTAATTGCATGTCTCACTTCTTCATTTAAAATTCTGGGCAATTCGGAGGATGTAATAGATATAGGAGGTACTTGTTCTTTATACTATATAATTCTTGATAAAAATCTTCTACCAATTTCATGATGTCATCTCTCTTTTTAGTAATAATTCCATTTTTTTTCTTATTGCAGATATAAATTTCCTACCAATACCAAAATATTGTTTAACATTTTTGAGACTTTTATTTTCTTCTACAGCTTTCCTTGCTATTTCACAGTTATACTTTCTTATATCATTTTCAACTCTTTTCCGTACCATTTTACAAAATTTGAGATATTCAATTCTTTTTAATACATCATTTTTGTATATCTTCATATTCCTTCTTTTCTTCATAAATTCTCTAGTCTCAGTAGAAATTTTATTAGTCAATTGCTGCCTTTTTCTACCAGCTATGTTTGTTGCAGTTTTTAAAAGTGTATCAGTTATTTTCATATTAATTTCATTCAAATCTGTATCATGTTCAAAATCTCCTAACACTTGAAACCTATTTGTAAGTTCTAATTTAAATTCATTAGAATGTTTCTGAAGATTAGGAATATCAACTGTAAATATTGTTTTTCTTACTAATTTTTGTCTCTCTAGTTCCTGTGTTAAATTTATTAAGAACATTACAATCTTGAAATATGTATTTTCTGTTAGTCAAAATATAATCCAATTCTGCTGTACCTTCATTTGGATGCTTCCATGTCCATTTCCTTTTAACATTTTTCTCAAAAAATGAATTCATAATATAAAGTTTTTCTTTTTCTGCAAACTCCACAAGTCTATATCCTCTCTCATTTCTATTACCATAACCAAAATTACCTACAGCAATTTCATCTTTCATTTGTCTACCAATTCTAGCATTAAAGTCTCCCATAACAATTTTAAAATGTTGTTTACTCTGATCAAAAGCCTTTTGTACATCCATATAAAAATCTTCTACTACTTCATCACTATGAGAACTTGTTGGGACATAAACCTGAATTATCTGCATTTGGTATCTGCTATTAAGTTGTATAACTAATCTTGCCACTCTGTCCGATACACCATCAATCTCCACAATATTGTTCTTCCACTTTTTATTTATAATGAATCCTACTCCACTTGTATTTCCAATATGTGTGCCTTTATAGTAGAGTATATGTCCACTTTTTAAATCAATTGTTTCTTCTCCTTTTCTTCTAACTTCACAAAGTCCAATATGGCCCATTTAGTATAAGATAGTTCTTCTTCTAATTCTTGCAATCTTCCTTCACTTGAAAGTGATCTGCAGTTGTAAGTACCTAAATAAAAAGTCGTCATCAAATGGCAGCCTGGGTCCGCAATCAGGGGATTCTTAGCACCCTCCGCCTTCGGCCACCAACCGCTGCCTTGGTTAGTGACTTTACAGCCTCCTGGGAATAAGGGCCATGCTTTATTTTTGTCTGTCATAATTGTATATATGTATTGGAAAAATATTTATCATTTACACAAACATTCATTCTGCCTTATCAGGCACTAAGAAGAAAGACCATGGTGTTTCTTGATCTTAAACTCAGAGGTAAAAAGCCAATAAACTCACCACGCTGGCTAATGCATGTTGGTGAGCAGCCCATCCATGTTCGTATACTATATGAATAATCACATAGTAATAACAGCTGCAACGACAAGAACGTATGGAGTGGACATTAGGAATTTGCCCTGCTCGGTTCCTTTAAGGCCTCCAAGAGGAATCAAAGGGTCTCCTTTCAGTTAATAGCAAACTCCTTTCTGCAGCCAAATATACAAATATTAAACATTAAATCACCCCACATGGTTAAGAAATCCAATACCGCTCTCTGTGAACTAACATATAAATACATTAGAGTTCGTATATCAAAATAGCCAATTCAAAATGATACCACTTTGAACAGTCTGCCATAAGATGTTATATACACCTTTACCCCGCTTAGCGATGGCAATTGGTCCTCCAAAACTCATTGTTAAGCAAGAATATCGTATACAAAATACATAATTATAATGGGGATCTATGAGAAAAAAATTGGTCGGTTCCAGTCAACGTAAAATATTCACATTGGTTTCCAAGCTCAAAGATTTTCTTGATTTTTTCATGACAATGATGATTAAGTACGGTATCTAAAAAGAAAAGTTTTATATCACTAGGAAAAAAAATGCATATTTTCACTTTAAAAAGTACAGAACAGCAAAAAGAAAGAGAAAGTGAAACTAAATATGAATTTAAGTTTTTATATTCTTCCGCAGACGTTTTTTATCATAATGAAAAAAAAAATCCATACTGAAGTGTTTTTTTTTTTTTTAATTTGTATTACAATATATATTACTACTATACATTTATGTTTATTACTTATGTGAAATTATTCAAATTAAAAACAATGTTTAATTATTAATTATTTAATTGAATATAAAGACTTATTACTGTACTCCACAGTAACAAAATGCTTATCGTAAAGCAGTCAACTTTAAAAAAAAAAAAAAATCAACTTATTTTAAAAGTAAAAAATCTAACTTCTAATTTTCTAAAACATACTGGTAGGTTTATTTTTCTTACTGTATATTTTTAGTAATGTAATAATGCCCCCCCCCCCCCCGTTCGAGTAGAAAGATTATTAATTAAATGCAATCTGTTTTTTTTTTTAAACTTTTCTAATTTGACATTTGTGTTTTAAAATGTTTTTCTTTTGATTTGAAACATCTTGAGTGTAAACAACATGTTTATTAACGAAGTTACAAAATCAATAACTATTTTTACATAATTATCCAGGTGTTCTAAAAATAATATATCGTACTTAAAAAATACACACACGCAGTTTAATAATCATATTTAGTGTTTTCCTGAAAGTTTGTGATGATGGTATTTTATTTGTCCTGTACTGTATTTATATATTGGAGTATTTGTATACAGTATTATGAACAAATTAAAAATCCTTCTCCTTTTTCTTTTCAAAAACTTTATTTTCTTATCTCAATACTGAACATATATATATATACTGTATATACAGTATTTATATAATACAAAACTCCGACGTTTCAACTGTTTATCTTCATACAGTCATTTTCAAGGATATCTCTCTCCCACTGCTATATTTTATTACTCTTTCTTTTACATTATTTAATTACAAATCAACATTGAAACGTTGGAGTTTTGTATTATATAAATATATATACTGTATATGTTCAGTATTGAGATAAAAAAATAAAGTTTCTGAAAAGAAAAAGGGGAAGGATTTTTAATTTGTCGATATTATTGTAGAACATATATATGTACTTTAAAAGAAAAAGTGGATGAACATTTGCTGGGTTATTTATTATATATGATGTATACAGTATTATTGATTCAGTAATTATAGATATTTTAAGTGTTTTATGAATAAAATATTGTATGTGTATACAATTACAGCAAAGTCATTACCTGTATACATATTACAATAATATACTTTTGCTTTTGGGTAAAATGAATTTAATATAGCTATCTATGACATCATCAGTGACGCAAAATTCAAGATGGCTGCCAAAAAATTTTTTTTTAAAATTTTTCCCAATCGTTATAGCGAATAATCCGATTGTACATCGAAGTAGTGGATACAAATTGATGATGATTGCTATTGCGAAATATCGCTAAGTAGACAATCGCTAAGCGGGGTAAAGGTGTATTTGTATTTCAATATATAACATCTTAGAGCAGACAGTTTAAAGTGGTATCATTTTGAATTGGCTATTTTGAAATACGAACTCTAATGTATTTATTTATTAGTTCACAGAGGGCGGTATTGGATTTCTTAACCATGTAGAGTGATTTAATGAACAATATATATATAAAGATTTAAATAAATCTTATGATATAATATAAAATATATTTATATAGCAGCAATAATTGTATATATATAACAACTATAATAATACAGAAAAGCTTTTTTCAGCAAATATTGATTTTTGCCCTTTTCAATATGCTGGAACTATTTTACAATTTCAATCTACATTGCATACATAGCAATATCTATCTCTTTGATATAAAATTAATTTGAACCTATAATAATAATAATAATACAATATGAACAAGTTAAGAAAGGAAAAAAACAACATGTATAAATGTATACTATATAATTTTCCATTCATTTATAATTAACCAAGTAATTAGTTAAATTAATTGATGTTTATATATATTCATACAATTATGTTTATTATTGTATTTATAATTAATAAATTTTCTCGCATTATGCATAATATTAAATCAGCAATATTACACGTGAGGATACTGTCGTTCCAGCCACAAGATAAAGACTAAGAAAATAAAAACTGTCTTATTTTCACACTTAAATGCACTTATATAAGCCAATCTTAAGTTGTCTTGAAATGAGAGCATGAATATATGAAACCATCCACTTTACATTCATCTCTTTTAATAAACTTATTAACACTATGAAATATTATAATTTACTTCATGCTAACATTAGAAGGTGTTATACTATGTAATGATCAATGAATTTTACGAGTGCAGTGTCAGATTGCAGTTCTATTTAAAAGATAATAAACCTTCCTCACTAGCGCTATATATAATATTAAATCATAATATTGTTTGTTATGATTGATACAATTGGTTTCATATATCTTCCCTCTATTAGGTTATTTAATATAGTTTAAATGTTTTATATTTTTTACACGATCTATTTTCTGACTATATTTAAAATAATGAATATATAGACAAATTTATCATCTCTTCTATTAATTATATTATGTTCTTTGGTTCTTTCATCTAATTGTTTCCCGGTGTATTCATAGTAAACCATACAGCAATTTCCACAAATAATTTATTACAATTCCTTTTTTATATTTCATATCAACTCTTATTTTATAATTGCCTATTAGTTTGTCAAGATTTTTATTTTTTAGAACTGAACAATAAATTTTAGGAAGTATAAAAAATGTACTCATTTATTATTATTATTAGAGCTGCTATTATTATTTATAATAGAATTATTATTTAAATTAGGTAGTTTATAATTAAAACGTGTTTTCAATACTCTTAGAGTTATAACCATATTTTTTTGTGTAATTCAAAAAACTGTTCCTTTTGTAAAGTAGATATATTTTTATCTGTTGTAACAGTTTTCGTTATATTTGGTTTTCACTATTACCTCAAGCAAGGAGCAAATACGGACTAAATTGTTTTCAAGTCTGTATTTCTGACCGAACTCTAGACTAATACGTATATATTACAACATGTTATATTTCCCGATCAGATGCCCCTTGACTGCTGGATCAAACATTCTTAAGAGAATGCCTTATTAGACACCCAGCGCTTGGAATATTTATAAATTTTGAAGATTACCACTGATAATGGCCGTGTACATGTGTATACAGCCCCCTCTCTCCTTTCATTTATATGCCTTTCCATTTCTTTAGCACATCTTTTCCCTTTCTTTATTTAAATTAGAAATTAACTGTTCAATTTTACTAACCTAGATTTAATTTAATACTATTATTTGTTCACTTGGTGAAAGAAAGTTAAGAAAGAAAACTAAATTTAGCAGTAATAATGTTTAATACAAAAAACAGTAAAATCATTAAGTTAAATAATATAATAAATTTACACATCTAAAATAACAAAAGAATCTATAAATATTGTAAACATACAATTAAACTTCTGAATGGATAATCGATAAAGTCTGAAAAAGAGTAATCGCCCCCCTTTTTAAAATAGCTACTTGAAAAACAGTTCTTTCTTTTTTATATACACCTAAACGTCACTTAGCGATATTTCACAATAACGATCATCATCAATTTGTACCCACTACTTCAATTTACAATCGATTATTCACTATAACGATCGGGAAATTTTTTTTTTAAATTTAGAACATCAACAAATTTTAAAAAAATCCTTCTATAAATCTATATATATGTTCAGTATTAATATAAAAAAATAAAGTTTTTGAAGAGAAAAAAGGAGAAGGATTTTTTAATTTGTTGATGTTATTGGAGAACATATATATTTTAAAGAAAAAAGTGATTGTATATTTATTGTTATAATATATGATAAATTTAGAACGTATAAACTTAAAATATATATAATTAATGAATCTATAATACTATATACTGTACATATAAGTGTTGAATGTCTTTAGAAAAATTAAATTTTATTTAAATATAATATACAGTACTTGGATTATTTCAATAAAGTTTAATTTTTCCAAAGACATTCAACACTTATATTAGATGATGAAATAGTCCAATATATAAATACGGTACAATATAACTAAAATACCATCATCACAAACTTTCAGGATTATTTTTGGAACACCTGGTAATTATGTAAAAATAGTATTGATTTTGTAACTTCATTAAAAATGTTGTTTATACCTTAGTAGTTTCAAATCAAAAGAAAAACAATATTTTAAAACGCAAATGTTGAATTAGAAAAAAACTTTAAAAAGAAAAACAGATTGCATTTAAAATAAGTATTAATGAATATTTTTTTAATATGTACTTTATTCCTAAGTTAGTGTAATTTTTTAGTTTTAGGAACCGACCAATTTTTTTCCCATCGACCCTCATTATAAATACGTATTCTGTATACAATATTCTTGCTTAACGATGAATTTTGGAGAACCAATTGCCATCGCTAAGGGGGGTAAAGGTGTATATTTAAATATTGCGCATTCTAATTTATTCTCAGTTTGGTTTTATAATGCCAAAATTAATCAATACATGCAAGTATGAAATAGCAAAAAATTTTGCACAGCATTTCTTTCGAGCGCTCTGTAGCCTGTTCTGTGGGATACAACCCACTTCCTTTGCAGAGATGGTTGATCCTATAATAGATACTCTGGCTGGATGGGTTACTCTTGGTATAGTTTACGACATTTGGTTTCGTTTCCTTCTTTCTTGCTTTCAGGTTTCTTAGTTGCATTCATTCTTCCTTTCCAGGCATAGTAGTCGGACATGGCAATTTACTTAGTAGGTAAGGCGGCAGATATTCGTCCCTCGATGAATTAAAAGTCAGGTGGGCAGAGACCGAGCAAACACCCATTTAAGGCCACTAGCCATGCATCTCCAAAGACATGTCTCACACGTTCTCAGTTCTTTAGCCCAGTATGGTAACAGAACTATAATATCTAATCTTGATCTGCCTTATTTATAGATTTTCTCGATCATTGTTTCCTGGAATGTTACTAATTAACAAAGATCTTCTCACACCTTTATATTTTATCTTATACAGATTTACAAAGGAATTTTTATACATTTCACTTTTTTTTTATAATTTTATACACTTTTCAAATCATTTCAATTTACTTATTTACAATATCTAACATTTTAACTATAATAAGTTTCACATACCTTCGATTTGTTTTTATTTTTTCATATAAGTAACTTTTTTTTCAAAGAGAAAAAGACACATTTTGCTATATACACCCCCTTTCTCCCTTTTTTCTTTCTATATTTTTTTCTAAAACAAAGTCATTGTAACTTTTCTAAGATTTAATTAAACATTAATCCTTTTACAAGTTTAATTTCCCTCTTTTATTTCTTTTAAAATATCAGTGACCTAATTCTCTTAATGTCCCTTTGCGTTTCACCTTTTTACCTTTTAACATTTCAGCTAATTATTGTGATTTTTCCGCCCTTTCAATGTAGGTTTATTTCTGCATTTTTTATTATTACCCAACTAATAAGTATATACATGTGTGACTACAAACACATGTAGTAGACACATTACACCGCTCCCAGTTTTGAGATTTAAAACAGAGTGAAATCTTCTTCTAAGGTGAAGGCCATTTTAATTTTCAACCTTTAGATTTCTTCAGTTGCAGTTAGATATTAGTAGCAGTAATGACTATGTTACAAATTTATTTATTTCCTCCCCTTTTTCTTTCTTATATGGTTAGATGATGGAGAGAAAGTAACAGAGACAACCAGGCAAAAACTATCCATATTCAATCCGATCAATTTTGCGCTGATCAAATTACATTAATCTCTATGCAAGTCTAGACTAGTATGAGTTGACTTTAATACTAAACTGACATTAATATAGGGTTGGAACCCTGTGAATGGCAGAACATTTCTACTATCCGTTCATCTTAATAAAACAAAATTCTTAATTCTTTATACTTTTATTCTTAACGTAATTCTTAATATGATTCTTAATAAGCTGGGAAATTTCATCCAACAAAGATAATGAGCCCAGGATTCTTACTGGCACTAAACTATTAAAAGCGAAAGTTTCTAGCAAACCCTTAACTACAGATCTACATCCTACAAAGAACTGTCTAAACCAAACTCAAATGTGATCCAAACACAATCCCATATACTCACACGTATCTGCCTCAATCCATAACCTATCCATTCATTTTTAATTATTATTACCACCATTTCTTTATCTCATTCATTATGTGTGAATTAATCTTTCAATAAACTTTAGTTATTATTGTATCTCCTGCCTTGTTTTTTTTTTTTTCAATTACATTTTATAAATCATTCTCCGTTCTCGAAATCCAGGGCCGTTAACATGCGAGTCGACAAATTCATGGTGTTATATTTATTATTTTTTAAAATTATTTTTGTCCGGAAGTTCCATATCCCTTTTTACCAGTCTTAGCGAATGAGTGTTATATGTCCCCTCCATATCCCTTTTTACCAGTCTTAGCGAACGAGTGTTATATGTCCCCTTTTCCTCCATCCCTTGTGCTACCACGAAAGCATTATTCCCGTACCTGTCTGATTACATATGGGCCGTCATAGATCAATTGAAATTTTCTTATATATATATTTTCGGGATGGCTCATAGGCTGTACTCTCACCATGACCTCATCTCCTATCCTAAATATGGTTTTAGCTCGTCCCTGTCTCTGATGTATTAATTTCCCCATTTTTTTAAACCGGTTGAGCACTTGCTAGCGTCCTTCCTTCCATTTATAGACCTTGTTCCCACTAGTAGCCTGGTCTCAAATGGGCACAGAACATTTCCTTCCAAAATGTAATCAAACAGGTTTAAATTCTGTGGACTCATTTCTCGACCAGTTTATATTTACCATTCGCAGGATTTCCTTCACCCACCTGTGATGGTCATCACATATATGAACGTGAAATAACCGCCCTAACTCCCTCAATAATCCACTCACATGGATTCGATTGGGGGTTACAAATTTCAGTCAGTATGTGTTTTATTCCATGTCTGCAGGTCCATTTCTTCCATTCGCTGGATATGAATGACATTCCATGATCTGACAGGATTTTCCCTGGAATTCCTACAGCTCTAAGTGTTGTTGCTCTAAAACTCTTATAATTTGCTTTGTATTAGCCTGCGTCACCAGGTATGCCATTACTAGCTTCGAAAATATGTCATAGGTGACAAGGAGATATTTCATTTTATTAAATGGGGGTAGTGGCCCATAAAAGTCTACTGCTATTAAACTATTTGGTTGTTGGGCGTATATAGGTTGCAATGACTCTATTCCCGATGTATTAGGTGTTTTAGTTTTTGCACACACAGCGCATGTGCTAATGACGTCTGTAATACTGGCATGCATCCACAGCCAGAAGAACCAATGACTGAGCCAACCTTCCACCTTCCTTGCTCCATAATGGCCATAAGTCTTATGCACATATTCAATTACTTGTTTCCTCATGACAACCGGCAGAATAATGCACATTTGTTTCTTTCTCTTAAACATCCACTGTAGGAGTCCCCCTTTTAAGCAGAAGTAATTTCTATCCTTCCACAATGGATTCTTCTTAGTTTCCATCATAGGCTGATGCCATAAATAGTTTATTATCTGTTACTAGCTTCGAAAATATGTCATAGGTGACAAGGAGATATTTCATTTTATTAAATGGGGGTAGTGGCCCATAAAAGTCTACTGCTATTAAACTAATTGATTGTTGGGCGTATATAGGTTGCAATGACCCTATTCCCGATGTATTAGGTGTTTTAGTTTTTGCACACCCAGCGCATGTACTCATGACATCTGTAATACTGGCATGCATTCACGGCCAGTAGAACCAATGACTGAGCCAACCTTCCACCTTCCTTGCTCCATAATGGCCGTAAGTCTTATGCACATATTCAATTACTTGTTTTCTCATGACAACCGGCAGAATAATGCACATTTGTTTCTTTCTCTTAAAAATCCGCTGTAGGAGTCCCCCTTTTAAGCAGAAGTAATTTCTATCCTTCCACAATGGATTCTTCTTAGTTTCCATCATGGGCTGATGCCATAAATAGTTTATTATCTGTTTGCAATAGTTGTCCTTTCTTTGATGCTCCTTTAATTTCACAAGTAGTCTTCTATCGTCCCTTCTTTGCATATTTTGGCTGCTGTCTGCCACAATATTTTCTTCCCCACAGCAGTATATTACCTTCTAATTAAATTCTTGCAGGAATAAGTTCCATCTTATTAACTTTCTATTAGTCAAGAAACTATGGTTAAAAAACTCGAGGCTCTTATGGTCAGTCATTACCACTATTTCAGAGTCTATCAGATACTGCCGAAATTTCTTAAATACCCACAACCGCCAGGGCTTCTTTCTCAGTTACAGGGTAGTTAACTTCTGATCCCTTCAGTAGGTGGCTAATGAAGCAAATAATCCCGTGCTGGTCTCCTCATATCTGAAATGTGGCCCCCAATCCAAACCCGCTGCTGTCTGCTTGTACAAAGAAAGGCTTATTTCCAAGAATCCCCCTTTCAATCTTTGAAAACTACGCTCATGCTGTTCACCCCATGTCCATGTTTTTTATTTTCTTAACAATTGTAACAACAGCTCTAAGTCCAGGGAAACCCTCTATAAAACTGGTTGTAAAAATTACATAGTCAAAGGAACAATTTAACATGTTTTTTACTCCGAGGCCGAGGGAACTCCTGAGTTTTTCAGGATTGGGTAATATTCCCCATTCACTGATGATATGGCCTAGAAACTTGACTTCCATAGTCATCATGTGACTTTTACTCAAATTAATCTTTATTCCCTTTTTTTACACTTATCCAATAACCACCCTAAGTGCTCAAAATGTTCCTCTATGTTCTCTGATGCGACAATGATGTCATCCACATACAATAAAATTTTTAATATCTTATGACAGTACCTGATCCAGACATTGAACAAGCCATGCTCCGGTATTTTTAAGCCTGAATGGAATTCTATTGAAATTATATGTGCATTCATTATATCTAAACACAGTATATTTCCGATCCCTTGGGTGCAACTTAATTTGCCAATAACTGGCAGTTAAGTCAAATGTCGAAAATATTTTTATTTTTAAACCTTGTTAATAACTCACTCATAGGTGATGGGGCATTGGTATCAGGAATTGTTATTTTATTCAACTGTCTGGCATCCAAACATAGCCTAATCGATCCATCCTTTTTCTTTACTGTTACGATGGGGTTATTGAACTGAGATGAACATTTAGATATGATTCACCATGTAAGCATTTTGTCTATTTGCTCTTCTACCTCACGTCTATATTGATATGGTGTAGGATATGTGCGAGCCCAATATGGCTGATCCTCCATGAACCTTATCCTGTGTTCATACCCTCAGATCATCCCTGGAATCTCCAAGAACACCATCTCATATCTGTTTAATAGTTTCTTCAACCTATCCCTTTGGTTATCATTTATGAATCTAGATTCGTCTACCATTTTTTCCATTGCTGGGCTTTGTGTGTAGTTTTCTTTATTAGTTTCTTCCCTCGATTACTTATAAATGGAGTTGTTGTGCTATTTATTTCTGCCCAACTTTGTTTATAATCCAACATCTGTTTTGTGCATGAAATCTGAACCTAGTATGACCCCATAAATTAGCCCCTTCAGAGTCAACAATATATGATCATACTTTCCCTCAGCTATATGTATCTTAACCCATACCTGCTTTGATGCCAGCCATACCCTTTTGCCATTAGCCATTAAGACATATGTTCATTTTAATGGTAGTGTTTTAATTCCCGGATTAACATAACTTATTTTGTTAAACATTTCCTGTGACATAATCGACATCTGACTCCCCAAGTCGAATACTGCAGTAGTCCCAATTTCTCCTACTCTTATTCCTACCTTCAGACATATCTGAGGTGCCATTGAAGACATGCTCTCCTTTCCATTACACACTAGATTCACCACTTGCATATGATCAATTTCTGCATTTCCATCCCAAGTTATACTATTATCCAGTGTTATTAAGACCTCGGCCATCTATTCCACCATTTCCTTGCCCATCATCATTTGTTCTATCTCTCTAGGCAAACCTCGTCTAACTATTCATGTAATTTGTTGTTCTATCAACGGCTATGCTATGATTGCTCTCAACTTTGATACCTGTCTATGCAGAAATATACTGAGCAACTCCCCAGGCTGCCCCTTATCCTGCATTATTTGAAGCTTAACCCTTTCCTGAAGTTCCTCCTCCCAGTATTTTGCCAACATCGATCGCTTATATTCATAGAATGTCACCAGTTTTACTCGTAATGAGTACCACCAGAATGAGCTTCACCTTGTATGTGACTGCAAGCTATAGCAACCCTCGATTAACCTATTCACGGTATAATTACAGGCTCTCCAGTTGCTAATTTGTAGTCTCTCCCATTTTTCCTGAAAATGTTTTTACTTTTAACAACCGACTTACTGCCTCAGTTTTATGCAAATATGCACGTTTGTATACTTTCCCGTTTTCCTTCCCTCCCCCCATTTTAAACTTCTCTATCTCTTGACACACTGTTTCAGCTTATCATTCACCTATTTTCGCCATGACCCCTTGTTTTAAATTATCCCAATTTCCCAAGTGTCGCAGCTCAAATTTCTCGAGGATCTCAGCCTGGCTATCCAACCTTTTATTTGTGATCGCCATTTGCCAAGAGGTTTGCTTTTCTTCAATTTTCTGGCTGAAACGTTGTTAGTTGCTCACGTAACTCTTCCATCATTTTCTTATTTGATTCCTCTCTTTGCTTCTTTCATTTAATTCTATAGCAAATTGTTGCTGATCTTTCATTATTTCCTTCAACATAATCATCATATCGCTGCCTTCTATATTACCATTCTCTTCTTGTTCGTTATTATCTACACTCTCCTTTCCATTATTAATCCTTTTGGATTGCTGTTTATTCTTCGTTAAAAACCCTTTACTCTCCGTTACTTTGGGCGTCCATTTTTGTCTTTGATTTCATGCGCATTGAATTTATTTTGTAAAACAAATATTGTCGAGTAAACTGTTCATTATAATTGCTTGACTAATATCCTAAATTTATAACAATATATTCCTTTTAATTTATAATTATTGTATTAGGTATGTTTTCTCGTTTCCCCCATGCCCTACTCACTAACTCACTCACCGGTACCTGCCTTAAAAACGCTCATCCCTAAAATTTTCTTTTCCTTTTTTTTCCTACGGCCTAGCTACCGAAAGTTATATACTGTCTCTTTCGTTAAATTAGTTGTTCCTTGCTCTCGTTTTTCACCAAGCTATATATTTACTTCCATTTATCAATTTTTTTTAAACTACTTTAACCCGCATGTCCATTTTTACTGTGCTGTATACTCAAATTCGACTGGGTTATCACTTTTAAATGTGATCATCCCAGACTGGCCCCCATTTGTAACAGTTTTCATTATATTTGGTTTTCATTATTACTTCAAGCAAGGCACAAATACAGACTAAATTGTTCTCGAGTTTGTATTCCTGACCAAATCCTGGACTAATATGTATATATTACAACATTATATTTCCTGATCAGATGCCCCTCGGATGCTGGATCAAATATTCTTAAGAGAATGCCTTATTAAACACCCAGTGCTTAATATATTTATAAATTTTGAAGATTACCACCAATGATAGCCGAGTACATGTGTATCCAGCCCCCTCCCTCCTTTCATTTATACGCCTTTCCGTTTTTTTACCCTTCCTTTATTTAAATTAGAAAGTTAACCGGCGGGAGATATTCATCCCTGGGTAAGTTAGAAGTCAGGTGGGCAGAGACCGAGCAAAGGCCCGTTTAAGGCCACTAGCCACACATCTCCAAAGACATGCACATGCTAATAATAATTTTATTCATGGCCACTGGTCTCACACGTTCTCAGTTCTTTAGCCCAGTATGATAGCAGAAACTATATCTAATCTTGATCCGCCTTATTTATAGATTTTCCCGACTATTGTTTGCTGGAACAAAAGATCTCACACCTTTATATTTTATCTTATACTATACAAGTTCAGATTTTCTTTTTTTATATAAAATTTTATACACTTTTCAAATCTTCATTTCAATTTACTTATTTACAGTATCTAACATTTTAACTATAATAAGTTTCACATACCGTCGATTTGTTTTTATTTTTTTCATGTAAGTAACTTTTTTTTAAAGAGAAAAAGGGATGCATTTTGCTATACACCCTCTTCCCCCTTTTTCTTTCTATATTTTTTTCTAAGACAAAGTCATTGTAACTTTTCTACGATTTAACTAAACATTAATCCCTTTACGAGTTTAATTTCCCTCTTTTATTTCTTTTAAAATATCAGAGACCTAATTCTCTTAATGTCACTTTGCATTTCATCTTTTTACCTTTTAACAACATTTCAGCTAATCATTATGCTGACTTTTCCCGCACTTTCAATGTAGGTTTATTTCTGCATTTTTTATTACCCGACGAATAAGTGTATACATATGTGACTACAAACGCATACAGTTGGCACACTGTATTACATCTATCATTTTTACATTTAAAATTTTTAATAACAACCATTTTTTGTATTCCTGCTTGTAGTGAATCTATAGAAAATACCTTTCTTAGTTTATATATATACAAATAAAATGTCCATTAATTAAAAACTACTATAGTAACACTAAAAATAATAAATATAATGATAATTAACTATTAGATACAGTCTTTCAATCCACAGAATTACTTTCGGTTAATTCCTTAACCCATCTCAAGACAATATTAAATTACAATAATTTGACCTGGAATGAGTCCACAGGATTTGACTTTATCGATCTTCATTTTGGTAAAGCATCTCCGAATCTTATAAAAACTCCATTGGCTGTAATACCAGAGAAAATTAATATAGAAACGAATCATGACTAAGCATATAAGAGAATGTATGACAAAGAGAAGAAGAGGAAGCATAAACAAAAGCAAATCCCTTATTCTTTTAAAGTAGGTGATAAAGTGTTTGTGAAGGTGTCTAATGTTAACCATCCTGAATGTTTTTAAAAATTTTATATGAGGGACCTTATGAAATTGAAAAGAACTAAGTGAAAATGCTTTTTTAATTCCGGCCGATAAAAATATAAAAGGCCATATAATGCTTGCATCCTTAAACCATATAGGATGAAAAATGAATATTGAAATTATTAAGAAACTAATAAAAAAATTTACCAGTTTACAGAAAGGCAAGAGAGACATTAGAAAATATAATTTAAATATATTAGATGATGTAAAGGAATACAAATAGACTTAAATCAAGGATGTCTTCATATGTAAAAGAGAAATGGAAAGTTCCACTGCCCCCATTGTCTTCTTTTAAAGGGAGGGAATATGTAACCTTTAACATAGCAATGCAAAGGGTACATGAGAATAATGTATGTGTTCACTTACGCACATATGTATAAATGTGATGGAAATAAAGATGGGAGGAGTGAAATATTCACACATATAAAATTGTTATGTAAATAAAGATTATTTATTTCATAAATATATAAGGATATATTCACTTAATTAATATTCCCTTTATTAGAAGAACACATTACCTTAGAAATTCATTTATGTGACAGTCCTAAAATTCTAGATGAAGTAAAAGGGGATTTACGCAAATGAAGCTGGTGGTATACAAATGAAATACATTCCCCTCTCCCTCACTCCTGCTTTGTTGTTGTTGAAAAGCGGGAGGAATTAACTAAAAAAATTAAACTAGAAAAGAGTGTGTTCATTCGCAATTATTTGAATTTACTAGCTTATAAAAAAATTATGAAAATAATTATTACATTAGGACACTTGTTGAATATGGAGGGCTAGAAAGAAAGGTATAGCACATTGATTTCTACCCTAAGCATATTCGCTGAGTTCGTCATATCAACTATCGTAATTGATTAGCAATAATAACTAAAATCATTAAGAGAAGAAAAAATATCTAAAAAAAGCTGAGAGAATTCAAAGATACAATAAGACATTCTGAAGGAAAAAAACTTCAATATATATATATTTTGAATATTAAAAAAAGAGAAAGAAAATAATATCGGACTATTAAACAATAAAAATATCTAAATTAAAAATATTCGAGAAATGATTTATGCTTCAATTCACATAAACGAATACAAATGAAAGTATTACTATAAAGACTGTATAAAATAATGATTTTTTTTATATGAGGCTCTAATAAAGAATTAGAAAAAATAAAAGATATGAACTTTTGATTATGATATCCAGCTTAAGTTAATGCAAAAGGGAATTAAGTAAAAATTACCTTTTATTGCATTAATAAATTATTTTATTATTTATTAATATATTTGTTTGTCATTTTATATACATGCTGAAAATAAGAATTGTTATAACACTCTTTTTTTTTGTATAAAATATGCTAATAAGAATACAATTCTGAGAAAGAAGGATCCCATTCAACCCCACTGAGAACATGCAGAACAATGAGTGAAGTGTTTGGGTGTTACAGTGATAGAAACAAGTGATAAATAACAATATTCTTATTGTAAATAACTGTAAGTAAACATTCTCATTTAAGGAGGTTTGCTGCCCAGTGTTTCAATAAATAAAAATGCAAAACAAATAAAATACAATACAGGAAATCTGAAGGTAAAAATCATCATTATTTTTCTGAATTAATTCTATTTTATTCATAGGATTTACAAATAAATATTTTTATAATTGTCACATATTATGGGTAAGGATTTAAATCTGAAACAATAAAGTTTACCATTACACATTACACCAGTAAAAAAATGATATACGTACTGATGAAATTGGCTGAGTACTCATTAGTACTGTCAAATAATTGTTTATAGGTATCCTGGTTACCATTACAATAAAACATTAAAATAAGTTTATTGTATTTGTAAATAAAACAAAAAGTAATGTAATAAAGTTGTATGATAGAGCTTTGAAGAAAATTGCTAGACAGCCAAACTTCCAAGATATTTTAATATTAAACATTGTGAGAAAAAAATGAAATAAATGCATTATTTAGATTGTAGATTAAACAAAATTGTTTTTAGACAAGAGATTAATATTTAATAGGTATTTTGAGATTACAAAACATCTTCTTTAAATTTCACATGATAAAAAAATGGCTGATTTTAATTTAGTTTCTGAAACTAAATAGTAGAAGCTTTATAATACAATATATAGGGTATATGAGCACAGACTTTCACATGACCCACCACTCTCAACACTATGTCATAACACTGATAGACTCGAACACATATGTTGAAAAGATAAATAATCACCAATATATGTATTTCATACTAAACCAGCAATCATCAGTTGGTCCAGATTACCATCTCTACACATATATGCTATAAGTGCTCACATATATATTAAAATAGCCAAACCTCATACTTTAATGGACAGGCGTCAATCTACTCCACACTATAACTCTTCAACCGTCCATCCATTTGAAAATCTGATGATGAAATGTTCAAAGACCACCCTGAGGCCGAGATTCTTGTCACACCCATGTTGACCTAAGATCACTCTGACCCCTCATGTACAGGACATAATCCATTTAATACACATAGAAGGGATGGGCAGACATCTCTACTTATGTAATAGCTGAAACACACAGGCTTATATATACCTGTGTCTATATATCTAATATATAGGGTATATGAGCACAGACTTTCACATGACCCGCCACTCTCAACACTATCTCATAACACTGATACACTCGAACACATATGTTGAAAAAATAAATAATCACCAATATACGTATTTCATGCTAACCCAGCAATCATCATTTGGTTCAGATATATGCTATATGTGCTCAGATATATATTAAAATAGCCAAACCTCATACCCTAATGGACAGGCTTCAATCTACTCCACACTACAACTCTTCAACTGGCCATCCAATTGAAAATCTTATGAGATAGTGTTGAGAGTGGCAGGTCATGTGAAAGTCTGTCCCCATATACCCTATATATTACATATATAGACACAGGTATATATAAGCCTGTGTGTTTCAGCAATTACATAAGTAGAGATGTCTGCCCATCCTTGCATATGTATTAAATGGATTATGTCCTGTACATGTGGGGTTCAGATTGACCTTAGGTCAACATGGGTGTGACAAGAATCTCGGCCTCAGGGTGGCCTTTGAGCATTACATCTTCAGATTTTCAATTGGATGGACGGTTGAAGAGTTGTAGTGTGGAGTAGATTGAAGCCTGTCCATTAAAGTATGAGGTTTGGCTATTTTAATATATATCTGGGCACTTATAGTATATATGTGTAGAGATGGCAATCTGGACCAACTGATGATTGCTGGTTTAGCATGAAATACATATATTGGTGATTATTTATCTTTTCAACATATGCGTTCGAGTGTATCAGTGTTATGAGATAGTGTTGAGAGTGGCGGGTCATGTGAAAGTCTGTGCCCATATACCCTATATATTACATATATAGACACAGGTATATATAAGCCTGTGTGTTTCAGCTATTAGAAGCTTTATGCAAGTGAATGACTTTTAATATATTACTCCTTAAAAATGGTTCTCCACATATTGTAAATTACCAGAATAAAATAATTTTAAATTTTGGTTCTATCAGTCTAGTGCAATTTATTATCTGCTAATTACATAATGAATTATTAGCAGAAATTGCAAGTTATATAATGCTATTTTCTGTTTTCACTCTGATGAATGTTTGTAGATAAATTAATGCTTCAATTATGGCTTGTAGTGGACGACTTGGTTTTTTATCCATAAAAAAACTAGAAATTGTGTCTAGTGAACACTGCATCAAAAGGGTACTTAGTAAAGCCAAATAAGATAAAGATCTAGCTTTCTGTTAAGGATTTCAGGTTTCTTTCTGGTAAGGAACAAAGATTACATCTTTCCTAGCAATAGCATCATTGTGTTCTTTAGCTCTTTCTCCCAATTGCTTTGACGTCTGGCTTGATCTTGATTACTATTTCTCACTCCATGGGAACTGATGTTTTTATGAAAGTAGGATAGTCTCCCAAAATGAAGCCATGCTGGTGTAAAACCGGAAGAATTTTTTTTATTGTGGTTCAGGTACCTCACCACTATAGGTGTTTGTTTCACCAAACTCTTGTGATTCCTGAGTATATCTGGAACAAGCAGTTTAAATCCCTCATGACCCTGACACATGGGTTAGTTTGGGATTCCTTATTGAGGTCAAAATGTATCAAATGCCATATTGCCGCATCCTCTCTCTCCATTGTTTTGATATAAACACTGACCCATGGTCTGATAAGACGGTCTGTGGTCTTCCTACCTCAATGAACTGTTTCAGACACAGTGCCTTGAGTGCATTTTGAATCTACATGTACCTGACATTCTCTTAGTCTTGTTAGGATGCTGAAATACATCCTCTTCCAATGGAATTGATGTAGTATGGCACTCTCAGTTTTCCTAGGGTCATAATGTCCACACAGGTTGTGGATATGCTCGATCAATCGTCCTCTGAACTCCCATGGTACCAGAATTTTCCAGGGTTGGCTCAATAACTGGATTTTATACATCAAGAGGTTGTACTTAATTTGATAACATGAGTGGTGGCTCAAAATGTCCGCTACAACATTCTCTGCTCCAAATTAGTAAATCATCTTATAATTAAACTGTTGTAGGAACAAACTCCATCTAATGAGACAGTCATTTGTAAGATATCCTTTGTTGAGAAACTCAAGACACCAGTGGTCTGTGATGAGGTTCCAATCCTAATAGGAATTTCTGGAATCTTTGGAAGGTCCATAGTATGGCTAATCTCTTGTTCCATAATGGTGAAATTTATTTCTGGCCCTTGGAGGGTTCCACTACAGAAGTATAAGACCCTATGTCTGTTGTCTTGGTCAATCTGGAATAATACTACCCCCAGATCCTTTTTGCTGCTCTCAATTTGAAGATAAAATGGACATGTAAAGTCTGGACGGTGTAACACAACAGTTTGTAAAAAATTTTGCTGAATTTTTTTCGAAATCCCGGCCATGTTCTACTGACCATTTCCACCATCTGTCCTTTTTTAACCATCTGTCCTTTTTTAATAGTTCTAGTAAAGATGAGGCATCTTGTGCAAAGATTTTGTACAACTCATGATAAAAATTGCATAGACCCATAAAGGACCATACTTTCTTCCAATTGGCTGGTGTTGGGGAATTCTTGATGGCCGTTATTTTTTCTGGGTGGACGAAATACCTTGTTTATTTACCAAATACTCCTCCGGATCACAACCAAGTGACTTACTCTCTTGACCTCACGAGAGTCAATTTTCCTAATGTAGCCTGGTAGTCAGGTAGAGACGAGGACTAAAGAAATCCTAACAGCTGATGATCAAGTTTACATATATAAGTAAGAAACAATATCTACAACTTCGTTGCAATGATGAATTATAGTTTATTATTAATATAAAATTGCCATTAATGATTAAATAAAATTCTTTACAAAGCAAGTAAGTAGATATATACTGTGGGTCAAAACGTGTTGATCCATCTAACATGAGCTGGAACTCAAAAAAAAAAGTACTTTAAACCCAGTTAAACCTGAGATTTAGGTTAGGAACCAACCTAAATTCGAACCCATTCCCTAAGCTCTAGGTCAAGCCCCTAATAAATAACATAATAGTGATGGCACATGAGAATTTATTCTAAATCTGGCCCACTAGCAGAGTGGAGAAGACAATAAGACTTAAATATTAACTACATTATAACTTAAAATATGCATATACGTAGTTGTACGTGTGGAAGTGGAAAAAAAGGAATTCGACGATTCAAATAAGTTAGATAATAAAAAAATATATAGTTTAATAACATGATAAATTATATACATTAGTGTGTGTAATTCCCGCAAATGGTTCTCATATGCTCTTTTATTTAACTAAATAGTATATATACATTAACACATCCCGTTGGTGGGTACGGAATTAAAATGCCAATCAATTATTAGAAAGATTACATAAAATTGCTATTAACGCTTTGGTTTACGGTTCTGAAACATGGTGACTAACATATCATTTCGGGAGCATTCCGATATATATATAAAAAACTATTTTCATGCTGTTGAGATCATAAAAATAAATAAATAAAGTTAATTTGAAAGACTATATTTGAATCTATGACAAAATATTTATTGAAAAATTCTTTTAATCAACATTTAGAAGACAGAGTGCTTGATTTTCCTGAAGGCCGCTACTCTTAAATATAGAAATAATAGATTACGATGGTGGGATTGTATAATAAGATTGAAATAACATTATAACTTAATAATATTCGGCATTTATATATATATATTAGCAGCGCACAATTTTAATATTATAACATCAACGCTGGGTCATGAAGCAAAAGAAATAATAAACTAAGAAGTGCCAGTACTGCCATAATGGCAGAGAAATCAAAGATAAGGTCATGCTTCTGGATGAAAAATGAAATCTAAGACCCTCTTCTAGGGCAGTGTTTAGAGAAGTGTGATTAGGTATTGTATGGCCAAGACTTTACTGGAATCACCAATACCAGAGGACCTTTAATAAGAAGAAAGTCCCGGGAAGCTCAACTATCCACAGAAGGAGAAATCTATGGCTTCAATCCTGTCACGACCCCCAGATTAGAAGCACATATATATATAATCACAAAGATAAGGCCGAATGTCAGTAACGCAGTATGGATGAATGTCACTAATGATATAGACTAGGATTTACTGCTTTAAAATAAATGCCCTTATTTGAATGCCATAATTTAGACAAATATGCTATGCTGCTATAATATATTCATATACAAGACTTTATTTAGTAAAAAGAACATTAAAATTTATTTCCATCCATTTTCTGCTATTTAAAAAGAATTCAATCCCACCTTCATGGATTTTATAATAACTAGAATATTTTAGCATTTGATATTTTAAGAGTATGAAAAATAAAAAAAAAACTAGCAATTGTAGAAAACAACTAATAAGTCACTTTTTCAGCATTTAATAAATAATATTTATAAAATAAATAAGGTTTCAGAGCACTAATTAGCCTAAGTTCTGGATTCACCTCGAGTAGAATTACTTTATTCTATTCGGAGTTGGACAATTAACAAATTTTTATATTGAAACATAAACAAAATGTTGACGTGTAAAAGAAATCTGGTGAGCATATTAATTAATAATGCATTATGTTTTAAGGGGACGTTAATAACCTTAATTCATGGAGGTTTACTTAAAAAAAAGAAAGAAAAGATTTTAGAAATTCAACTAGTCAGATTGCTTGAGATTGGCCTATTAATAACTAAAATAGACATATAAAATCAAGTAATAAATACATATAAATAAATGACCATACCAAAGTTAAAGAAAGTTAGAGCATATGAGAGAGAATTAGATTTATCAAAATTATTTGAAAGCAATTTACATATTAGAAAGACACAATTTAAATCAGTCACAAAAGAAATTTTGATGAGATTAGTTAGGCTACATTTATTTTTAGGAGGCATGAAGATAATTATTTACCTTGCACAATTTCTTAAGAGTCCATTTTAAAAAGTTAGCTTGTCAGGGCAATTGAAAGGATTCATGCAAGCTCTTATGTGACAGCAAGCTTCTGTTTAGCCCTCCATAATTCTCCAGTCGAGCTTTTACTTCTTTCTTAGGCAGCAGGATGGTACGGCAGCGGGAAGAAGATCTTCACGGGATGGGTTTACTACTCGAATCATCATTTTTTTTTTAATTTCAAACCAGGATGGGTTTATCTTGACAATACAGCTCTCTCAATAGTAGCTAATCTTTGGCGGTCAAAATTAACCCATTTCATACTCCTCTCAGCTATTTGAGGAATGCTTTTAATTACTTATTTCTAGCCCCAAATCTAATCTCTGATCTAACAAAATTTTACATTTCTTTGGTCATTATTTTTGAAGATGCAATCGTCAGATAATGTTCCAACATATATTCAAATCTATTTCCAGATTAGAAATAGATTTGACAAAAATGTTTATACAAAAGTAAAATCTATTAATCCCATTCCCCATTTTATTTTCAGTAAAATTTAATTAAAAATACCTTCCCAAGATTAATACAATATTATATTTCCAACTCTTTTATTATTTTTGGACAATTAACGGTTGCATCTTCCATCTTGGATTTTACAAAATATATAGTTTAATAGAAAAAAAAAAAAACAATTTAAAAAAAAAGTTTTATAAATATAAAACTAATATTTTGTTCGCATGTTTGCTCCTATAATATATATATATATATTTGAGCCGCACCTATATACTTTAATAAAAAAGAATAATAATTAAAAAAATGTTATTGAAAAGTTAAAATTTTATAACTTTTAGGCGCACATCTCAAATATATACATAAAATATATATACATGGATAAAGGAGTGGGATGGGACATAGGAGTTAAATATAGGTTAGTAGTTAGAACCATGAAGCTCAATCTTGGGCTAAGATTGACTGTTTAATACATATATATTGAAGTAGATGATTTGATGCTCAGATCCTGCTTCACAGCCCACATCCAATCTCCTACCACCTAACCGTATTCAAACTCGTCCTTACGCACGTATACACATAACTAATAATATATTTCCTTACCCAATAGTATAAAATAATGTAAACGTATGTGTCTTAATTTAATATTTAATCTAATAATAATATTCTCATGTGTATGCGGGCGTAAATAATAAATATATATGTATATTTTAGCATAGGAGATTGTGATTGAATTAATAGTATATTATATATATAAGATATTATATATGATACTTATTATATTTTTCATATATAAGTTTGTAGCCAGAAATGATGCAATCTTGTTAGTAAGTCTCTCGAAAAACAATAACCCGGAAGACCCTTTAGATTAAAATAGAAGATTACAAATTAATAATAATAAAATAAACCCTTTAGTGGAAATATGTCCATGCTAGCTTGTTTTAAAATCATAAGATTCATTTTAAAACCAGCGTTCGAGAAACTGATAACAAACTTGCATTGTTCCAAACATCTTACCAGATAAGAGTATCTGGCCAAACGATTCCAAATGAAATCTAAGTGCTTAAACTGCCTCAGGTCCAGCAGTAGTTGCCTAGTTACAAATTCAAATTAAAAGTATATATACTGCTGGATTTGAATCCACAAAGGGAGAAGAGATCATTAAATAGCCATGCTGCTGAACATAATCCATGCCCGATGTAATTTTCACGCAATGTGTTGAGTAGTAAGTTTCGCCTTATCCCTCCGTTCTAACATGCTGATCCCATGAACAAAGCTTCTGTACTCCGTGCTACTGAAATTTACAGATGTCTTTCCAATGAAATAAAGTGCTATCTCAAATCATCCCGCTACCCTAGATCTAGTGACAATACCGATGGACTGATTCCTAGTGAAATGCTTTTCTCAATCATCAAGGCAAAGAACTCAGACCGCTTATAATTCCTAAAATCCTGCCTTCTATGTAATGTGTATATACCGATGGACTGATTCCTAGTGAAATGCTTTTCTCAATCATCAAGGCAAAGAACTCAGACCGCTTATAATTCCTAAAATCCTGCCTTCTATGTAATGTATATATTTTAAACTATATCTTTTAAATGTCTTCAAATATATATAACTCTATATAACTCATCTATGCTAAGCCTCTTATAAAATGTTTTTATTTTATTTTATTTAAAAGCGGCCAATAATTTTTTATTAACATTTTTACGTATTTATATTTTAAAGTTAATGCCAATAATATTCTAAAATCGCCAGCGTTTAACTTATTTTGTTTTCCCCACCCATCATTTATATAATTGATAAAAACAAGCCTTATTCGGCTTGCCCAGATGCTCGCGATTTTAGAGAAATAAATTAATTATATTTTTCATGTTTACTGTTGGAAAACAGATTTGACATCTGTTTTTCCAATTCTCCTTCCTAAATAATGCGCTATCTTTCATCTTTCAACTATATTATATATGTCAATTTCATCTTAGCTATTACGACCACCCTTTTTATTTTTTTTTTGCAATCAATTAATGTATTTCCACAAGGGAATAAATCAACCAAAATTGAGGTTTACTGTGTAAAACGTAATGAATAATATTAAGTAATATAATGTAAAAGGGGGGAGGGGGACCTTAACCTTTTATTCTATGTTTATATGTAAAAATTATTATCCCTGTTTGCTTAAAGTGAAGCCATGTCATTATGCTGAATAGTTCATCATTCGTGGGCAATAAATACGTCCCAATAATCTTTAATTTCAGAAGTATATTTATGGTTTATTAATAAGCGTTTAGTGCATAAAGGCCATTCTATTTTATATATATGTTCGTGCTTCTTTATTACATGGAGGCAACCGCAAAGTCGAGCCCCATCGTCGTTCTCACTGTCCTTAAACCAGGCTGTAAAAATCACCTGGGGGACATCCACGGTCTTACGAGCATGCTTTATACGGGGATCGCTCTGGAAAAACCAGCCCGATAATGACATAGCCGGCCACCCTTCGTCTCAATACCGACCCTGCCTATGTTGCAGAGGAAATCGGTCAACTTCGTTCTCAGAATTCGTGAAGCACACTCCAGGATCCATAAATGGACCGACCCAATCAGCCACCATGCATGCACCGCTTTTCCCTTATCTGATCATTCGCCCAGAAGTATTCATAAGCCGTAATGAAATGATTTACTTAAACAAACATATGCCCCTTATTTTAATATAAGTATTAATACGATAAATTTAGTATCATTTGTGTAAATTGTTCATTACCCATCCTGTGCATTAATTATCTGAAATTCCCAGTTAACCGTCATATTAAATATAATCAAATATTATCTGTTAAAATTATTGTTTGAAGTAATCAAATGCTTTTTTCGTTTCTGGGGGTGTGATAAGCGTTCTAATAATCTATTCTAATAGCGCTAATTTACTCAAACACATACATATATTATTGGCATAGCCGCAATTATCATGTTATTGTATAAAATGATTCAAATAAATATCTATAATCATCCTGAGGCTTACATCAGCTAAATGACCCGACATAATTATTATTAATAAATCGTAAATATATATACATCAAACTCGAATCAATGCTTTCTTTAGTTAAGATAAATATTAAGTTATTTCTTGAGCTTAAATATGACTAGATGATCTCCGCTCTACACATAATTAACATGCTCGTTATTAAGTTATTCTATCATGAGTTAGCCTTGAGTCTTTTGTGTCTCCGATGATCGATGCCGGCGGATGAGAAGTGGATTAATCGATGTCATCGGGATTGTTGCTCATAATGTTATAGATCTGGGGAATAGGCAAATAGGGCAGAATTCATGAGTGCTCCTGACCTGTTTATCTTGCGCACGATTGGATTCGAGGTACTTTTGCCTAGATGCTAGATCTTGTTACGTGAACATACAAATCCAACCGGCACAGATTTTTTTTTCTTTTCTCCAGGTTTGTCACATCAATGTAGGGCTTTGAATTCAAACACCCATATACCTGAGATAGTAGTAGATAGTGATAGATATAACACATGCTTTTTTTTTTAAAAAAAAGTTTTTTTTGAAAAAAATTTTTTTTTGAAATTTTTTTTTCCCGTCACCCAGCTAAAAATTTTTTTTTTTTAATAGTGGTACACACTCCCTGTGAGTCATTGTTAATATAAATATAAATATTTTCTCTCATATAAAAATGTTTCAAGTAAATAGTATGTCATATACTCAATATTTTTTTTCCCACATAAAAGTTTAAAAAGTTTTTTTTTTTCGTTTTCACGAACCTATAAAATAAATTAGTGGCAATTTTGTTTTCTTTCATGTATATGATTTGAATAATGATAGTGTTATATAATGTTTTATTCCTTGTCCGTAAATATTTATTACATGTATAATTCTGTGAGTTTTTTTTTAAAAAAAAAAAGAAGTAAAGAAGTAACAGCTTTTAAGGGGCTCTTACTTTCAAATTAATTAAAAATAAAGATGTGCTTCTCCTAAATAATGTTCCTAGTTTTCATATACATGTAAGTTTCCAATGATAAAAGAGTGATAGCTTTTAAGGGGCTCTCATTTTTATAAAATAAAATGTTTTTTTTCCAAAGAAGTGAATAAGATGTATAACGTTTCTTTTTCTTGGTCATAAATGTGAAATTACATGCAGGATGCCGTAAATAAAATAATGTTAATTTTAAAAGAACCTCCACAGATAATAAAATAAAAAGTATGTTTTAAATAGTGTTTTTATATATATAATCTTCCATAAATGATTTTAATAACATAAAAGTATTTTCGAGTTTACAGTATGGTAAATAGTGTTAGCTTTTAAGGGGCCTTCACATTGATAATAAAAATAAAGTATGTGTTCTAAATAGTAGCATTTATATATATAAACGTTTCCATTTTAAATAACAAAGTATTTCGAATTTACAATGTAATAAAATAGTGATAGCTTTTAAGGAGTTTTTCACATTTAAAGTAAAAAGATGATAAAGAAGTGTTTACAATATAGAATAATAGTATTGAGATATATAATAATTTTTTTTTCCGTTTTAATAAATGTTATAAATAAATATAATATGCCCAAGTTTTGAAGTGTGCGCTAAATAATAATAATAAATAATAATTTTTCATAAATGCTTTAAATAACTATGTTCTATATAATTTCTTTTTATGTTTCAAATAATAATAGTTCCAAACCTGAGAGAATTAAATTAGTGACAGCTTTTAAGGGGCTGTCGCATTTAAAGATAAAAAGATAGTAAAGTAGTGTGTATTCTAAATAATATATAATAATTTTTTCTGAATGTTTTAAATAACGATGTTAAATATAAAATTTTTTTTCCTTGTTAATACATCTGTTAAATAAGTATTTTAAATTTATAATATGTTCAAGTCTGAGAGTTAAATAAGTGACAGCTTTTAAATGGTTTCACTGTTAAAAATAATAAAACAAAGATTCTAATAATCGCAAAGGTGCAAAAGAAGAAATTTTTTTCGAAATGTTTTAATAATACTAATGCGTAGCTAACGATTGTAAGTCAATGAAAAATAAAATATTTTGTGTTACATTTTCATCCTCTTATATAAATATGTGCTAAGGCCATAATAATTTTTTTGTTAAACTAAATGTACGTAAATAAATCATTTTTTATAGTGCGATGTTTGTAAACTGTAATATTTAACACAGCATTACGCTGTAGCACATGCGCTTTGAAGATTTTAACTATAAATGAATGAATACTAATACTCAACCAAAGACTTTATCATGTGGTTGAGTGTTAGTATTCGTTCATTTATAGTTAAAATCTTCAAAGCGCATGTGCAACAGCGTAATGCTGTGTTAAATATTAAACTAAATGTATAACTATTTAAGTATACAACGCATTAATAGCGGATCATCTGGTCAGAACATATAGCCCTATCCCTTTGGCTGGCGCCTGGTATTAATACCAAAATAAATTTGCCAATAGGTGATCGAGTTACTTAAAATAAAAAGAGTTTGAAAGCAATGGTTCATAAAAGTTGTATTGAGTTTTTTTTTCGGTTCAAAATAAATGTATTAAGTATATCAATGCAATCGTTAATTAATCATATTGTCAAGATGTTTCAGGTGCTGAAGAACAACTCCCAAAAACAGACCACGAAAGAAGACATAAAGAAGGCCAGGTAGAAATTATAATAAATTTTTATATATTTTGCATTAAAGAGCAGTTAGAAAACTAGATCTAGAAACAATTAATATTAAATGATATTAAATAACAAGTAGGATAGCAATAATCAGTTTAAGAAATAAAACTTGAGAGCACGGGAGGGGGAGAGCAGAGTAAGGGAAGAGTGTAGAATGGGGG